>CM050426.1:24067332-24087332 GCA_027564155.1 Gymnocypris eckloni scoliostomus
CTATAATAGTATGTCAATTATACTAAAATAACAGTGCTGTGTGTTGCAGGTCACATGAGACTAGCAGCCCACTATAACTACTTGGCCACCAACTCTACATTTGCCTGATTCCTGTAGATTGGCTTTGGTTTGACACCACATTCGTTGACCCCCTGGTCTAATTTGATGTGTTTAAGGTGTAATGGATTGGGAGGTGGCTCATGGGCCGTGAATACTGATGGCCCAGCTTTGATACAGAGGGCTGCTAACAGCACAAGGTCAGTCTAGAGCGTGAGCAGGCCCAGCCTGCCATAATTACTCCCCTTTTTACACTATTAAGTGGTGCTGCTGGAGCAGGGCTCTGGGGCATAGAACACGCACAACAAGATAAAGTAATGTTTATTTATCCCTCCCAAAGGATCCATTTACTTGGTCTGCCTCTCCTTAAGAAGCGTGCATGGAGAGAGAAATAAACACACAACTGGGTCCACAACTGGGCTCCTTTCATTAGAAAACCGAACACAATTGCATGGAATTGAATATACAGTATATCATATCTGAACTGAAGGAGTCTGTAATGAATGGTTCAAATAACCACAGCATGTTTCAGCTAAGGCTACCGTGGTAAATGGAAATCAGGACCAGTGTTTATGTTAGTAATTGCTCTTTGAAAATAAAAGCGAAGTAGAGAAATTAAAGTCAACACTGAAACCTATTTTTATTCTATAATGTGATGAGAGAAACATAATATTCAATACGAAAATATCTGGATGGGACTTGTTCTTTGGGAATTTTTATTTTTTTTGTACATTCCAGATGTGTCTAAATAGTTATTTAAGTATTGGTTAACTTAGCCTGTGTGGAATAAATCATCAATGAACTGTCATAATAAAAAGTAAACAGGGTCAATATTGACTTCATGTTTACATTAAAAGAAAGAAAGCACAATAGTTATGTCATGTTAGAGAACTGACCTTTGGTAAGCGCTCAGGGTCGCCCGGGTGTCTAGGGATCACCTTCTGTAGCCGCTGGAAACCGTAGTCAATAGTGGGTTCATTCAGTGCTGCAGGAAAGAGAAAATTCAACCATGTTACTGCAGGGAAATTCAACACCCATCTGCAATTACCATTACAAAGAAATGTACAGCAAACATAAGTGTCATTTCCTTCAGACCTCAATACGGTTCCAAAAAACACAAAAGCAAAAAGCAATACAATTATAACTAAAGTATCAAATACTATGTTTCCTAACTAGCTGCCAAAATATCTGTATCAATTCCCAATATGCTTTAGCAGTTTACAACCACAAGGCACAACTTTATGAATAAAACAGCACTTGAGCAGTTTGTGTGAATGGATCCTGTCTATTTCTGCAGTCGGTGCAATGGCACAACCTTCATGGAAAGCTTCAAAAACTGGTTGTGAGCAATGAGACTTGTGACAGATCCAACTGCATTGCAAATGCTATAGTTGAACAGCAATGTAACTTTGTGCGTGTGTGTCAGGCAAAATATTCCAGGTTCAGAGCAAGCTCAGCTCAATATTGGCAGCAATATGTTGATTACCAGAAAAAAAGTTATTTCCACATGTCCTTCCTCTTCCTTAAATAAAACAAATCTAAAATACTTGCAATGGAAGTAAATGTCAATATACTCATGGTTTCAATAGTACAGCTAAGATAATTTAACTTTTATTTTTGTCTGTTTTGTCTGTTTCGTCTTTATATATATAGAATTAAACATAAGTTATTAAGCATTACATATAAGTTATTAAACAAATAACAATAATGTATTAATTATAAAAAATAATAATGATTACATTATAATTGCATTAAATAAAATTAATAATAATACTACTAATAATAAAAAGTATAATAATACTAATAATAATACACAAAACTTGATAAGTTGAAATTATTATTTGTTGCAATCAACATTATATGGTGAACACATAATATTACTAAGCTTAACATGTACTGAACCCATAATATTTATTTAAACACAAACACACTTCAGCTAATATCACACTTCTGCAAAATATGATTTATACCAATGGCCTAACAAAGACTTTCACAGATCTTATGATAACCAGAAGCAGCCAGATCATTTCATCTGTAAGCAAGATTACGATCAACACAGAACTAAAAGGCGCCTTTTAAATTAGCTGTGTCCTCAAACAAACTCCAATAACAAATAATTCTGATTTCAACTCCCTCTTCTGTTTTGTATACATAAGCACCAGTAATCTGCAAAACAAATCTATAGACCTCCGTTATGAGCAAATAATTCAATTAAAGTTTTCATTTCTATAATGCAGCACCTCCCACTCCTCAGAGGCCCACTGACAGCTTCACGAATGCTCAATGAGGACAAAGCAATAAGATAATATTTAAAAAGGAACCCAATCTGCGTGATAGGGCCAAACATCCTGCATGGGTGGACCACATGGTGCTTGGTCCAATGTTTTTCTAACCTCCCTGGATTGAGCGGGACTTTCACACTGAGACAATGGGTCTTTCTCCAGCACTGGCCCACTGAGCTTATTTGTGTGTTTATCTGTTGTGGTGCTAAACTCCAGCCCTCAGGGGCACATTCACACAGAGCCCTTCTGTGCTTCACTGAGAGAGAGTAAGAGATATACGGAGAGATATTTTATTTATTATGTAAATAAAAGGGTCAAATAAATCAAAATGTCTGTTATTTTCTCACTTTGGTGATAATTGCTATTCTATGCTTTAACTTTATCATACTTTAACAACCATCAGCACTTACAATGAACAATGACAAAGAAGCACAAGTTGAATATAATGTATTCCACATTAGAAGGAAGTCAGGAAAGAGGCCAAGATCTTACTTTAATACTCATCCACTATAATAAAATGATTTGGGTATGTGACATAAGATACCCAAGAGTCCCTCGAACAGTTGTTCACTCTTCACACGCACTTTCCCCCTCTCTTATTCTCTTTCGATAGACTGACCGCCTTTCTTTTGCCTGAAGCATCAAATCTCAAACAGAACAGAGGAGGAGCCGCAAAAAAATAGCAATTGAGGACTGGAGTCCTCTGGCCCTCAGTTAATTGTCTTGCTGAAGACGGGGTAAAAGAAAAAACGAAGTGTAACAGCCTCTCTCTCTTCCGGCCTCCCTTCTGTTTGCCCTGTAGGCCGCAGCCTGGATGTTTCCTGAGGGAGTTCACCCAGCTCCCATCAGCTCCACAGCTGAGAGGACAGACTGTGGGCAGCCTCTGAGTGCAGTGGAGTGGATTCAGATGGCCAAGGGCCCAGACAGAACCAGACCCCTGGAGCCCAGAACACAAGCTGTGCCCAGCCTGGCCCTCCTCCACCGGGGAACAGGGGAAGCTCTGACTGTACATCGATGCCTCTTGATACAACATCCAATGGCAGGTGGGATCTACAGCTTTATGAGAACATGCAAATGCTGGTCCAGTATCTGGTTTTGACATGAAGCCTGAAACACGCATTGAAAGAAAGAAGCATCCCAACCAACTCTATAAAATGTCATGTTTATTTTTACAATAAGCCGTAACTTCATTAAAAAGCGGTTGACATTGGCTAATAACAGCAGACATCATGCGGCGAGACACAGCAGGGCTCAACAACTCGCTGATTGAGAGGCGGCATTAACCTCGACTCTCTCGGCCACAATGACCGCCTGGATGCACAGTCGCTCACGCTGCACTGTGATTGACTGGCTGTTTACTTAAAGAGCAAGACGAGAAAAAAAAAAGTTAAAACAATCCCGGAGCATGATGGAGAACAGACCACAGCTATCGGCGAAGGAAAGAACAACAAAAACAGTCGAATGTGACAGAATGATTCAAAGCTGCCCTACGGCTGACAATACATCATATCTAAATAGGTTTCCTGTAATCAGGCCTGTTGGTGGTTTGGAGACAGGGATATGGAAGTGTGGACCGGCACAGAGCGTAGAAGTGGCCCGAGTGGAGCATGAATGGGGCTGGGGGAAGCAGATTGCAGGATATCGTAATGGGAAAGGAATAGATGGAAGCTGAATGAAAGATTGTGTTGTGCAGTATTACAGCAGGTCTGACATGGAGGTAGAGGAGAGAGTGAATGGAAGAGTAAACGAGGTGTGGGTTGAATTAACTATATAAAGAGAAAGCTGTAGCTGCAAGGTCTGGACAGCCACCAGCTTCTGTGGCTTAGGATGCCTTGAGGGTGAGTAAATCAATGTCTAATTTTCATTTTTGGGTAAACTATCCCTTTAAATGCAAAATGACGCAACATTCGCATAATTAATGATCTGTGAGACATGGACCAAGGCCCGAGACATTTATTATCATCTCATTATACATAATTTGTCTTCAAGAAAACACATGGTGTATAAGAGCTGGTCTTGAGGAAATCACCACTAAACTCATTTAGGAGTGAATAATGAAGTGGCTGCTGGAGCAGAACGTTTGTGAGGGTCTAGACAGGGAACATTTAAAGTATGTCTCTTTCAAGTGGACCCATGTGCTAGCATTATGAGGTGCGGGCCGTGATGCAAAGCACCTCTAAGAAGGGTGTTGAGTTAATGTGCTGATACAGAGATGGATGGGCCAGATCTCAGGCTAAACTGTACTCCGCCACACTTACAGACAACTGCACATGTTTACTCTCCTTCATTGCTATTGATTTTCACATACTGTACAATCCTCTCACCAGTCGACTCGATAATGCACACTTGCTGGGAAAGAGATTGTGTACTGAACGGTTGGCAGTATAGTTCAACTAATTTTATGTAACAACTGAACGTCCACTGAAAACAAAGATGCAAACATTTCGTGGACACGAGTCCATGCAATTCTGGTATATGTCACAAATCAAATTGACATTAACCGGTGACAGTACATGTTACCGCAAAAACAAACCCAAACCCTTGAGACCATACAGAGAAGAAAAAAACATCTCCTGTGCTGGGTCATGGAGTGAACTTTGTCAGAAAGTTCAAATAAAACGGTGTATTTTGAGAGATACACTTACACCAAACAGGGAAGTAAAATCCCATGAGCTTCTTCATTTCCGGAGCCTCTATGTCCTACTTGGTGTGTAACGTTGTTTACCAAACCATGCATAGCAGACCTGTATATTTATAGAGAAACACCTTTCAACTGCCCATGCACTTGTTTACTTTTACAGATCCAGAAACTTGCAAGCTGCGGTTTCCATTTCTTTCTGGGCTCAGGGAACGGTTTCACGACAGAAATAACACCGGCCAGCAACCAACATGTATGATAGAGTCGGTTTCATGTCATCACGGATTCATTGCAGCTCTCCAATTTCATACGCGAAGGAGAACGAAAAGGTTACGTGTGATGTCATGAGCTGAAATAAAATCTACTAAATCAATACTGAAAAGAGCAGAATATCTGCCGCATACCATGCCATCTCGTTACGTTTAATGAATATAGTAGATATAGGCAAATATAGGGCCGTTACGGATCTAAACGGAGCTCCTGGAGGCGCAAATTGAACGTTCCGAAAAAGAAAAAACAAAACTATCAAGGAACCTTGCCGATTTTCCAAGAAAGGAAAGCTACAAATACATTAACAATCGACAGCTCTCCTTTTTCTCCAGAAGATGGGATCAAAATGAGTAAAACATATCAGCAATAAATAAATAAATGAACAACAACCACTGCTTGAAGGATTCCTCGCAATCACACAGATCAATGCTCATTGAAATTTCATGAAGGCACAGCCGGATCGCTTCATATTTCACAATAATAACTACAGGCCCGCGGGGGTGAAGAAAGGAGAGGAGAGGAGGGGAATGAGCCACTGCTAAAAGACAATACTATGAGTGCTGTCAAAAGCAGATGGAGCAAGTCAAAACAGTGTGTTTTAAAATACCTTACACCACCAAAAAATCCCACACTTAATATCTCGCACTGAAGCCCGAGGGCAGAATGTGGGCGGCAGTTTTTAGACTGGCGAGAACACGGTATTTGTGGCTTTCCTGTTTTTGAGACCAGATGCTAGCGCTGAGCTGCTGGTGGTAAATTGAATCAGCTGACCACACAAAGACCTGCAGGGCTAGAACAGTATCCCTGACTGACGGAGCAGAAAGGCATGCTGGGTAATTGGTCTTTAGCGGAACCTTTTAACAGGCACTTGTGGGCTTTGTACAGAGCTGTTAATGTCAGGGTGGTAATGTTCTGTACATGTTAGGGAATGGCAGACTCCGTTTTACACTCTCTCTCTCTCTCTCTCTCTCTCTCTCTCTCTCTCTCTGTGTTTTCCCCAGAGCTCTCTTTCATTCAGGTGTGATCTCATATGCTGTGGATAGGAATCGATAGGCTCAGTGGCAGGGTGTTCGATGCCTGCCTGAATTATTGCTTCATTTCTCTCCCTATATAGATGAGGCCTGTTTTTCCTCCCCCTCCCCACGCCGGGATCAATACCTTACAATCTCATTTTTATCCATTTTTCCATAAACCCAGTGATTGCGTTTATGTGGAAAATCCGACAAGCTAAATAAGGCATCACTTTAAGACATGGGGGGAGAAAAAAATCTTGGAACCTGTGGCCGTAAAATGGATGACTTGTTTTTCTTGATCGTGAGCAGCAGCTTCTAAAAGACAGAGACATCTGTGTGAAATGGCCCACTGAAGACGCCCCGCTGTTGAGCAAACCAATTGCTCTATATCTTTATGGCTACAATCTCCACCATGCAGAGGTTTAGCAATTTAATTGGAACGGTTATCATTGATCACCCTGTGTGACCCCATTTGTCAATAGAATTAAAGAGACTCATTATCAAAATCGAACGATCACTCAACCCAATCAAGAAGAAAGCCTCGGTCAAATCTAGTGCTTGGGAAAAAATAAGTTGGTGACTATGAATGCATAAAGGATTTACATTTACAGTGGGGTCTAAAAGTATGAGAAAATTTAGAGAATATTATTTACATTAACGTTTAAAGGTTTGGGGTAATATTTATTTATTTATTCATAAAAAAATTTAGTCTGCAGGAATGCATTCAATTTATTGTAAGTGACAGCAAGGGCATTTATAATGTTACATTTAAAACATTTTTTTTATATAAATATTGTTCGTTTGAACTTTATATCCAAAGAATACTGAAAAAATTCATTGTTTCCACAAAAAAATTCAGCAACAGTTTTAACATTAATTATAACAAGAAATGTTGAACACCATCTTGAGCACCACATCAGCAAAATATAATGAAGAAAGGCAACTGAAAATTTAGCTTTGGCCATTACGTAAATAAATGACTTTTTAAAATTAAAATAGAAAAGTGTTATTTTAAAAGTATAATTTAGGAATTTGAATCATTAAAAGAGCAACAATGTAAAACAAATATAGTATGAACAATCTAAAACAAGTATGAAATATTTCTAGGCCATTGTTGAAAAACAAATAAACAGATGTTTGTGTTTACAAGCGCAATTTGACCTTTGGATCATTCATAAATAGCTGGATAACATGTTAATCGGGTTTTACACAAAGGAGTCCACACAGCTTGAGTGCATTAAAGCAAAAGGATGAGCGAAGTATTAAAACATTCTGAGTGTCAACCCAAGCTAACTTTTAACTCAAATTGTTAAGCTGATATAATTTTGTATCAAACTGATTTTTCCTTGAGGCCTCACACTTTTGGACCCCACCGTCCATGCATTTGCATTAAAAGAGAGGGTGAATGCATGTATGAGGTGAAGTCTGGCTTTTCCTCAACTAAAGTGACAAATGCCTCCCATAGACTTAATCATTGGGCAGGCGTAGAGAGCTCCCTCTAATGTGATGGAGCAGAGTCTTTTAATATCAGGCCTGATGGGTGCTGTTCAGCCCACTGGCCTGCATACTGAGCAGCAACGAATTGCCTGCTGAACATTTCAAGTGATTCATCAACACCTCCAATCTATCGGCCACACAGGGCTTCACATACGCTCACTGGCAGATAGCATTATAACTCTGCCTCTTTCCCTCAAAAACAGATGGAAAACCCCTTTGACGAATGATGCAAACATGGCAATCTGGTGAGAAGTAATACACAACCAAACATGGAAATGCATTTGTTGCAGATGAATTGAAAGGGAGGGTGAGAGAGAGAACGTAGGGAGGAATGATTCATCCCTCTTATCTGCGGAGTGCCATGCAGGATGGGTAATGTCCCAGGCTGTGAGTGTTTAATTGTTTCTGATGATAAATATAATTGCAGAGAGCTTCTGGATGTTTAATTGCAGGCCCAGTAACTGTGGGTGACATTACTTTGACTGGGTCTTCCTCATTAAAGGTGCAGTGTGTATATTTTTGCGGCATCTAGCTGTTGAGGTTGCGATGGCTCAGTCCCCCGCTCGCTCCTCCCTTTAGAGAAGCTACGGTGGCCGATACAGGGCTAAGATGCCATCGTCTGAGACTGCAGACAGCAATGAGGTTTTTTTACAAAGGTAAATTAAGGAATTATATTTACTTATTTATTCAATAAACCGATTTTATTGCAAATATTAGTGTTATTGGTTCATCCTTGTGTCCGTGTTTTTCGCAAGAACAACATAGTGACGAAACGCGCTCTGTAGATCAGTTTGTCCATTTAGGGCTTCTGTAGAAACATGGTGGTGACTTCCATGTAAGGGGACCCGCGGTATATGTAGATATAAATGGCTCATTCTATGGTAAAAAGAACATAATGGTTCATCATGTAAGGTCTTTATATTCCTATGAAAACATAGTTATGTAAATTATATTGCATTTCTGTCTATAGATCATCATAAATATTACACAGTGCACCTTTAAAGCTTAGGTTTGTGAAAGGGCCTGAACTTTAGCATTCCAGCAATGCAAAAAAGTGCCTGGTGAGATGGGAAATGATGGCTACTGTACCACACATTACTGAAATATGCTGTTACTTTCAGTTAATTTCTCTCCAATATTGACTTTATTCCATCATTTTCAAACTGTATGTTTTCTGTCTTCCATAGAGCCAACCCCAACCCCCACAAGGGAAAAACAAATCTAGTGGTCATTTTTACATTCAGTTGAATTGAATGAATGGAGACTAGAGCTGTCAAGGTTCATATCTTAAATATGATGTATTTATGTGAGATACAGACCAAAATTTAAGTTACTATTTACTGAAAACGTATTTGGTATCGTGTTCTGATGTTTTTTTTACTATAGGTTCCGTAGCAAAAGGTATCAAAAACCCAGCAAAAGTGAACTACAAATTAAAATATACTGGCATACTGGCAAACCCGATGGTATATTGCTCAGAAAACGCATCTCTTTGTACTTCCTGTATTTTATCGTAATTACCGAGCGTATATTTTCTTCACAGCTGCCTTGACAACGCACTGCCTTTTTAATACGGATTATTTCAGATTATTTCCGTGCCTAAAATGTCCTAATTTCTACTCCATTCAGTTGTACTCATCCAGCTGACTAAACGGGAGATGATGTCTCTCCAGGGTGAGCTCGTGCTGTGTTATGGCTCTTCTCCAGAGTACTGAGTAGAGAATGCTGTTGCTGTCCTGGCGTGAAAATTAGCTTGTGCAGTTTTAGACCAAATTTCTGTCAGATGAATCCTAACACAGGTAGCCTGCTGTCGTTAATCACATACTAGCGAATCACAAAATTAATGTTGTTGAATTTGATGTTTGAAATTCACCTGGTAATCCTGTCTATCTCTGTATCTACTTGTAACACACTATTACACACACACACACACACACACACACACACACACACACACACACACACACACACACACACACACACACACACACACACACACTTTATAGTGCTTTTGATTCGTTGAGCTTAGACCCCCTTTATCGTAGTTGCATGGAAAAAACACCCATCCCATTTTCCACAGAAGAGTGAAAGTCATACTTGTTTGGAACGATATAATGGTGAGTAAATGATGACAGAATTTTCATTTTTAGGTGAACTATCCCCTTAACTACAAACTGTTGGCCAGCCAGAGGCACAGTTCACACGAGCGTGTGCCAAGAATCCTAGAGAATTCGAGACTTCTGAAATGAGAGGCCTTTGATGAACCCATTTACTGGGTGGCTGCTGGGTTCATAATCAGAGTGAAGTCAAAGCCAAAGCACAGCTCTATCACTACAGACGGAACGGTGTCAAATATAATCAGCGTTGTCATTTACTCATAAAGACAATACTCTAAAATCATGCACATGGTACATATATACTTGTGAGAACCATGCATTCAAAGTGAAAAGCAAAATTAAATGAGTTTTGTTTTTCCTGAAAGGATTGTTTTTTTTCTCCATCATGGCTGTAAGGGATGTTCTCCAGGTACAGCTCAGCCTTTCCGCTTGACTGTGTGGTGTTTGAGCAAGGCAGCATCAGTGCACCATTGATTTAATTAGGTCTCCATCTCCTCTGCCTGACAGAAGTTGATTAGAGGTGCCAGATGCCCCATGTGTAATTCCACTGCCAGCTGCCACATAGCTTTGCCAATACTCTATGATTAGTACCCACTGGCAACTGGGCAAGGCACAGGTGCCAACTGGAGCCAGGAGAGAAAGACACACACAGGCTGACGTCCCACTGCAGTAGCTGGGACAGGGGGACAAGAGGAAGAGAGATGGCCCAAAATGCTTCAAACTGAGGAGAATTGCACGGTGCAGCCAACCTGAGGGCTGGTCGCCATTTTAATGTGTGTGGAAACCGACAGCTCTGCGTTTGGTCTCTTGTCATTAAAAACATTGAGTTTCAAACTGAGTTTGAGAGCTGTGTGCATTAAAACAGCACATTTAATCAAAAGCATTCTTGATGGTTATTAAGCTTGAAGCTTTAGCAAAAGGGGCACATCTAGAAGTGCAGCCATAAAACGAGGTGACCATCTGCCCTCTGTTTTGGAGGGTGTGTGGCTGTACGTGTGTTTGTATGGTTGTGTGCGAACGTCTAAATCCCTCCCTCCACTCCTCCCCATGTGCTCGCTGAATAGGCCATGAAAAGAAGCCAAGTCCAGCGCCATAAACCCAACGAGCATACTCATTCACACCCACGAATGCACAGGCATATACATAGACACCCACTGAGCCAACAATACCCACAGCTGTGCACTGTTTAAACCTATTGATGAGACAGGCCTTTAACATTGCTCCCTTCAGCGTTTTAACGCTCTTCAGAAAAGCTGTGCTTGTACTTTGACTGCAAACTCTAAATTTAAACTAAAAAAGCTGCAAGATCAGCGAACAAACTCTTCACATCGTCCTCCACTGATTTCACGTTGTTTTGCCTTTAGATTCCATCATACAATTCCATCATGTGCTTCCCTTACTTCTGGAAGCCTGAAGTTAATTACTTCTCGTTGGCTGAACTCCCAATATGTAGAGTGTACAGTAAACTAATTTTGAAGCCAGCAGATATCACAGGTGACCTCTTTTTCCTCTATAAGATAAGTCCTACATTTCCCTTATCTGTGCAGGCTGCAGGATCTTTCTGGAGTTCGAGGCACAGCCGTTCGCATTAAGCTGTGTGCTCAGGAAATAGGTAGGATTCCTCTTTGGTGTAGGTTTCTTGCTACAGGAAACACTGGGTGACTTACTCAACCCAGACCGATGAGAAATCAAGAACAGTTGAAAAAGAATAAGACATGATGGTTGTACGCAGCTGGCTGAGTACAGCTAAGGGTGCTTAATGTTATTCTTACCTGTGTAGATAAATCTGCCCGGGGTACCTTTGCAGAACTGCTTTGACTTGTAGGACAGAGTGACCTCCACAACCCCGGGAATGTGTCTGGGAGGAGTCTGAACTCGAATGGCGTGAGGGGTAATAAGCTGAAAGAGAAAACAAGAAGTGTGGTTTTATTTGGGACAAAATAAAACAGATTACATGGGTTGAAATAAGGTAACAAAATGTGAAAATAAACATAATACAATGTGTATGACCTTTAATTTCCAGTGTTCCAAAGGAACCTGAACTGATTACATACATTTTTTACATCTTTTTCATGATTCATTATTTAGTAATTTACTTCCAAAAGATAGGACATTTTTACTCAATTATTATTATTATTAAATATACTATTTCATTCAATTATTCATAATGAAGTTTTGTTTTAAATATTAGAACTGGTCACCTCCACACATGCAACATAATTATGTCATGTGACAACAATATTGGCCTACTTTTATTGTTGTTCTAAATATTTCATGCTATTATTTTAAAACAGTAGGCAGCACACAGTGTATACTGTGGAGTATACATGATATATTAAGCAAGTACATAGAAAAGATAAAAACTTGTCACTGGGGCTGTACATAATGTTCAAAAGATAGAAGGTATTTGTATTTTATTAACACCTAAATTAAACATATTAGTATGTAATGTGTACATACTATTTGTACCTTTTGAAATGGTACTGCCCAAGTGATAGCTTTTGAACCTTTTTTTCTGAGAATGTATTCTATTCTGAACATATCCAACAGAATGTTTTGCGATGATGAGAGCATCAGTGTTTCTTCCTTTTATTTTGTCCCTCCTTTTAGTATAAGAAAAATATCAATGGCATGCTGCATAGAGTTATGAGAAGTCACTGGTCAGTATTGGAGTCAGAGATTACCTTTTCTATTAGTTTAATAATGTGACACAAATTTAGCCATGCAACAAATTAGAGTAAAGCTTTTGTTTGTTGTAGATGAAAACAATCCAAGTCATTACATAATCAAAATTCTGTCCACATTTTTGCATCTAAACTGTCTAACTCTTCCATTATAGAACCAGTTCCTAAAAAATGAGCATTTAAACTACCCATGTCTAACTGCAACCATACTAGCCGAGCTCTTAAACAGTATTGTATTGTTCTCTGATTAGACTATGATTTGACTGCTTACAGTGTTTGTGAAACTGTGCTCAATCGCTTTTGAAGAGGATCCGTGCAACTACAAAGCAGCTGCGAGTGCTCAGTTTCTCTGCAAACGCTGTCATATTCAAAGCCAGCAGCACTGGTGCTGCTTTACATGGCTTTAAACTGTCCCTTTCATTGCTCACTTAGCTGGGCTTTCATATACCAGGCACTGCTCTTCTCACCTCTCAGATAAATATGGCATTGTCAATGAGAAGCTTTTTATAGAACTACCTCTTTCATCTAGCTCTTCCCAACACGAGCAGCACAGAAACTGAGTGAGTAAAAGACCAAAACAGATGGACAGACAGGAAAACAGACAGACTGGCTGACCAAAAATGAGAACAGAAGCATTATGCCCATTCAAACTGGCACGTGTCTTTTCAGATTTGTAAGCCAAGTGGATTTTGAATGCATCTTCCCATATCAGGCACATTTGCTAATTAGGGTGCCTAATTATTTTAGTAAAAAATGTGTATTAATTGCTTTTTCTATGTATTCAAATTCAGTTTGATCCTAGTTGTGATTCCCAAATATCTACGGTTGTTTTTTGGCGAGAGCATGGCATGGGTTTATTTTTGGCAGAAGTTTTCATAGAAGGGTAACTGACCTCACTCCAGACCAGCATGGTGCCAAAGATGACCTGTAGGCCGTCAAAGAAGTTATCACCAATGATGATGACTGTGGCACCCCCTGTCGTCCAGCCTTCACTGGGACTGATGGCCTTGATGCAAGGGGTAGCTGTTTTAGAGAAAGAGGAAGAGGACAAAATGATTAAGCCCGTGGCTGTTGTATACAATAAACAGCTCTCGAAAAGGCATATGCAATATACATTAATTATGACTATATGTATTTGCCTGTACACATCAAGACACCTGTAAAGAGATAATACATAATGTCAAGAAGCATCAGAATAAACATCTGGAAGCAGCCAGCAAATCGTCACTCGTGTGCATTACCTGTGACATAATTTCATGCACACTCAATACTTAATAAATCTAAACCTGTGCAACTGATTTCTTCCTGATTACGGCAAATAGATTTATGAGCCACACTCTATTAGGAAGCTTTAGGCACAGCTTAATGACAAGTGACTGACTCATTAGAGTAGTCACATATGATTAGACTGTGGCCATTTCTCTACGCTGTCCCCATATGCTTCCTGACAGCAACGCGAGTATGAGAGATGACGCCTGCTCACCATTCATTTATCTCAATCTACCCTCTATAGTAGCATGATTCACTGCTGCGGTTGCCTGGAAATCACCTGCAACCTCACCCTGATCATTTCTAGCTGTGTTTTGGGAACTTTAGATTGTTGGCATTGCCACCTGAAGGAACACAACTCGAAATCAGAGAGTGAAGTGACAGCAATGTCTCCTCCCACTCAGTGTTTTGTAATGAATCTGCTTCAGCTTCACTCTTATTCCCCTCTCACTGGTGAGAGAAACCCAACTCATAGTGTGTGTGTGTGTGTGTGTGTGTGTGTGTGTGTGTGTGTGTGTGTGTGTGTGTGTGTGTGTGTGTGTGTGTGTGTGTGTGTGTGTGTGTGTGTGTGTGTGTGTGTGTGTGTGTGTGTGTGTGTATAGCGGATCACGCAACTTATGCATTCTGGTCCACAGATGCTCAGACTCAGTTGACCAAACGGAGAGCAGGCAAAACAGGGCGACAAGACAGAGTGAAAGCCCCCCTGGTGCTCTGCTTAAGAAAGGCATAATTCCCCTCCGCCTTGGTTTTAGTCATGAACATAATTAATGAAATCTGAGGGTCAGGCTGGAAAAGATCAGTCAGTGATGAGTGTACAATAGCAGCACTCCTCCCTCCAACCCCTCCTTCCTTTCCCTCTGGGGGTGGAAGGACAACACGAATGCTAATTCCGCTTGATTATACACACACCTTTATTAAATATTACACTGACCCCATGTGTGCGTGAGGATGGAGGGGGCCAGGTGCGAGCGCTTGTTTTATGACACTCGTGCAAATGTCATGAGCACCGGAGTTCGCCAGGCACAGAGAAATCCGGAGTCTTTACAGCAGTCGATCAAAAGGCCAGGCGCCCTGGGACACTCTGAGAAAACAGCAGCCAGCCATAAAAATTCAACACCTTAATGAGTTTAAATTTCATTTCAGCATGTTGAACTTTGGCACCGGATTCTAAAGCTTGGTGTCTCACTGAAGGCGTTTTAACCGACTAATTACTGCTGTTCCAATTTGCTCCTTGATTTAAATAGAAGGAAAAGACATGAGGGAGAGAAAAAAAGGAAAAGTAAGAGTTCTCTGACAGAGAACAGGAGAGTCTGTCACGGGTGGCTCTGTTGTCCTCTGTGACTCTAGTAGGGGGACTGAACACATATCCTTTAACAAGCGTTACACACTGCTCTGACTGTAGGCAGGACCCCTGGGCAAGGGTGGGGGTCTACACTCGATGCTCGTGTGATAACCTAACTGAGGCAGACGTGCGGCGGAGGCAGATGGCCTGTGTGCAGGAGGTGCTCGATGCTGCTGATAGAACTGAACTGAGATGAGACGAGGCTGTAGGCCTCACTCGCACTGCTCAAACTGGTGTGTGTCAGCCACCGGCAATGCCCTGGGAAGAGCTAGCATAGACAATAGCAGGGGAGATGGAGAGTTTCACCAGCAGGGGAAAAATAGTCTGGGGAACCATGTTGGAGAAGCTAAACTATAGTTTCTGAAGCTACAGTGCAATCACGCTACCCTCTTGAAAAAGCAGTTAGCACCACTACAAGCTACAAATGAAAAGAAGCTAGATCCATTAACATTCCAAAATTTGGGGTCGGTAAGATTTTTTTTTTAATGTTTTTGAAATTCTTTAATGCTTATAAGAATGCATTTATTTGATCAAAAATATAGTTAAAACAAGTATAACATAATTTTTTTCATTGTGATGGCAAGGGTGAGTTTTCAGCAGCCACTTCAGTCTTCAGTCTTTAAGAATGTATTAAAATATGCCGATTTTAAATAGACATTTCTCATTATTATCAATGTTGGAAATATTGCTGATTAAAATTTTTGTAGAAACATTCTTTGGAATGGTTTTATTGATTTGTACAAAAATAATTCCCAATGTCAAATTGGGAAAATGTGCACAAAATGCCACTATACACAGCGTGTAAGATTATTGTATAATATACATAGATTAGGGTTAGATTAGTCAGACATATATTTTTCTCACAAAATACATTAAAAAGGATATATTTATATTATTCAACAACAGCAGAAAGTCTGTTTTATACTGTAAGTGTGTAATCATTTTTTTGGGTGAGTTTAAGACTTGTTATATCCATGTTAAATATAGAAATGCTAAGTAATAATATTCCAAACTGCAACACTGTAAAGTGATGCATCTGCAGAAGACCTTTATAGTATTTCAGGATTCATATAATATTTGCAGTGTCCTTTTACTCTTGAATGTTTTCCTGAAGGTATATTACATATTAAGTACGGAATTACATATTTTAGATTAAGAAACTTGATTTTAGAGCATTTCAATAACCCCAAAAATACAAACCAAATCTCCTTAGACCAATCAAAATATCACATATATTCTGTGTACCAGCCATGTAGTAATTTTCAGAAGTGAAGTAATCCACTTTGCAGCCTTGAGGACTTCCCCAGCTTGTCTGTGCTCTTTTTCCTCGAAGCTGTGTTGTGGGTGACTGCTGGGCATAATGCAATTTGGCGGCATGATAAACCAGGAGAGATGAAGAGGAACGGTGGAGCAATCTGTGATGGTAATCTTGGCCTAAGACGACTCTTTTGCAGGGTGCTGAAATTGTGCATGGATTAAGCAGATGGTGGAATGTGAATCCATCTGATAGGATTAAACTTTGGTGCCTCCTCTGCCGCCATCTGTTCCCTTGCGCTGTATGCACGCGTACTCGCGCTCGCTCTTACACACATCTCAGATACAAGCACAATAGCTTTCTCTTCTACAAACTAACATTCTCGAGCCCTGCAGACACCTTTTTCCACCACAGTGCATTGTGACATGACCTCACGTATTGGTGCCCTCACTTTACCCTCATCTCCGCAGCCCAGAGCAATCAACACACATGCATGCCATATCTATCAGAACAGGCTCATTAGCTGGAGGGGAAATGGTTTAAAACTGACACAATAATGGACAAGAGAGGCTGAGCAGGGGTGAGAGAAGGGATGTGTGCTGTTGGTTATTAGAAGGCCATATTTTGTGTTGATTTTTGCAGAAAAACTTACAGAATTCTGAGGGAATGATTTAAATATGGTAAAATGTGTTAAATAGATTGGGAGCGGAAAGCATTATTATATTAGCTAAAATAGTTCACAAAAGCTTTGCTGAAAATGTATTTATGCTCAGGCCATCCAAGAAATAGATGAGTTTATTTCTTCAACAGAAATTTAGCATTACATCACTTGCTTACCAAAGGATCCTCTGCACTGAAAGGGTGCCGTCAAAACGAGAGTACAAACAGCTGATTAAAACATCACCATAATCCACAGGTAATCCACATGACTCCAGTGCATTGATTAACATCTTGTGAAGTGAAAAGCTGCATGTTTGTAAGAATTCTGATCCATAATAACGCCTTCCCATCCACAAATGTTTTGACCAACATATTTGTTTTGAACTGTAGAAACTATTTTCTCTTGTAAACAGTGCTTGATTTGTGCATATGTCTTTCCTGTTTCAGACGAGACAACATTTTCACTGCAGAAAGCAATATTATGGAGAGAGGACATATTTTGGCCAGAAGCATAGGTTTAAAGTTACTGTTTCACCATTCACTATTTCATTATTATGGACTGGAGTCATGTGAATGTTGATGTCACGAGATGTTTCATCAGCTGTATGAACTCTCATTTTGATGGCACCCATTCACTGCAGTGGATCCATTTTGAACAAGTGATGTAATGTTAAATCTGATGATCCGAAGAAACAAACTCATGTACATCTTGGATGGCCTGAGGGTAAGCAAATTTTCATTTTTGGGTGAACTATTCCTTTAATAATATAATACACAAGGGACTGGAATGTGTAGCACACAGTGAATTACAGGTGTTTCAATTTCAAGTGGAATTTAGTTATTACAAAAACTCTGTATTGAATTTTCAAAGGAGCTCTGACATTATTCCTGCATTGCCCTCCAAGAAAAATATATCTATATGTGCACGTCAGGGTTTTATACCAGACATAATGAGGAATTACAATATAAGCCTGTCTGTCTCAGGAATTATCCTATACTTTATTTTGGAAAAAAGAGAAGGAAAGAAAAATGAAAAATCTCCACAATTTTTCAAATATGTCCAGGCTTTAGAAAACCGACTTTTTTAATCTTCTCAGTGCAGCGGAAACTGTACTTAAATACTGAAGACGCCCCCAGGAGAATAGAGAGAACTTATTCATCATCAGCATCATCATCATCATCATTCAAATCCTCAGTGTCTCATCATAAATAGAGGTTAACAGTCCAGCCGAAAGAATATGTTCTTCTCTAGAATCATCCCATACATAAATGAGAAAATGATTGGATTTGATTGCGGCTGAGGATCAAATCAGTGCTCAAATCATGTCCACATGTTATTAGACAGATTTAGGAGGGCCGCAATATAACCTGCAACACTCGAAGAGGACAGCAGATAAAGCCAAACGCCGTTCTGAAAATAAATGCTCGATGCTTAAGCCTTAGAGGTCTCATAAGACACATGTTCAAACCCAAAGAGAACAGGCCACTTGGGAAATGCTGCATTCACTGCTCTTTTCTTAGCCCTGGTGCATTGTTGGTGCTTTACTGCACAGCTAGTGTTGGCATGCTGTTGTAGTAGCTCAAACCACCTGTAAAATTTGGCAGCGGTGTGACTTGTTAGTGGCATTAAAACATAACAACAGCACAGAGACATGCTGACTCTGAGTCATTGTGAGTTGATTAAATGGTCACAGTTGTCTTTCAGCCAGTGGAGAGTCAAGAGTTTCATCTGTGCTCAACTGCACCCTGGATCATTAAATAATAATGCGTGCAAACTAGTTGAAAGTAGTTTGGAAGGGTATAGTGTGATTTACTGTAGTGATTAAAGCTCTGGGCTGGATGAAAGGTTTCATGTTCAAATTTATGAGTTATACTAAAAAAAATATATATACTTGAGGTCCTGGCATAAGATTTTGTGGACAGAAATGTCCATCGTCAATAGTTAGTGACGTATGAAGCACAGTTCACAGTCACTTTTAAATGAAGCAGCTTTGTGTTGCTCAACATGGCAAACTCAGCATGACCAACAGAACCCAATGCAAAATCTGTGAGGGGAAATCTTTCACCTCACGTACAATTCCCAATCGTATAGATTCCTGTCGAAATTACTATGAAAATGTATTGAACAATGGTAAATGTGACTGCACCTTTAATTAGTATTTTTGTCTTGTTTTCCAGAATTATTTAAATATCCTGAAAGCATGATTATTACATTTATTAAGAAAAATATAATATGGTAATAATAGAATATATATTTTACCCCATTTACACACACACACACACACACACACACACACACACACACACACATATATATATATATACCTCCATATGCTGAGACAACTATTAGTAAGTTGATGTCCATAAACATTGTGGGTTTGTTACACTAGGAACCTTGTTTTTTCCCTGATCATAAAGACAATGAGGGAGGGTTCAGGAAACCAGAAATCAATTTTTTTGCAATACCATTTGGTGATAGTAGTTGGTAAGAAATGGCACACTTCAGCTTTAAGCTGTGTCTGTAAGTTGATGTAAGGGCAGAGTACATCACAAGCCATGATGGGCAAACATCTGTGCTCATAAAGCAAAACCATGAAACTATATTGAGTGTGACAAATTGGCTTAGTTTTGCTGAATAGTGCTAGGGATGTTGCTCTTACTACTGTTACTATTGTGCAACTAAACGAGTTGGTTGTGAGTAAAAGTATAATAGAGCAAATTTTACATTGGGTTGCACTACATTACACTACATCTTTTATTCCGGCGGTCTGTTTCTATTTGTCAATTTTTTTCTGTCACTACAAAAAATTGGTATGAATAGTTTGTGTATATCAATATGACAAATGTGTGTTCTTTATTTCTCAACAAACTGCAGATACAGCACATACACTCACCGTGTTCCAGGTATGATTGTGT
>CM050426.1:24092332-24507332 GCA_027564155.1 Gymnocypris eckloni scoliostomus
AAAAAATTCACACTGATCATAAAAAAATTACAAGTTAAAAAAAGAAAGTTATGTTGAGATGAAAACTCTTGTTCATTACATTTTACTTCATAATTGCAACCGCATGTGTTGTATTCATTGTTGCAAAACTTGTTCTGTATATAGTTCGTTTGTTATCGTGATCAAAACCATTGATCTGAAGCTTAATGCTGATGCTGTCATGTAAATAGTTTTCTAATCAGCAATAAATATAACAATTTCTGATCAACCCATATCAATTGCATGCTTAAAATAATATACCGGTTAAAGCCCCGCCCATTTCAAGACAACCCGACCCACTTCCAGGTTAAATCCCGCCCACTTCCTGGTTAGGCCCCGCCCAGTCCGAGTACAGATACAGATACAGATAATTCATATGGTTAACAGATACAGATACAGATACAGATAATGCTGTACTCGCTCATCCCTAGCTATTACCACAGTCAGTGTGAGGAAGAGGGCAACACTCCAAGTGTCTGATGGGTAGGATGAGTTTAAGTCAGAGCACAGAGCCTGACCTGTCATTCATACTGCTCTGCTTAATAACTCTTACATTGTACTTTTAGACACATCAAACTGGCTGCTAATGAAACTGTAACTGAGATGGAAAGAGTACAGATGTCGACGTGGAAGAATGAGAGAGTAGCTGCGCTACTCACATCAGTGGTAGGTCTCATCAGCAACAATGATGAAACGCACTACAGAGAGGAAGTGGCACAGCTGGCTGAATGGTGTGGCGCAAACAACCTGTCCCTCAATGTGGAGAAGACAAAGGAGGTTGTGATGGACTTCAGGAGAAACCCTGTTGACCACCCCCCACTGACCATCGACACCTCGACTGTGGAGAGAGTAAGCAGCACTAAATTCCTGGGGGTGCACATCACAGAGGACCTCACCTGGACTACCAACACCAAGTCTATCTCCAAGAAGGCACAACAGCGCCTACACTTTCTCCTCCCGGCTGAAAAGAGCAAGCCTCCCTCCACCCATCCTCACCACCTTCTACAGGGGTACCATTGAGAGCGTGCTGACCAGCTGCATCACTGTCTGGTACGGAAACTGTTGTGCAGCAGACGAAGACCCTCCAGCGGACAGTGAACACCGCTGCAAAAATCATTGGTGCCTCTCTCCCCTTCATCCTGGATATTTTCCTTACACGATGCTCCAGCAAAGCAAAAGTATCGTGGAGGACCCCACCACCCTCCCACAGTCTCTTCCAGCTCCTACCCTCAGGTAGACGGTACCGGGAGTATCAGAGCCCGCTCCGCCAGACTGCTCAACAGCTTTTTCCCCAGGCTGTGAGAGCCCTGAACTCACATCACACCGCCCCTCTCTGAAACCCCAAACAACCCCACCTTACCACATCTCAGGAAAAATACTGTTAAACTTTTATCTCTGTGCAATTCAGGTGAGCAGGCCTGCACAAGCCACCTGTAGCAAACACACTCCCCTCTGCATGCACTAGACACTTTCACACACCATTGTCTGTCCATAATCCCACAAAAGACTGATTGTAATATACGACTGTAATGTATGTATGTTTACTGGCTCATGCACCACAAATCACCTTACACTGTTCCCCAGCCAGCTGCTTGAATGTCTCTCTTTTTGCACATGTACAGTATTGAAGTCATCTGCACAGTTGTACAATTTGTATTTTTTTTATTTATTTTTTTATGTATAGGTAACCACTTTTATATATAGCATATGTATAGTCAAAGATGACAGTAGGTTAGTTGTGTATAGGTTTATACTGTTTTACTTCGTGTTGTATATCTGTATTTATGTAGCACCGTGGTCCTGTGAGGCACGACATCTCGTCCCACTATATGTCCACACATGTAGCGGAATGACAATAAAGCTCAACTTGACTTGACTTGACTTGACTATACGATACCGTTCTAATGTTTGGAGCCTATGAATTTTATTTTTGTTTCACCTTTTAAAATATATTTTATTTCTGTTATTTCAAAGCTGAATTTTCAGCATCATTAGTCCAGTCTTCAGTGTCACATGATCATTCTAATATGCTGATTTCTCTGTTAAAGGAACATTCTTTTATCAGTGATGAAAACAGTTGTACTGATTATTTAATATTTAGATTTGAAATTGTATATTTATTTGTCTTTAAATTAATAAAATTTGTTATGATAAAAAAGCCAAACATTTACAATACATGATGGCTGTGATATTTAATATAAAAATAACTTTTGTGATTTTATTTTAAAATTAGTGTCTAATAGTAGTATGTTTCTTGACCCATGGCTATGATGATAATATTGTAACGGTCACATCTTGTGTACTTTATACCCACAAGCAGCTGTGAAGAATTAACCTCCTCCCTGTGTTTATTTAAAAAATAATCTGTGATGTTCAGATGCTTTACAATGATATACTGATATACTATTGTTTCCTGTGCATTTTTCAGTGCCCTTCGGACTGAACACAGTGGGCCAAAAACCCTGTAAAGTTCACTTTGCAGTGCACTAATGGGTAATTGCAGCTTAACCAAGCCGTGAAGAGGGGTAAGAGTGAATGTCAGGCTGAAAAAGCAGGAGAGCAATGAATTAAAGCAGCAGTCGAGGGTGATGGGGTTGGTGTAGGCAGGGTTAATGTAATCCTTAACAAATTGACCTTTGACCTCAGACTGTCTAGGGGTCACATCTGTCCGCTCAGCTCTGGCCCGTTAATTAACTCTCCTGCAGGGTCGCCCGACTCGGACACTCAGCCGTTAAGCCGTTTGTGTTATTCTCCTCAAATCTCAACCGAGGAATGATTCATAAAAACGAAGCCTGTTTTGCTCTACGTCAAATTAAATACAAAACATCCACACAGGAAAGTGCTCTTTAAAATCATCAGAGGCGGGTAGAGTTATAGAAATATTTACTCAAGTAAAAGTAATAGTCTGAATAGTTCCTCGAGTAAGAGTAAAAAAGTATCGGATAAAAAACTACTCAAGTAGTTAGTTACTAGTTAGTTTGGATCATATACTGTTTATATATAGTCTATTTTAATGTGTGTGTGTGTGTGTGTGTGTGTGTGTGTGCGTGCGTGTGTGTGTGCCGTTCAAAAGACTTTTAATGTTTTTTTTTATGTAATTTAGTTCAGTAATGCAAATCAATATATTAGAATAATTTCTGAAATATCATATGACTGAAAATTGGAGTAACAGCTGATGAAAATTCTGATTTGCATCACTGAATTAAATACTATTTCAAAGTATATTAATTATGTATTATATATGTATGTATGTATACCTCTGACACGGAGAAGAGTGAAAACTCCTCACATGACCGCTACCGAAAATCTGAACGTAATGAAACAAATGCACATTGACGGATCTTCTTCAGGCTGTTCTGCAAAATGTACAAATGTAGCCTATATTTCTGCAAGTGTAAGTTTTGTGAAAATGCCAATATTAATTGTGTCTAGGTAAAGGCATTCCTCCTGGAACAGGTCGCGCGCCGCTGCGTTCAATGCTCGTGATGTTCTTAAACTTTGTTACAACTCTGAGTGAGAACCGCTTCAGATGACCCAGCGCATGCGGCAGGGAACTGAACGAATCATTCAAACTGATTCATGAACCGATTCACTGGTTTTCCAACTGGTTTGATTAAGCCTTTGAACAGAATTGACTCAAAAGAATGAATCATTCGCGAATGGGCATCACGCATTGCCCAGAGAAAAGTAGACGGCGACGTTTGGAATAAATTGAAGCATTTTTAACTTGTATTGCATTAAGATAAAGTAACAAGAGGAGTGTCGCCCACACTCCCACAGTAACGAAGTAAAAGTACAGTTTTTTCACAAAATTTTTACTTGAGTAAGAGTAAAAGTTCCCATCTTTAAACACTCTAAATGTATTAGTTAGTACCCCAAAATGTACTCTAGTAAATGTAACTCGTTACTACCCACCTCTGATCATATACCCACTTAAAATGCAACGATAACAGAAAAAAATCACTTTTTCCCAAACAAAAGAGTGTTTGGGAAAGACTCTGCAGCCTCGTTTGAGTCACTCCTAAAAGCACATCAAACTAAATCAGTCCCCGTATTTGCATTGATACTTGTAGCCTAAGTCACTAGCCTTATTGATTTAAATGCATTTGACTGTAGCTGTGAGGGTGGTTTCAGATGAATGATAGTGGCGTGCAGAGAGCGCGGCTGATCTGGAGTCAGCACTAACTGCGGCAGCATGGCATTAGAGCATGTGGCATGTGTGAGTATGGTATTACCCACACTCTCAGTAAATGAGACCAAGTCAACGGCACCAGCCATCAATTATTCAGAGGCTGAGATGGCAATTATGGCACTGAGCACAAGCAACATGAATATTTTATGAAGGCTAACGCAGACCATAAGAGTGTGAGAGGAGGAGAGCGAGAGAAAGAGAATATAAATGTGTCCATTTCTGGGAGACACAGCCAATGCCAGTTCTTGCCATGGAGCGACACTCAAAGTGCCATTCGGTATGGCATGATATCTTTCTTCATCCGCTCTCTCCTCACCTTACACCATCTTATCTTCATTCCCGTCTCTTAGAACGCCTCGGTGAGACAGCAGCATGGGCTGTTTTAATGAGAGCAGGGGCAGATGTCCTCTCAAGGCAGCTCTCCATTACCTCTACTGTGTGGGCATGATAGGAATGTTGCAGTTGTTTAAAACACAGAGTTTGAGTTGTGGCTAATTGAGTAAGGCAACACCATGTTGACGAGTGATAGGCTAATCTTCTGAGCGGCAGCGTTAAAGCCGGGCGGTCCTGTAACTTGCTGTCCATTTCAGCCTCTGTTTGTCATTGGCTCTCTCTCTCTCTCTCTCTCTCTCTCTCAGCTCCACTTTAGAAAAACATATCGCTCATGCTTTGAAAATACACAAGTGCGTCGTTTAGCCTCTCTCCTGAACGGTCTCTAATATGCTCAATTGCTCATAATTCCTTCAAGACCAGATACTGCAAATAAAATAATAATAACGCAAGTAGAACAATCTGACAGCTACAACAAGTCTAACCTTCTCCTCTTTCCGCCTTCAGGCAAGCAGAGACCAGAAGCCATGTTGTGCTGACAGCTCTAAAATTGCTTACAACAGACATCTCCAAAAGATCTGTCCCTGGCAAAAAAAAGAAGAAGAAATATCACCGGCTTGCTTAGCTGGACTTTCAGATGTCTTATTTTTCCCTCCTCCCTCCATTTATTATGGCTGGATTTCTGCACTGGCCTGCGAGTTTGGTGCCAAATGCAACCGAAGAACTATTTCAGAAAGAAAGAGAGAGAAAAAAAGAAACGGCGAGCGAGCAAAGATAATTCTCTTAACATAACATGAGAGTAGAAGAATTCGCACTCTGTGTCTTCCATTGTCTACAAATGTGTCCTCAGAGTGTAAGCATTCTTTATTTTTAGTCTTGTTTAACTGAGCTTGTGTGGATTGTTTTGGTGCACAGAATGTATGTATTTATGAAAAACCTTTAATTTGTCATGTACTGTATATTAAAGGTGCACTAGTAATTTTTTTCTCATCTGAGGTTTTAAGATATATGTATACTTACATTGTTACAGCGTTCAATATAAACGCTGTTTGATGTATTTATTGATGAATACATTTATTGAAAAAAAACTTTTTTTGTCAATTGTCTTCAGTATTGATGATAATAATAAATATTTACTGAACAGCAAATCAGCATATTAGAATGATTTCTGGAGGATCATGTGACACTGAAGACTGGAGTAATGATACTGAAATTCAGCTTTGCATCGAGTAAATGACATCATAAAATATATTCAAATAGAAAACATTTATTGGGATTGTAATAATATTTTACAATATATATATATATATATTTGTTTTATCAAATACATTATTTTACATTAAGTGGGCCGCCTCATAGGGGATGTCATTTTTGAGATTACATGACCAACCGCTTTATATCGTTAACCCTCCTCTTATTTGACACTTTTACCACTGGACTAAATGAGTCATGGCTGACTGAATCGCATATTTCTGCAATGGAGGTGCTATTTGCATTATGCTGCATTCATTCCACTAGTTGTAGGTATAAGTCCAAGACGACCATTAGCCAGCTAAACATAAAAAGATAAATATATATACTTTGAAGTATCATAGTATATTGTATGCTCACTCCAAAGTGGGTACAGTTAACAAGGCCTGTTCCTCTCTCTGTACTAAAGCTCTTGAGCATTAACCAGTTTGAATTGCTGCATTTCCTCTCTCAGACAATCCACTGGCATCTTATGTCATTACCTCCTGAGCCGTGTCGATTTAAGAGCAATGCATGCAAGACACACTCTCTGCGAAATAACAACAAAGAGTTGAGTGAGACAGAACGAGTGAGCGAGAGACAATGAACGTGAAAGAGTAGTGCGAGGAGAGAAATTTCACATCAGACATCGGGACCAGACCCAGGAGACGAGTGCAGAGCAGACGGGGGAATTATTTTACATAATAAATGCTTCAAATTCAAGCCTGTAATTGATAGCTGAAGCCAGGCAACGATGTGCAGCCACTACACATGGGTTTTGGGGAGCTGTCAATCAAACGCTGCCACTGGAGGAGGGATAATGATTGTCATATGACAACTGCCTGATTTAATGTAATCATTGCTGCTAAAGCTATTGTTTACAAGTGCCAGTGGAGGTGTGTGAGCGAGCAAGACCAGCAGTAGTACAGCAGTCGATGGTGTAATAAGTCAAACTTGAGTTCGGTGAGGGAGGGTTTAGAGAGTGGAAGTGCTCTAACTCTCAGTTTGCAGCTGTTTCGTACATTTTCTGCTAAGATTTACACATCGAACCATTCCGTCTCTGGCTTAATGCCTGTAATTGACTAATTCAGCATAAACGACCCCAGTTTTAGCTAATCATACAGAAAGCTATGGACAAACAGATATATTTCTTGTAAACAGCCTCTGCACTGTGCATTGCCTGTTTACATAAGCCATAATTTCACCACTTAGAGGGAAATACAAGATCCCACACAATACATTCAAAGCAATGTGAACTGCACAAATAGGTGGAAAGTAAAAAAACAACATATTCAATTCATTCTGTTGTGCATAATTTACATATCTTAAACTAAATGTACAAGAAAAGAGAGAAAGGAGAATGGGAGAGAGATACAGAGAGAGAGAGAGATAGAAAGAGACCACCCTCCTGTATATTTCAGAGGCTGTAGGCAAACACCTCAATAATTCATGATGGAGAGATTGATTTTTTTCCTTTGGCGAGAGGCAGCAGATGTGGCAGGGATGAAGGAAGGGAGGGATGGATGGAGATGTGGCAGGGAGGAAGGGAGGGAATGGAAGGGTGGTGAAGGGATAGAGCAGGCCTGAGGGTTAGCAGCCAGTGGGATCATTAGACTGCCTGCTTTTTGTGTGAAGACTGGGGCTTTAGAGTACACTGTTACTCACGGCCACAGGGCTCAAACAAACCAGCCTGAGTAATACTCAGTCACTCACACATCCCTAAACTCCCAAAAACTCCAGAATAGAAGGGTATACTCAGATTAACCTTAACGGACTATAGTTATATATATATATATATATATATATATCAATTAATTATCAATTTCTATAATATGTTTAATAAATATTTTGCGACTGCCAAAAATGATAATTTCCCATTTATATCAATAAGATAAGCTGTTGCTGCTACACAAAACCTATTCTTATAATTTCACTCAGATTCGATAAATAACCCAGAATACTTATGTAAACACCCCATGAGATCAGAGTAGTATTTGTAGAAATAGATGTACAGAACATATAGAAAAGCTGACCATTTTTATATTTAAAATGTATCCTCATGCCTCTGACTATTAATAGCAATAACAAATCATTAAGGGATTGACATAAACTAAACCATACTGTAAACTGATTTTTACAACAATTTTACATTTAGCTGGACAACACTAACAATGACTTTGCAAAATATGTAGGATTTGTTTTTGAAAGATGGAAATGTGTAACATGGAAGAGGAGGAGCTCAGAGGGTCGAGCTAGAGCAGGGCGACACTCGTTTACTGTGCTTTGATACAGAAAAGATGAGGTTTGAAAAAAGAGCAGAGCAGAGAGAAATGTAAAGGAGGGAGTCGGTTCCCCATCGTGTGTCTGATGGAATCAACCCTCTGTGGGTGTGACGGGACGGCAGGTGAGGCTTTGAGAGCGAGCGACATCCTTTTGTCATCGCCTGCTCTCACAAATAATTCATGGCATCAGAGGGAAGGGGAGCGAGGGAGGCGTATTGACAGCTACCACTTCTACTTGCCTCCACCTGTCTTAACCAGTCACCCGCAGATGGGACGCAAAGGACAGAGGGACCTTTTCACGGAGACCGAGTGCGCTGCTTTTCTCTTCCACTGACCTAATTAGAGCTCACTCGCTCCCTGCCTCTGTCTCCTGGTATATGGTGTGTCCCACTAAAACCTAGTCGCTCTTTTAACCCACAACAAAGGGTCCATACTACATTTTACCAGTTGAAAAATGGCAGCGCTCACAAGAGGCCTTGTAAAACTGTATGTTGAAAATTAAAATCAAATATGCTTTCAAAATGTATTTAATTGTTAATTTTGTCAATTTATTCTGTGTATCTAATGAATCCACGTATTATTTTTGTGCACTTTGAAAAATAAATGTTCTTTATTGGCTTTGGTTCAATGAAGATCCTTTAGTGTTCATGGAACCTTCTTAAAAATAAAGATTCCAAAAGGGGGGTTTCAGAACAATGCCATAGAACAGGGATAGGCAACGTCGGTTCTGGAGTGACGCTGTCCTGCAGAGTTTAGCTCCAACCCTAATTAAACACACTGAAAAAAGCTAATCAAGGTCTTCAGAATTACTAGAGCTACAGGCAGATGAGGTTTTTTCAGGGTTGGAGCTAAACTTTGCTGGACATCAGCACTCCAGGACCGACGTTGCCTATCCCTGCCATAAAATAATTTTTTTGGGTTTGGCAAAGAACCATTCTTGAACAATTCTTAAAGTCGGCATGAGACGGAAGTTGCGATTGTCTTTTCTTCTCTACTGTGACGTATATCCGAGTGAAACGGCATCTGAAATGAGAGGGCGGGACTTGATTTCGTCCTTCAAAAATTGATTGGATCGTTGGAAGTTGGGGAGTTACTAACAAAATGGAGGCAGATCTGAAATGCTAGTTTGCAGATAGTGGTGGGGGATTTCTCGCCACTGGATTCACCGCCGACACTCAAGCATGAATAAATGTTTTATTTATTAGGGATGATGACCACGATCAACGGTACAAAACATGACTAAACAGCACGCGAGAGAGAGAGAGACTGCCTGAATGACTGAGCGAGTCGTCCATCAGGTTAAGTCATATATTCATGAAACAAATTAGTTTGTGATGTCCTAATAGTAATGTTGTCATAATATCCTAATATCTTTTCAGTGTTTAAGGGTTAAGTACTCCCTCTCATGACTGGTGTCAGTGCTATAAAGTGAAGCATCAGCTTTAGCTTTTCCCCATCGTTTATCCCAGCGTTTACCTCTTACGACATTAGCTCCGCCCTGGCGCCATCATTCGTGACCAGAAGGGTAGAGGAGTCATTTTTAGGGGAAGGGGAGGTTAACATTTTTTAATAAAGATTACGAGGGCAGATGAATCAAAAAATAAATAATGAAGTGCACGGATACATTATTTATAATACACACTATAGTATTCCATCCCAAAAAAATTATTAGTCCATTTTGATTTCATGCCGACTTTAAAAGTACAATTTTTTCATGGTGTAAAGAACATTTAAAGAATCATATTCCATTTTTATTACAATTGCAATGTTATGTTATTTTATTACATTATGCTTTGTCACAAGGCATCTAAAAATGACAGTCAACAGTGCTCAAAGTCTGCTGATGACACTGTTTAATGTCTCTTGCTCCTTCTCTTTCTCTCTCTCTACATACTGTATGTGAATGCACAGTGCATCTATTTATATGCCTCTGTGCATATATTTTTCATCAATCATTTGATTGATTTCGTTAAATGCAATTATTTGTATACAACAGTTTGTTAGATACAGTTAATTACATATTTCACAAATGGTTCCATATAGTGGAAAAATATCTTCACATTAAGAAAAAAAATTGTTCTTTTAGGAACTGTTCACTGAAAGGTTCTTTTGGGAACCCAATGGTTCTTCCATTGCTGTGAAAATCCACTTTATGGAACCTTTATTTTTTAATTGTAGGATATTCAAAAGATTGAGCAGGAGCAAAAATATGTTTTAAAGTGAGATGTGCGACCCTATTAGTGCTCTTGAGCGCTTATATCAGCGGTGACTGTGAGGTGGAGTGTCTCCGCCGCCTGGTAATCTTCTTCTGATAATTTATTATTTACATTATATTAGACAACGCCGAGCAGTCAGACGGAAGCACTACAAACCTGCAGCATATTGATTTTAACAGCGAGCTGTCTGCAGCGATTTGTGGCGGCACAGGGGCTTGTCTCCGAGTGCCAGCCTCACAGGATCACAGGGACAGGATGCCACTGTGCTACATGCTAATGCGCACTTTAAACATTTAACACTAGGAGGTGCTGTAATTGCTCTGACAGCTGACAGGTGACCAGCAGAGTGTAACACACACTGCTGTCTCCTCCTCCTCCTCCTCCTCCTCCTCCCACCGACAGCATTTCTCTCTTCCTCACTAGTCTCTTTGGGTTGAACCCTGCTCTCTCAATCTCTCTGGAAAAGCTGGGATGAACGTTGATTCTCCATTCTGCCTAAATGCAGTGGCTAATTAGAAGAGGAGGATTATGGGCTGTGAGATAAGAGGAGGATTTTTCAGTCCGAGATAGATAGTGTCTGCCGTAGCATGCTGGAGGTGCCGTCACCTTTTCATTAGCATCTCCGTTAATTACTGGTTCCGGGCTGTTTGGAGTTAGCATCATTAGCCCGATAGTGCTGGAAATATTAGTACAGCAAATTGGTGTGGTTTTCAATTGGGTTAAACAGGAAAACATTCAACCTTCATATAAAGAGGGTTGAGGTTTATTAAATTAGCCTCCTGCAAATGAGTACAGTTTGCCCTATCATGCCTCCTAGCACAAATTTACCAAAATAATTACACAGCCGGGCTGCCGATGCAGTCATATTTTAATAATCTCACTTTCTCGCTTTCATTAAATTAAGATGGGGTTTATATGTCACTTTGGTACAATTAAGCACACAATCACAACCAGAGAAAAGCGCAAACATCAAAGCAGTAATAACTTTTAAATAATCCCTGAAGCGACCAAAATTATTACACCAGATATAATAAACATCTTGGTAATTGCCAGCAGTACGGCATCCTCAGTGGGACATTTTTTTGATCTGCGGTACGAGCCGCGTCAAGATAAAACTGCAGAGTGGAGAGAGGAGGGGCCAGAAGGAGCCGAGAGACAAGAGCTCTAATTATAAGAACATGAAACACTTCCTAAATAGCTACTAAATGAGGAAACCAAATGAGTCTGGTGATATTACAGTTTAAAATACACTTTAGACAAGTTGGCCTGGTTACAAGAAACTTCCAAAGACACAAATGCAACCATAATCAGCAGTAAAACATGTCGGATTGGAAAATAATGGACTTACTGGGTTGATTTAATATGTTTACAAAGACATTTAGGAGAGCCAAGTGTTTGGGAAAAGCAGATAAGTATCCTTCTGATAAGTATCCAGTCTGTTTTTGCCTAGCATAAATAAATAAGGTAATTGAGAGATGAAGTTTGAAATGAGAAATGAAGGCACAATTGTGAGATACTGTATGAAGTCACTTTGTGAGGTACAGTCACAGTTATAAGAAGTTGCAAGAGTAAGAAATACAGTTGGAGTTATGAGATATAAAGTCAATTTGTGGGATATAAAATCACAATGTGATATCTGAATTCACTTTGTGAGATCCTGTAGCTGTAATTATCTTTCTAATTATCTTTCTTAATATAAGTTTATAAGTCTTACCAATTTTCAATGGTGGTGTAACCGCTCTGATAATCATATGAGCAGGACAGCTCTTGAATCTCTCCTGTAGGGAGACATGGAGGTTTTGGGCAGTCCCTGAAGTGCCCCTCATGCCCTTTGGTGCTTGACTCTTAACTGTGACCCGAGTCCTAAGGATCTTGATAACTCGTATCTATTTTACATATTAACCATGTATTAACAGAATATGATAAACTCAACTACAATCATCCAGCAAGTCCACAACATCAACCGGATTAATAGAGCATGTCATGTGTCACTGGAGGTGCAGTGCACTAAAAACCTTATCTGATCCATATTAATGGCCCTTGAAGAATGGAGTTAACCTGTGGGATCCATCCTTCTCACCTCTCAATTAAAAGCTTCCCTCCCTCCCAGCCACACATACACAACGCTCAAGTGGTGCTCCATCTCTATTACCCAGAAGGCATTAGCCAGTCTGTTTCTTTATCCAATCAGATGGAGGTTTCATTCTCTTCTCTTCCCTGCCCAGTTCCTTTTTTGTTCCTCTCTGACAGTCTGTATAAATAGCTCGGGATGAAGTCATTCCTCAAGCACTGCTGGCAGGCCCTTTCATTATTTACACTATTTACTTCAGGGGGGAAGTCACGGCTTGCCGTCAGATTTATCTGTCTGAGAAATGAGCTCCGCTATGCAGATCATCTCCGGAACAAAAGCGATGCACCGGCGTGTTGCGTTGCCACACTAATTTGGTTCATGAAGTGTGTAACACAGTCCTCTTTGTCAGGGTGGCTTCATTTGTCTCTGACTTTATTAAACTAATATATAACAATCTTCTCCGTGCTCAGAGCTCCGGCGCACGGGCTGCTTTCCCTGAGCCGAGCGCAACCCTGAAGGCTGCTTCAGAGTAGAGCTGCTACAGGAAGAAGTTAGCAACTGCTAATGAACTCTTGAATCAAAATAGATGGAACATGTCAAAACAATGCAGAGGTGTTGCTCGGTTTGATTTTATCAGGTCTATTTACTCACCAGAATTTTAAAAACTACTTTTAATTATGATATAAACATCAATAAACTACAGTTCAAGGTTTTGTAATATTTTACTGCCTTTAAATTAAGTCTTGTGGTTCACTGAGGCTGCTTTTATTTGATCAGTACAATTATTTCACATTTTCAGCTGTTTTCAGTGTCACATGATTCTTTAGAAATCATTCATATGCTGATTTGGTGCATATCATTATCAATACTGAAAACAATTTGAATAATTTGAAATATGTTTTTAACCAATGTGAATGTCTTTTTCTTTCACTTTTGATTAATCTAATGCATTCATGCTGAATTTCTTTCTTTCTTTCTTTCTTTCTTTCTTTCTTTCTTTCTTTCTTTCTTTCAATAAATAAATAAATAAATAAATAAATACATCAGAGTAGTGTAAATAACTAGTCTATTAATGACAATTAAGAAAATATTTTTCTTACATTTTAAAACTTTTTAATATAAAGTATAAAATGCTAAAATATTACTGATTTTTGTTGTTTGTTTCGTTTTTTTTTTTTTTTTTACATATTTTTCCAAAGCAACTTTTCAAAGAATAGCAGAATCCTCCAGTGCCCAAACTAAAAGTGACTGTGACAAGCAAAAACTCCTTAAGATCTTCAAGCAGATGAAGAACAAACCTTGAGAGGAACCAAGACTAGCTGGAGGCTGGCACGTTTAAACAAATGTATGGATTCACATATACATGCATGCTAATTTAAACTGATGTAATCCATTTTAGTAAAATTTAATTCCCAAATAAATCAAGCATTAGATAACAGGTGAATTCATTTTTGAGGTGTTTTTGTCACTTATGGTGATACTGTCGCCCTAGTCCTGCTTAGTTCCTGAACCCAGTCTATAATCTTCAAGAAATAATATCGTATCCACATTTTGAGTTGACTAAATCTTCTGAAGCACGAAGAGGAAAAAAGCGTGGGAAGTCTACAGTGCATGTGAAAGTGATGTGTGTCATGAGAAGAACAATAATCAGACGGATGTGTCTATCATCACAAGGTAGTCTCAGATCCTGCCTCCCCCCGCTGTTGGGATGAACCCTGGGGAAGGTGTTAATTCAAACCACATGTTCGGCTTTCAGCTGCCACTCCACTAGCTGCGACCTACAGCTCCTTCTTCTGATGGTGGAGCTCTGATTTTGGGGGACTCCTCAGCACCTCTGGGGTCAAAGTTGCACATGAAAATATATATCTGGTTTTCCTGATAAAATCTCTTTCATAGTTCCAGCTTGTGCATTGTTTCAATACCCTCCTCCCTTTTTATGCTATGTGTGTGTGTTGGGGGGGAACGTTACCTGCATTCAGAGGGCACAGGCCATGCATCACTGACACTTCATTTCAGCCTGACTGCCTTGTTTCCGTACTGACCCCTTTCCCCTAGCTGCCGCACAGTATTATTTAAGTAGATTTATGAGGCGGTGTCCCGTGCCAGGAGCTACGGAGGCAGACGCCTCGGGGGCCGAGGAACAATGAGGGGGGCCCATTAATAACCCGCAGCCAGACCTTCGTACCCAATCTGGACTGTGGAGACTTACAGTAGGTTCCTCCCCCTTTGGAGTGACCGTAGGGTAGTAGGCAGCTACCTGAGTCCCACACATGGAGGTGGGGTAACGGATCTGGCAGGCACACAGGCCCCTGCCGAGGAGCTCTGCAGAGCAGCCGCTTGTGATGGATGGGAGGAGGCAGATGCTATCTGAGCTCGGGCCATCTGTAAGAGCTCAGAGTAACAGTGGGGTCACTGATAGACAGCGCGGGAGAGAGAAAAAGGGGCGAGCCGGCCTAGTGTGTAGGATAACGTACGGTGCGAGAGGGCATGTTGGCATGCTAATACTATGTGAGAGAGTCAGGCCGGGTCTCTGTACTCACAAAGAGGGCACCGTGTACTTTGTCACCGAGGACAGCCAGAGACACACACACACATTTTTTCATGTCACACATGCTCCAACAGGCTGCCATTCGGTATCGGGTGAAATACGGGAGGGTGACACTAAATTTGATGTGAAAGTGGCAAGAAAGAGTGCACTGAAACAGAGTATACTGAACTGTATAGTAAGTCGGTGTGGCTGCATGTGACATGAGAGTGTAGCTGTCAACGGCTATGCTGAGAGACTGGCAGGAAACACCTTCCATGTTAGCCCATGTCTACTTAAAAAGCAATGTTTTATTCAGCCACAACATCTCATTGCACTGAAAAATTTATCAGTCCATGCTCTCTGTCTAATCCTGTCCTGTGTCGGTAATTCCACTCTGTTTTTCTTTAAATATTTCTCATGACAAAGTGGAGGGGTGCCGGACTCATCATGTCACATTGATGGAAGCAGAAAGTGGGACTCCTGGATTCAGAGTGCAGTTCTCCAGTGGAAGCCCTAAAACCATGGCCTAAAACACCCATTAGAATTAATGAAGATTTTTAAAATCAACTTAGACTGACACTTTGCTAAGATCCGTCCCTCTTGAATTACTGTTGATAACTCAAATACGTTTTAGAATCGTCCATGAGAATGCAAAATTCTGTGAACAGCATTGTTTTCTGTAAATATCATTACTATATGTGCTGCAGCAGCAATGTTTTTATTATTTAAAGATAATTTTAGTTAAATTGTATTTAAAAGTATCCAAACATGGATCCTCCATAGATTTACATTAGAAACCTACAGTACACTACAGTACCATTTAGTTGGTAAGATTTGTTCATCTCTTCGGTAGAAATATCTTATGTTCACCAAGAATAAAAGTAAAAACTGTAATATACTATTGTGAAATACAGTATAATTCCAATTTAAAATACTTTTATCTATTTTAATATATTTTAAGATTTAATTTATTCCTCTACTGGCAAAGCTGAATGGTAAGAGGCCATTTCTCCAGTCTTCAGTGTCACATGATCCTTCTGAAATCATTCTAATATGCGATTTGTTGCTCAAGAAACAATGGTTACTATCATCAATGTTTAAAACATTTGTGCTGCTTAATATATATACACACACACACACACACACACACACACACACACACACACACACACACACGTATATATATATATATATATATATATATATAGTTGTGTGTGTGCAAACAACCATGATTAGGCCAGTTTAGGACAAGACTTGGCCCCTTGAAAAAATGTCTAACTGCACTACAAGCTGTATTCTCTGTATTGATGAAGGGCAGTCATTCACTTAATCTGCCACCTTCTATAGTTTTTTTAGTTCAACTGCTGTCATTCCAGTGCAACAGTTTATAGAGTTAAATTTATCAAAACTGTCGACATGTTTGTAGCTAGATACTTGAAAAGAGCATGTACGGTTAAAAGGCTCAGAAATTTGAGGGTAATCTATCGCCCTCATGAGAACTGAGGTTTCTTCCTGCCACAGTAACAATGCGTTGGCTAAGTATTCACGTCTGTATTTATGTACGTTCTAAAAGGTTTCTTCCACTTAGCCACAGAGCACAGCATTAAATAAGGGCTTCCCTGGCATGACTGGACTTCAGCAGGGCAACGGCCAAAGTACATAAAACAATATGACTGTTGGGCTGAATGAATGAGATCTGTATTGCTGAAAGAAAGATCTGTGGGTGTGTGTGGAGCACATAGTACACAGGATTTAATTCTATGATGTCGTAAATAAATGGCTGTCAGGGTGATGGACATGCTCGGCAGGCACGGCTGATTGAAACATTTCCTTTCTAAAGCAGCCCTCATAAATCTGAGACAGGCAAAGTGATGGCAATCGCGCCGAGCCTCTCCCAACTGGGTGTGCCACCACTGGCCCGCTGCCAAATCCCAGAACCCCATTACCACCCAATACCCCACCCCAAGTCCCCTCTCTCCCTGCGGCCATGACTAATGAAGAATGGCCTTGTCACCGGGTCACTCGAAGACTGTCAATACTCAGCCGTCTAAGCGCAGGATCCATTTCAGCATCATTACAGGGGCACACACACATAAAATCAGCACCCCTGCTAATTAAACACACCAGCAGCTGCGCTAGGTTATTTCTTTTTAAATGGCCCAACACCCAGGGACACCCAGGCGCCCAGCCAGAACAACAGTCCAGGGCCTGAGTAAAGCTACAGGGTTAACCGTTGACCTGTCAGAGGGGCTTGACCCCTGCTAAGGAATCTAATAATGCTTTATTGCCATTAGACTGCGCCAGTAGACTGAAATTTGCAATAATGGATTTATATTAGATGACGGCAGTCCAGGCGTGTACTTTTTCTTCACTTGAAGGTGATGTATAAACACACAAATGCTTTAAAATTGAGTATCTGCAAACTAAATTCAAAGTATAGTATGCAAGCTATATTTATCTTGATAAAGAGTTCTTGTGTAAGCAAGGGCACATTGTGTAAATGCACACGGTGTTGATAGATGTGCTCATTTTATTCTTCTTTTTTCATTTGCCATAACTATTGTATTAAATTACACTAAAGCAATGCCCTTTGCATGAGTTTGGAGCAGGAATTCATTTCTCCTCTTGCTGTGTATTCATAATCCATTAAAAATAATTTGTAAAAATACAAATCAGGTTGTGGAGAAACTCCAGAAAGAATGGGTTTGATTTAACCTTAAGAATGGGAACAAAGGACAAATGGGACACAGCTGTAGTGTAAAATAGTATTAAAATCCATTTGAAGAGTCGCAAAAGCACCGTGCCAGTTTCTGAACAAGAATAAACTACTAAAGTGTGACCGGTTTAGTAGATTTCAGCCATCGCTATGACTTGATGGCACTTTAAAGAAACAATGTTATTAGACATATCAATCAGAATCTTAAAAGAATAGCTCACTCAATGTACAAACTAATTTAATATGAATATATGAAATATGAATAACTTTCTTTCTTTAGTAAAAATAAATAAAAAATACAATTAGATGATGGAGATGGAAAAAGGAAAAGAGCAGCATGAACATTCTTCAAAATATCTCCATTTGTGTTCCACAGAAGAAGAAGAAATCATGCTGGATTGGAACATCATGTATTTAGTAAGTAAACTCATTTTTGGGAGAACTGTCCCTTTAAGAAGTTAAACATAAAGTTTGTTTATTCAACGTACAAGTCGAGTATCTGGGCAGCTCTCAGGGCTACAGAGCAGTAGCTAAAGGTAAAGTCGGGTGCAAAGGGAGGTGAGGGTCATAGGGGCGAGCAGAGCGCAGGGTGCCAGAGGACGTGTTGTGTCCCCTTCCGTGTTTGTCAAACAAATTAAACACGTTCTGGAGTCTTCACCTGCCCCAGCCACCATGCTGCATATGGCCCACCAGAAACAAAATAAGGCATCGCGCATACATTACCATACTTAATCAACCACCCTCTCCATTTAATATGCAAATTTGCTGAAATATTACTGAATGCCGTCTGTTCTAAATGAATAAATTTGAATCGCAATTAGAATAATCCTTTATAATTAATGAAAACTGTCAATTTCGGTTCATAAGTAATTTGATTAACGAGATGATGGCACACTTATCAAGTTCAGTGGACTGTTAGATTTTCATACGGCGGCTAAAGGAAAGAATATAGGTCTTGTTTCAACACAGCACTGGGACGGACATCAGAAACCATGATGAATAGTTAATAACAAAAGTAATTAATAAACTTATGAGGTCAGGTTGCACCCCAGCAGGGTTCCTGAATTTTAAAGCCTGAATCTTGAGATATGTTTATCAAGCGAGGCAAGAGAATCCTTGAACTTGAGCGACACGCTCTTACCCTCAGTTCACACTTTTCTCCGTTGAATTGAGGGGCAAGTACCGGGTAAAAGATCGAAAGTTAAATATGTAAATAAATGCCACATATTATAGGTTGTTTTCCTTCTAATCAGGCTGCACATGCCCAAACTAGTGTTCAGGGTTAATGCCGTCTCAATGTGAATCTGCTGAGGCAAACTCAACTCTCCTTATTGTTTCAGATTCAGTATGTGTATGTATGTTGAGTCCTTGACTAAAAACTGCCGTAAGCACTTTCACAAACAAGAGATGCCGTTCTTACGGCCGGTGGGGCGAGAGCCAGTGATTCTAACATCATCCATCCACACAAAGCTCTTAAAAATATATATTCCCTTTGTAGCACTAAAACAGTAAAGAGCACTGGGCAAAGAACTCAGCAAAATGAAACTGGCTTAGGCTCTGTATGTGCGCGTGCGTGCGCGTGTGTGTGTGTGTGTGTGTGTTTTGAGGTAGGCGAAACAGAAGGGGGAAGCAGTTAATTAGAGCCGTTATGGTGTTTGGAAACAACAGCAAGGTTAAGGCTACATGCTGATGAAGTATTTGGAAGTCATTAGCCAAGATGAGTAAAGGTCTCTCCAAAAGAGTGCATGAGAGAGAGAGTGAAAAGGGTAAAAGGAAAGTAATGGAGACGAAATTAGATCTGGACAGGGTAAAATCAGTGAAGGTCCGGTGTAGATGGAGAATGTGTGATATGTTAATGGTCTAAATTGGTGCACACTACTGCATCTAAACACACATTCCCATATATTCTACGATACTAATAGTATTTTATGGCTGTTGAATAAAATATACTTTTCTTACCTGTTAGAAGACAGTACAGAGAAGCAGCAGCATTATAGAAAAGAGACAAAAAGAAAATGTTAGGAAATATTCAAGCATAAACACTGTATATTAAAAATGCACTTTAAATACATGTAGAACAGAACATCCATCATTGTGCTTGAAAGCTAAGGTGAAAGGTCACTGCAGAAAGGACCACTGTGTTATGTATTTGGAGGAACGCTTCTACATTTGAACACTTAATGATAGAGTTTGCATGTACATTATACCATTCAAAAGTTTGGGCTCAGATTTTCAGTTCAGTTAAGATTTTGAATGTTTTTGACGCTCCTATGCTGACCAAGGCTGTATTTGTTTGATTAAAAATATAGTCAAAACTGTAATAATGTGAAGTTATTTGATTAATAGAAAGCTCAAAAGAGCAGCATTTAACATTATTTAATGAAAATGTCTTCACTCTCACTTTTTTTCAATGCATTGCATCCTTGCTAGACAGGGGAAAATACACACAAAACTAAAATACATAAAATACGCTGACCAGTATTATATAACAAAATATTAGCTAATATTACAAATATCAGAACTGCCATGTAGGAGTGTGTAAGACTGGGTTTGTAAACACACTTGTTTGCATTCAGATCACCTCTCTCATCCCATTTCTCTCCTTACTGAATACTCATTCAGTGTGTCAGTGATACACTCAGTAGTGAATAGGATCAGGTGGAGAGTAAAGTCTAAATGGCCGCAGGGCCCTACCACCCCATTGTGTATGTCCCTCTCTGATGTGGGATAGTCCAGCAACACACACACTGGCAGAAGTAAACCAAAACTTTCTCTATAATGTATCCACTCAAGAAACACAAATGCTGAAGACAACCACACACACCAGAAGCAGTCCGAATATTTGTGTGTACAATGTATTTTTTAACAATGCTTATTAAAGTGTTGTCAATAGATTTGTTTTGTGTGGGAGAGTGACCATTCAAGGGATATTTCACACAAAAATAAAAATTATGTCATCGTTTACCTACCCTCATCTCTTTTCAAACAACACTTAAGCCCATAGACCAAAAAGTCTCAAAATATCTTATTTTATGTTCCACAGAAAAAGTAAGTCATATAGTTAGTTTAAAGTAAAGGATGACAGATTTTACATTTTTGAGTGAGCTTTCCCTTTAAAAGAGGGATTTACATAGAGTGTTTCAAATCAATCAGATGACATTCCATTATGTTTAGGGAGTTCATTATGTAGGCAGCAATGCAGCTCTAGAGTATGAACATACAGTACTAATGATTAAAGGTATGTCACTGTATCTCCACGATGTTGGATGGATTTTAACTGCTCTTAATTGTGGCAAATATTAGAGGATTTTCCCTCAGGCAATCAAAAGGAAAATTTATTTAAACACAGTCAATAGCAACAAACTAGCAACCAGCTAGAGCTCCTGTAACAGCCCTAAAGATTTCAGACATGAATTATTCAGAGGCCTTGACCGGATTTTTAAAGACTATAAAACAAGATAACTGCATCTTCAACAGATTTTCCTCTGTAAAATGCGCTGCACAACACAACTTTATTGAATACATTACACACACGCACAACAACACACTAGTAGATGTGTGCGTACAGACCTCCGTGGAGTGTGTGAGGAGTATGGGCTTCAAAGGTCTGTGTGGAGATTAGGTCACACAGCAGGAAGTGACATGCTGTGGGCTGAGATGTATTTTCACCCTCAGTCCAATATCACAGACAGGCTGGTGGGGTCAAGAGTAAAGCCCATAACATACTAATTAGTGAGTGTGTGGATGCTGCATCTTCAAATCTCAGTAAATAAACTGTGTCCAGTGTTGATGTAGTGCATTTTTTAAAGGGGAAGGGTAACAGGCTACAAGCTATTAAGGCTCTGTCAGGTCCTGAGTCACACCCATAATAGTGAGACCCCATAATAGTGTAATTTTGAAAGTGTCTATTGCTCCAACCCACCAATAATTAGTCACATCCACAGTGCTGTGTCTCCGACTAATTAGCAAATTATGTTGAAAATAGCAGCTCCCTAATTAATGGTTATTATGGCATTTCTGAAGTTGCTGCTTTAATTAGTGAGGAATCGGAGCATGCATTTCAATGCTGGCAGATTTATACACGCTCTCCTCTGTGTAACTGGCTTTTTAACCATCCGTATAACACATATCGTGTAATTAAAAACACACTCCTCCCCCCAAACACACACACTCATATGCGCTTCCTCTCATCAAGCTCCACATCTCCTCCCACCTGTCAATTGTCCAAAAATCACATTAGAACAAATGATCTATGTGAGCGCTGGATCACTGAATAACACAAACAATTGAATGTGAGTCATTTGGCATTTTGGAGCAACAACAAAAACATTTGTTTTACTTCCCTGAAAGAGTCACAGATTGTCCCCATTATTATAGATGCCTGTTTCAGAGTAAAACAATATATATATATTCTTTGGTAATTGTGACTTCATGTCTCATAATTGTGGCTTTATTATTAGTAATTGCGACTTTATATTTCACATTGTGATTTTTATTTCTCATAACTGTGATTTTACATCTCAAAATTTGACATTTTCATTGCATAAATGAAACTCAATTTACTCAAATAGAAATTATATATCTTACAATTGGGATTGTATTTCTCCAAATCGTGTGTGTGTGTGTGTGTGTGTGTGTGTGTGTGTGTGTGTGTGTGTGTATACATATAAATAATAGTGCTGTCAAATTATTAATCACAATTAAGTTTTTGTTTGCATAATGCATGTATGTGTACAGTGTATATTTATTATGTATATATAAATACACACACAGAGTATATATATTTTTGTATTATTTACATGTGTAGACATTTGTATATTTATATTTTATATTATACATAAATATATTTAATATATAATTTTTTTTTAAATATATACATGCATGTATTTGTATTTATATATACATAATAAATATACAGAGTACACACACATATATTATGTAAATAAAAACTTATTTTGGATGCGATTAATCGTGATTAATCATTTGATTACGATTAATCAGCGCTAATAAATATTCTATAGATATTTTCCCCACATTTACATTTGTATTATTTAAATATAAAACTTTATTTCCCATAATTGCATATTTCACAACAACAATATATAATATTTTTAATATTCTATAATTGCTACTGTTTTATCACAAATATATATACATATATTTATCTCACTTTTCATTTGTATACTTAATTATAAGTGTAGCTCTGACCATACTGTATCATTCACTCTCATTTCACTCTCTTCCTTTTTGCTTGCTCCTCCATTCTCCATCAGCATCAAAGAAGAGCGCGGGACATGTAATGAAGTAACAGTAATGAGCTTGTTGAAAGTGATAGCTCAGCTCATCAGTGTTCAGGAGACGTGTTTATTCTATAGTGTCATCAATGATGGCGCTCTTAACCCAGACTCACTCTTTCCCCGCTCAACACCAGCCTGTCCAACACAATGCCCTCATTCTCTATTCTCTGCCCTTTGTTAGGCCTCAACCATGTACACAGTATCCCACACACGGACACTCAGAGCCAAAGTATCTCTCTCTTTCCCGACCACCTCATGCGTTCGGTCTGATTGTGTAACTAAATATACGGATGCGTCGGCTTCTTCTCTGGTTTCACAGCGGGCTCATTGTTTTCATCATTTTCCTTTGTTTTCCTGTCCATGTGGTAAGATTTCATGTTCTGTTAAATAAGATTTGTAACATTGATGGAAACCTCCCTCTCAGGTTGGATGGTTGTCTTTGGTTGCAGGCTGACCCGGGCCGCCCTCGCTCGGTGTGCACTTAGCTCGGCTTTAGCCCGAGGTGAACTCTGAAACACTAGACTGGATTGACATAACTGCTCTCTCTCAGTGAGTGGCACTTCAATGAGCCAGCAATCCCCACTCTTGCCCCTCTCCTGGTGTAAAATTCTGGGTTCTGATGTACACCGGGCTTCTTCCCCCTTTGTCAGGCCAGTAAATAGGGCTACTTTAATCCGAGAGGTTGGGGGGCCGCTCATAAAGCACCCGTTGCAGGTGGCTGCATGTCCACATGTTGTTACTTTCGCTGTTTCGTACGGCAGTGATTCCGTCGAGACCTCTTGGAAAAATGGTTGCGGTTATGGCTGCGGCACTGGGCTAAGCAGTGCTGTGCCTCAGGAGAGCATGACTAACACAAATATACAACAACAACTTAACACAGCTCGTAAAGCACAACAGTACCCACAGACACAACTCCTGAACACACACGGCCACATGTGCACTCACTCAAATAGCAGTAAGATCTGGCAATAAGTCACGGACAATCTCCCTACTATTCCTTCAGAGCCAAATCGGATCCCGGTGTCGAACCCTGGCAAGACTTACTCAACACACACTGTGCCTGTAAGAGCGCAAGTCTAATCTCTCCTGTTTGGCCGGCGCACCTGGTTAAAGTTAAGAGGGTGCAGTTATAGTCAATTATGATCCCATATAACACGTAGAAATACACGCCACCCGATCCAAGGGAGTAATTGGAAACAGCTCCGACATGCCTGAGGTCAAAGACAGCAGAGCACCTCCCCGCCTGAGCCGGGCAGCCTGGGAGGCTTCGCCGGGAGAGTGTGCCACCCATCAAAGCTCCCCAGCAGGCAGGAGCCCTACCCCTTGACCCCTGCCACCTCTGTGGGCCGCATGACATCCAACCCGCTCTGGGCCTCACTGCTTTGACCTGAACGAGAGTAACACACACTTATACTTACTGCCAGACATACACACAACCCATCAGATTAAAGTCCTGCTGTTTGCAGCGTGGACAGAAGGGCACAGCGGGACACCTTCCTCCACCTCATCCCTCTATCTTTATTCTCGTTCCTTTCTTTGTCTCCATATGTCACTCCAGCTCTGACATGTCCTAAGGTCAGCCCTTCTAAACCTCACTTCAATAGGACACACCTTCACCCAGCAGTGAGGATTTTGGGGGCTGCTGATTTGCAACCGCTCACCCTCTGAGAAGCCAGGTCCCCATGTTCTCTTCTGCAAATGAGTTGAATAACAAATAAAGGCCCAGCATTTGCTGTGTTGATAAGGTAGCAGATAAAGCCGTTTCAGACAGAATGAATGGCACTTTTTGCAGCAGTCATCACAGTGAGTGACTACATCTGCTCTATAGCACCGCAGCCCTTGGTTTCCTCTCTCAGGTCTTACTGTGACGGGACTGATGAGTGACTCCAGGTGATGGCTGTGGAGATCACTCTTTCCTTTTCTTGCACATACACACACACACATACTGACAATAAGCAGAAGTATTTTCAGTCTCTATACATTCACATAGACTTAAACAGTGCATAATGCAATGCTTTTCTTAGCGAAAATTTATCTTATTTTACAGTTAAAATATCTAAAAGGTTTTGAAACAAGACTATTTACTTGAGAAGCAACACTACACTAGATAATAAGAGCTCAGAGTATGGATCTTTAATATAAGTATATTTTGTCAACACTGGTAGATTTTTTTTTTCTCAAAGTATAAAAAACTAAAAACAATAAGTGAAAAATCAGCCACAGCAGTAAGGCACAATGCACTTATAATCAAGATGCAATCCATAAAAACTAGTTTTACATTTTTAAGTTTTAATATCATGCACACCATTCATTTTCAAATAAATATTTGAAATTGCTTATTTTAACAATATTTAGGTATTTCAGTGTATAATTATTAGCAAAAATAATTACACTTTTTTTTTTACAAAAATGAAGCCGTCTTTTTTGCAGCAGTGATGCAGTAATATTTTTTTAGTGGTGATTTTTAGTAAGTAAATAAAACAATTTGTATTCCAATGCATGAGATGTAATTCAATATGAAACACAACTACTCTACATGTAGTTTTTCAACATTGTCACAAAACTGTCTTCTATGGTGAGTTTTTTTTTTTAGGTTTCTGTTATGATGGATCAGAATCTTGCTGGTCAATTAAGTTACATTTAATTAAACTGTCTGCATATTTATAGCTAGCTATATGTTACAGATATCTGCAGCTAACTCTATCGCCCTCTTGCATTTAGAGAATAACCACCATGTTAGATATGCCAAGAATTGGTGTTTTCGTATTTATATTTCTGCCTTCAATGAAAAGTAAAAGAAGGGGTCAAGAGCACATGCAAACACCATCATAACCACAGAACAGATTTTTCTACATCCGAACTGAAAGGCTACAAGTGTTACGATACACATACAGAATGTGTAAAAAATGGCAGAGGCAATTGGGTAGTCCAGAACAGGTGTTTAAATGTCACACTATAAAGCCATTCTATCTTAGAGAGGATGAGAGGTGTAGTGAACCACCTGTGCTCTATTTCCCCTCCACAAAACTGATGCTTCAGCTCCTCTGGCCCAGCCTCAGGCTGCAACTGGGGTAAAAGGTGGTGCTAAGGGGGGTGTCAGGGGTGAAAGGTGGCCTCTTTGTCTGTCTGTCAGACAGGCCATGCACAGCAGCGCAGGAACCAGAGCTGCGTGGGGACTAACTTGATTGACAACTGACATTACCCTCCCTCCCTTCATGGCTGGAGGGACAGAGGGTGCGATGGTTATCCAAGCAGAGAAATGTCAGAGTCCAGACCCTGTCAGAGTCTGTCCGTCCACCCGCCCTTTTCTCTCTCTCTTTTCTAATGTCGTCTTTTTCTCGTATCCAATCTTTAGAGAAGTTTTGTGCTTTCTTAGATTATTGTAGGTTTGCCGCGTGGTTTGGGTCGGAGAGAAGCATCACAGAGGCAGAAGGGCAGCAACAGTGCTGATTTAATGAGGTTACTGTCTCCCATTCGAGAAAGTTACATATATCTCTCCTGAAACACACTCACAGCAGAAATACATCACACAGATATATCAAACCTGGTGACACACACACACACACACACACACACACACACACAAAGGCTTGGCACACAAAAGAGTCTGGGCTCTTTGTATATGTTGACGGCAACAGTAGACAGAGATTAAGCGATTAGGGTTACAGTGATAGAGGAGTAGTGAACGGCAGCACAAAGCCTGGATCAGCTGATCCCACCAAACCGAGTCTCACACAGGGTGCCTATTTACTGAAGCCACCAGTGTCTATCATTCATTTACAGCAAGCTATACTTAAACAGGGAATACAAGACCCATTGCACACCTTTACTGTGTGCACTAGTGTATGCAGATCCATTTTATTCAGTTGTTATGCAAAGTAGGAATTGATTTTGATTGACAGGAGCTGTGCTTTAAACCAGTTACTAATGCTTTTTAACTATGTGTGTTTTTGCTTCACCAAAAATAACCAATTCACAAGAGTCATTTGTTTGTGAATCAGACTACACTGGTTGCACTGTACATTTTTGATTCAATACAAAAGAACCGGTTCATAAGAATAATTTGTTCGTAAATCAGGCTGCACTGCCCTAGTAAGAATGCGTTATATTTAAAATACATTTATTTATAATTAAGTATTGTTCAAATCTATTAACATATTTACAGACATATTGCTTGAGACTTACTGATATATAAATTATAATTAAACTTTATTTGCAGAACTATTTGTGCAGAATGGACATTTCTTAATTTTAAGCCTAAAATGTGTTTTAATATCACTATTGATGAGGATTGTATGATGCATTAAGTACAAAATTAGTTGTTCCAATTTAGCAGACGGTAAGCATACCATACCAAAAGTGCAATTGAAGGGTATTTATGCTACACACATAATATGTTAACGTATATTTCAAATATATTTTAGTATATATATATTTTTCACTAGGGTGGTCATGCTGTATGTTGCTTATTCACCAAAAAGAACCAGTTTGAAGTTGAATTTATTTGTACACCAGGCTACACTGGTTGTGATATTAGTTTGTTATTTACCAGGAAGAATTGGCTCATTTTAGTCATTTAAGAATTACACTGATTGCATCCCTCTTTACTATTAACTTACCATTTTGTTACATGCAGCATTTAAGATGCAATTATGCTGTCAATGAATAACTGATTCATATGCAGCATTCAGATGTCATGCATTTGTAACGTATTAAAATAATATGAAACCATTAAGATTAATAAAATCTCAGAACTGCAGAGACTGGGAAAGGTAGAGCATGTAAACCATGAGTCAAAACAGGGATCATTAGCTCACCGGATTCCCTGAACCAACTCAGCAGTGGTTTAATTGAATGCATGTATTTGTGTTTAATATCGCTGGAGGCTAGAGTGTATTTGCAGTAGCAGTGCTGGGTGGACGGTGCACTGTTTATGCATTCGGCAGCGGTAATGAAGCTCTTTATGCTGCTAAAATGCGTGGTCTGGGCTCATTTCCACAGTGCTGCTGAATCCTTCAGCCTCCGCTTACTTAGGTTTTCATTTGCAAGCGCAGGTCTGCCCTTCCATAAACCAGTAACAAGCTGCACATCAGAATGTATGGAATCAAAGTCCTGCTACTGCTACAGAGTCTATTTATATTCCTCTGTTTAGCTAACACCTCACCGGTGTCTCATTTGAAAAAGAAATAAAAACAAACATAAAACCTTAATTTTCCTTTCGTGTATTTACTCCATTTCATACCATGCAGGGCTAGTAATCAAAAAAGGTGAAGGTGGAGTTTAATTTGAAGTTGCCAAATAACAGAGCATAGCGTTAGCATCACATCACCTCACCTCTTAACTTAGCTCCCAGCATGCTCAATGATTGTAGATAACTATCTCGGTAAAGCTACACATGCTCCTCATGCTCGATTGACTGACTAAATGACCAGTAATTTGCCTTCATTACTGTAGTTTGGACCACCAGTTGCCCTCTCAATCCAGATCTCAATATCTGCTTGCTTCATTAGCATTAAGCTAATTACTTCTCTTGGATGCAAGGGCTACCTCATCAACGACCTAGTTTAGGAGTAACATTAAAGTTATTTAACGAGCTCTAAGCCCCACAGTGCGAAGAGATATGGGATGGGGGAGGGCGTTTGTGTAGTACCACAAAACTTATCTTCATTCTTGGGCAGCGAGATGCTGGCGACAGGCGGCGAGTTAGCACAGGGTGCGGCAGTCTGGGCGAGATTAGCATCGTGGAGAAGCAGAGAAGGTTCTGTTCACTTCCTCAGATCAGCAGTACTCTTCATATTTCAACTTCAAAAGCCACTCAACATCAATTAAACACAGCCACCACCAGACTCCCACCACTACAGACCTGGAGTTGATTATATAACGGCTTTCTTGTTTGCATGCGGCAGAAATTAGTCATATTTTTATTTCCAAGAGAAGAGGAGCTTTACAAGGCTGCCATAAAGCTCATGTATCCGTATGTCAAGGGTGTTTTTGACTTCAAAGTACAGCATGCTTTTGTTTTGTTGTGAAGTATTACAAATTTTATTTTAAATGTTTAATTTAGATACTTTTCTTACTAAGAAAGTGTATCAGGAAATTCAGGTGTTTGAGAACGCTTCCTGACCATTTGAGCTCGACAGCTGTGCTTTTGTCTCTATGATAATGTTAAGATCAATGGGTCAGACTACTGAGAGATTCAACCTTTGATCTGCAAATGACTTTGTCCTGGCCAGATGTGGATTCGTTAGGTTTATTGCCCTCAGATGTATGCTTTCTTTGATGTTTTAACTCCAAAAAGTCCCTCCTCCAATTCTGTCTATAAGATACCCTGTAAAAATGACTTAAGATGAGATCTTCGATGACTGCAGATAACAACACATGTCATAGAATAAAGAAATTCTGCTGACGATCCAATCCGAAGTCTCCTGGTCTTCTCTTCTGAGTTTTCTACACTTTAGAAGAACAGAGTTTTCAACAGATGGTGCCGTGACCCGGATAGAGCTCCTCACCTGAATTCAGATTGAAATTTCAAGCTCAAACAACGATCTGCTTTCCGTACAACCAAAGGTTGGTGAGTGTCACTCTATCCAAAAGAACCTTTAAGACCAGAACAAATGTGCTATTCTCTGCGCCGTCAGAGAAGAGTTAACAGACAGCTGTAGGGTTTGGTTAACTGTTATCCTCTAAAATGTCTTTTAGAGATGAAGGTTATCCTCTGTTCAGGCAGGGAAGATTTAGCATTACGTGCTAAGATTTGTTATCCTCTGTTCAGGCAGGAAGATTTAGCATTACGTGCTAAGATTTGTTATCCTCTGTTCAGGCAGGGAAGATTTAGCATTACGTGCTAATATTTGTTATCCTCTGTTCAGGCAGGGAAGATTTAGCATTACGTGCTAATATTTGTTATCCTCTTTTCAGGCAGGGAAGATTTGGCATTACGTGCTAATATTTGTTATCCTCTGTTTTGGCAGGGAAGAATTGGTTATCCTCTGTTCATGCAGGGAAGATTAGCGTAAAGTGCTAGTGAATTGTGTTATCCTCTGCTTTGCCAGGGAAGGTTAACAATAGTTGATCTGTGTTAACAAGTGTACCCTCTGTTGATCAGAGAAGTTTTAGTGTTTTGATTGTGTGATAACAAAGAAACTCACAAAATGTTTAGAAAGAATGCTAGACTGATCCCCACAACTGAAAAAGGTGGTCTAGCGACTCCTTTGTGGTCAGATAGCGAATTCAAATCACTTTTAGGAGTGCAAATGAACATAATAGTCACTGAGAAAGTTAGACAAGAACTAACTCAGAAATATGAGATCCATCCAGACAAGACTTGGTCTGTAGATGAGTGTAAAAGGTACTGGGAGCATGTATTCGCAAGAACAATGTGAAAGGCATTATCTGCTGCCACAGAGAATTTGGTTTAGCGCTCGCCACACAACAGTCTCAGCGTAACTCAGAGCTAGAGAAACAGAACAATGAGCTCTGTGCTAGAGTATCCTCTTTGACTAAGAAATTGAACCTCAAGAAAGCTGCAGCAAAAACTGATGTGGAGGTTAGTCAGCCTGATAACATTTACCCTGATTTACAAGCGTTTTTTGAAACAGATGTAGCTCTCCAATCAGTAACTGATGTGCCTGTAAATTCCTTCAATGTGTGTGGTGCGAGGAGGAGATCTCAGGGATTGAGGAAACTGATAGTGTTCCTCTCAATTCTTCTGTGGTGCAAATACAAACTGTTGCCAAAGCTTTAGGTCCTAAAGATATAGAGACTATCTCAAAGTTTACCAGCAACACGCACATTTTCTGAATTTAGAAGAACATTGATCAGTAAAATGCGTCTTTATGACATGTCGTTGACAGAAGTCACGCAGCTGATGTCACAAATACTAACTGAATCTGAATTCAACAGTTTTGAATCTGCTGTCACTTCTGAACTGCGAAATGCCAGTAAGGGTGATTTAAGAGAAGGTATTTTGAAAATCCTAAAGAATATCTTAGGACCCAAAATAGATTGGTCTAGAATTACTACCTGTGTGCAAAGGAAAGAAGAAACTGTGAGTGAATATACTGAGAGATTTTGTCAGTCAGCTGTAATCTACAGTGGAATTGTTGATGACCCTGAAAGTGTGCTAGATGACAAGGGACCCTTGGTTCGTATCTGGTCAGATGGCCTTGTAGCCGAATACAGAAAAGCTTTACCATTCTTAGATCTAACTTGGTCTAACAGAACTCTCAGAAGTAACCTAGACAGGTTAACTACATGGGAAAGAGATGCTGATGTCAAAGCAAAAGTAAGAGTAGCAGCAGCTACGTTTAACACAACGAAACAAGACAATAGATGGTCTAAAAGAAAGCAAATGCAAATACTGTGAAAAATTTGGACATTGGGAGAAAGAGTGTAGGAAGAAGTTGCAAGATAGTAAAAGAAATGCTATGCATAATTCTGCTCCTTCTCAGCCTGCACACAACCCTGAAGTAGTTCCGCCAGTGACCACTGAAACTATAGGACAGTTAGTTCAGGCTCTTCTAAGAGCACAACAAGACCAGGAAAAACTAATTATTGGGGCTGTGAGTAGCTACCTTTCCCCTGTAATCCAACACAATGACCAAAGAATTTTTGTGAAAGGTAGCATAAAGAGAAAGAGATTGATTTTTGCTTGATACAGGTGCAGAAATTACAGTAATTCCTACAAAATTGGCGCAAGGTTTAAACATCCCATACAAGAAAACCAAACTTTGTTTAACTGGTGTAATAGGTGAAGATTCTGTTTTGTATGAAACTCCTCCCATAGAGGTACAATTTGGCCCAAAAACTCTGACTACAAAATTACTATGCGCTCCATTAAATACAGGTGCAATTTTAGGCATGGATCTTCTGAGACAAATAAATCTAACTTTAGACATGTCCTCAGAATCTACTAGCATAAAAATTTCCTCAGCACAGATTTCTACCAATAATGCAACTAGGGCTGTGACGATAACCGCATTACCGCTTCACCGCGGTAATGAGATGCGACCGCGGTGTTGTGGTCATCACCGCCATCACCGCACTGTTTTTCGCGGGACCGACCAAATTTCTTGCAACGCGGAATAAAACACGGTAACGGTCGGTAACTCTGGTGTAATTTGAACGAGTGGGCGGTCTAACAATATCCCGTTCCCAACATCCTTTCAGAACAGCATATCTGTGTGTTTTACTCCCTCTTACCGCTCACGCGCTGCACGCGCACCAGTGCTTCTGTGTCATGTGTTTTATTGCGCACAGTGCGCAGCATGTGCATAACGGCACCCTGACAGAACAGGCGATCTGCATGTGCATATAGGCGAACAAGGCAGTCACCTCGGCAGCAACACGGTCAGGGGGGCAAAGGGACAGATATTTGTAGTTTATCTTTTGGGCATTCGTTATCACTGCTTAGTTATTCTACATCTAAATTAACTTTGCTTCATAGTAATGCTGCTCCCGCGCCGCCCCCCAACTGAGCGTCATCAATAGGCTACTCTTCATGCAAAACATTATAATGTTCATTCATAAATGTCATCAAATCGAATAAAACTATCCAGACATGAATTTCTTTTGCTGTCTGGTGAGTTTTAAAGCCAGACACGCGCTTCTGAAAGGTAAGATTATAGCCTAATGTATGTGTGTGAGAGAGAAAGCGCAGGGGAGATAACACAAGTGTAATATTATCTATTAAAGGCTTACGTACACCCAAAACCGTGTTTTGTTGTGTTTTAGCCAAGTGGAATACTCAATATTTAGCGTTTATCATATGCAGTGTTTAATTGGTGTAATAAAGCGGGGTGATCGATCCGACATCAGAGGATGGAGAGGTAACGGATCATTCGCGTGATTACCAGCTTGCATTAGTTGCTTTTATTGTGTGCATATACTCTAAAAATCACGGTTATTTTATTAAAAAAATAAGTTTTTGTGTAACCCATATCCTATATGACAGTCCAGAGTTTGCGTTTGCATCGAGTGCACGCAGATATTTTGCCTTCTCTTTGGGTGAAATTAGTTCTCAGTGCCACTTACTTTATTTTTGTCAAATATAGGTTTGTTTCATGTAATCTATAAAACAGTAAACTATTTTATTTTATGCAAAGCAAACCAAGTCACCTAAATGAGCCGCATCAGGGTTATTTTTAGGGACTATGAAAGTTTTATTTTTACTTCTAAAATGCTTGTTAAACGAATTTAAAAATAAGAAATGTTGTATACATGTTTAAACGGAAATATTGTGTATTAAGAACTGTATTTGAGAAAAATAAAGGCATTAAGATAAGAAAGAAAAAGAATAATAAAAACAATGACAAGCTCAAACAAAATGAAACCAACAGCAACTAAATAAAATAATAAAATTAATAATTTTCTAATCAGCATGCTTTAATTTAGTTAATCAGCATGCTTTTACTTTAATTCGCTAGTGGTTTGCGTCAATAAGTTTAAATTAAAATGTCTTTGGTCTGTGCTCTGGAAGTGTTCTGTTAATTCTTCTAAACTTGAATTACTAAAACTCAAATTAAAACCGAAACTAACCTGTATAGGGTAGAAAACTCCACAAAATAAAAACAAAAATTAACAACAACAAAAAAATGAAACTTAAATTTTTAGCAAAAAAAAAATTGAAAGCAATATTAAAATAAAAACGAATTTAAAAATGTAAAACTACAATAACCCTGACACAAACGTGTTTCTCTGGAGGAAGAGGATCTGTCAGATGAGATGATCGGAGTTCGGAGGTGCTGATCCGGACCGGGTCTGTTCAGATTAAGCCCTGACTGCTAATAGCACATGCCCGTGCTTGCTTTTATTTTAATGTAGTTGTTAATAAACAAATTATCCAATCTTTCACATGCATCTTTAAAATCATATTTGAGTGAAGCGGGGGCGGCACGGCAGGGTTTTGCCTAGAGCCCCGTCGATGAGTGACAGAGCAGAATAAGGATGAAGCACAGTGTGGATGCTGAAAATGGTCAGTTTACTGCGAAGAAACCCATGACAGGCAAGTCTGACTCGGGACATTCTTCTCAGGGAAGTTAAATTGTTTGGTTTCATGAAAAAGAGATTTAATTTTGCAATGTAAGCCAACGGTTTTGTTCATATTTTACATATAAATTTAAATGACAGATGTCTTTTTTTTTTCTCTGCGACACTTTTCCGTGTTGACAGCAAAAGGTTAAACAAATGTAGTATTTTGACAAGACGAATAAAAATAACAAACATGCTATTTTTACATTTTTGTACAAACTGGCCTACATTATTATTCTTTTTTTCTCTCTGCGACACTTATTATTACGTTGACAACAAAATGTAAAACTAATTTGATTCTGGACAAGACGAATAAAATAAATAGCCTACAATAAAATAAATTTTGTGCAGACTACATTTTATTTGTTATCTCTCTCTCTTTCAGTAGAGGAAATGTAATTGTGAGATTCTGGAAGCGATATAGATATTTTGCGGGAGCGTCGGGTCAGGAAGAAAAAGCCTCTTTTATGTTGCACTTTAAAAGTGTGTTATTATAAATGTAGCCTAACGAATAGTCAAATAATATTAATTACATCCTAATTTGCTGTTATAACCTATCCGTTTCAACGAACACATTTTGCAACAAGTTGCGTTTGGACAAGTGCGTTTATATCCACGGAGTCTTACCCGAAAAACAATGTCTAAAGAAATAGGAATCGAAGTTTAGCACAAATCACCAGAAAAAAACATGGGGCATGTTGAGCTCGCTTGTTGTTTCTGCAGCTTGCTTAGGTTGTTATTCTTTTCATAATTTGTTGTACAAAGAATGGGTTACAAACGATGACAAAGACTGTTCCATAATTCCTATTAAACTCAGAAGATATATATAAAAAAAAAGTTATAGAGATTAATATTATTTTGTTATTATTGTTAATTTAATTAGCTGTTTTAAGAATAAAGACGACGACTTTATTATTATTCATTTCCATGTTCATTTACAAGCTGCATGCGTTCTTGATCAAGTCATTCAGGGCTCTACTCATTCTTCCCACTGGTCGCAACTTTATCTTTTTAATACAACATTATGATAAAAGTTAATCAGCATGCATTGATTAATATAGCTATATGGTAACGAAAGTGTTCAACATTCAACCCGTTCTTTTTCATCAGTATTATTTATGTCACCTTCTCTGGTTTAAGAAGCAGTCTTTTACTTTAGTTTGAAAACCAAATCCGCCGTTGCTCAGTCTGCTGCGTGCACCTTCATGCTCCTGCTGATGCAGTGAGTATAGGCTCTACCCACAAAGTGCTCGCTCTGAAAGTACATCTCTTCATGTGATCAGTGAAATCTTACTCCTGCTACAATGTGCTGTGGCTCTGCAGCGCCAGACGCTTTGGAGCAGCAGACCATGCACTTGCACAAGTGCGACCACGTCAATTTTTTTTACTTGTCGTGCGATTAACCGCCAAACCGCGATATTTGTTGCTGCATCACGCGGTAAGGAAAAATCCAATACCGTCACAGCCCTAAATGCAACCCCTCCGAGTATGTTTTCTTACAGAATCATCCAATTTGGGCTAAAGACAAGGATGATTGTGGGTTGTTGACAGGTGTAGAACCAGTTAAATTGACAGGAACTCCACCTCCGGTCACCAAACAATATCCGATTAATAAGGAAGCTATACAGGGAATCAAACTTATTGTAGAAAATTTGCTGATGCAAGGAGTGCTAGTTAAAACCAACAGTCCATGTAATTCACCCATATGGCCCATCAAGAAATCTAATGGGACATGGAGACTTAATAGACTACAGAGTAGCCAATAAACATATTGAAAAATCACCCCCTAGTGGCAGATCCATCTACAATTTGTAATGGCTTACCATTAGATTGTAAGATTTTTTCAGTAATTGATATGTCTAATGGATTCTTTTCTGTACCGTTGCACTCTGACAGCCAGCCATGGTTAGCTTTCACAGTTGACTATGAACAATACCAGTGGACACGATTGCCACAGGGATTTCAAAACTCCCCAACCATATATCATCAGGCTGTCAGGCGTGATTTGTGTGACCCAGAATGTCCGGTAAAACAGTCCACTATGATCCAATATGTTGATGATATTTTGATTGCCTCAACAGATCATGAGGTACATCAAACTGAATTGGCATCATTGTTGGACTATTTGCATAAAAGGACACAAATGCAGCTTTCACAAAGCTCAAGTTGCTAAAAAGCAAGTCACATTTCTGGGTCAAACAATTGGTGCAGGAAATAGATCCATTACACAGGATCGGCTTCAGTCAAAGCCATACCTCCGCCTAATACCATTAAAACACTCCGCTCATTTTTAGGAACAACAGGTTATTGTAGACCTTGGATTGAAGACTATGCCTCGATGGCTCAGCCTCTCTATGATTTGTTGAAAGGCCATGGTAAAGATTCAGATACTGTTTGTATGGAAGAACTTCATCTCAAAGCTTTTAATGATTTGAAAAGAGCACTATGTCAAGCACCAGCATTAGGAATTGCCCAATCTGATAGACCCTTTGTGCTTTATGTTCATGAACACTTAGGCTTTATGACTGCATGTCTAATGCAAGATCATGGGGGCAGCTTACGCCCAATTCATTACTATTCCGGTAAACTTGACATAGTCGCTCAAGGTATGGGCCCATGCCTCAGAGCAGTACAGGCAGTTCATCTAGCGCTTCAGGCTTCATCAGGAATGGTGTTAGGTCAGACTGTAAACGTAAAATGCCCACACGCAGTGTCCGCACTAATGAATCAAGCAAAAGTCACTTCTGTCACCTCCTCCCGTTGGGGAAATTGGTTAGCAACTCTCACAGCCCCGAATATTGTTATACAGCGTGCACCAGTCACGAACCCATCCTCATGTATGATGTCTGCAATGACTGAATTTGTGTTAGAGGATGAAGGCGAAATGACTCATGATTGTGTTACGCTTACATATGCAGCGACAAGTGAAATAGCAGAAACTCCCATAGAGAACGCAGAATTGGAGTTGTTTGTTGATGGTTCAGCTCAAGTTATTGAAGGTAACAGGAGCAGGATATGCAGTAACTTCCACCACTGAAGTAGTTGCTTCAGGTCGTCTTCCAGATCATTTTCAGCTCAAGCTGCAGAACTAGTAGCCTTAACTAGAGCATGCACGCTAGCTTAGGATCGGTTGCAAATATCTACACAGATTCCAGGTATGCTTTTGGGGTAATTCATGATTTTGGTGTCATTTGGCAAACCAGAAAATGTCTAACTTCTGCTGGATCCCCATTAAGCATGCTGGATTAGTGAAAGATTTAATGTTTGCCATGAAACTCCCAAAGAAATTAGCGGTGATCAAAGTGAAAGCACATCTCACAACTAATACTACGGAAGCTAAAGGTAATGCTCTTGCTGATGTAGCAGCTAAACAGGCTTGTTTCTATGCAACTGTACAAGTGTGTTCAGGTAGTACAGCACAGAAGATAATTCTACCTCCTGAATCAATCGTTGATCTGTATAAAGACGTTCCTCTATATGAAGCATGGACATGGTTAGACAAAGGAGCCACTGTGGATTCATCCGGCTGCTGGACCAAAGGGGGAAAGTATGTTGCTCCCGAATCACTGTTGCCATATTTGGCTCAACAAATACACAGTTTGGGTCATAGTGGTCCAGCAACGATGAATCACAGGTTCTCAAATCAATGGTGGAATCCAAAATTCAGAAACGCAGCCACTGAAACAGTCAAGAGATGTGTTACATGTCAGAAAAATAATGATGTACCAGCAGCCATTACACCAGCAGCACATACCCCAGCTCCACCAGGGCCATTTCGTCACCTGCAAGTTGATTACATATCGTTGCCCCCTTGTAAAGGAAAAACTGACGTTTTGGTAGTAATAGACAAGTTCTCAAGATGGGTAGAAGCTTATCCAACAGGGCGCGCTACAGCTGCACATACTGCTAAATGTCTTGTCACTGATTTCATTCCCAGATGGGGATTACCAGATTGCATTGACTCAGATCAAGGTACCCACTTCACAGGACAGGTAGTCAAGGAAGTGTCTAGAATGTTGAAGATTAAGTGGAACCTTCACTGTCCCTATAGGCCACAAGCATCAGGACAGGTTGAACGATCAAACAGAACAATCAAAACCAGGCTAAGCAAAATGCATCAGGAAGGAGTACCATGGGTTGAAGCACTGCCCGCAGTACTGTGTAGTATGAGAGCATCACCTAACAGATCAGTAGGACTGAGCCCTCATGAGATTATTACTGGACGCCCAATGCAGATGCCAGGTGTGATTGATCTTAGAAATGCTGATGTGCACATTGCTTCAGATGCCCTGATCGCTTACTGTGAAAACCTCACAAAGGCAGTGCAGAGTGCCAAGAGAGAGTTGAGTCGTGTTGGCAGACTCCACCAGAAGGTGGACACACAATCGTCCCAGGTCAATGGGTCATGATAAAGGCATTCAAAAACAAGCCATTAGAGCCTAAGTGGTACGGACCACATCAAGTGATGTTGATTACAGCAGCTGCAGTATTGTGTCAGGGAAGGAAAACTTGGACTCATGTGTCACATTGTAAGGTTGTTCCTCCCCCTGCAGGGATAGGATAGGGCAGACACAAGAACCAGTGAGGAGCCCAGGGAAGAACCGAAAGCAACAGGCTTCGGGGGCCAACCCTGAGGTGAAGATTTCCTCATAGGCCTTTCCCCTCCATTAGTCCATCCTTTCCTCACTGTTCTTTAGGTGTCGCAGGAATTAAGAAATAGGGAAAGAAGGAACAACCATAGCAGACTATATTTTGAACAGAGGATACAACCCTAATGTATGCAGACTCTGCAAATACTGCTCTGTGCCGTTGTTCTCTCTTGTTTGTGTTTCTTTCTTCCTCTGTGCAGATACCACCTGATGGCTGTCCTGAGATCCATATGCACCACCCTTCTCACCTGCGGATAAAGCCACAACCTCTAGAAAACAACTAGACCCATTACCGAGCCAACTATCACACAAGAAAGAGAAAAGAAAGAAGAAAAGAATAAAAATACACAACGCAGAGACTATTACCCGTAAAATCTTCACGGACCCTAATTGCATGTTTTGTTTCTGTGTCAGCATGCAATTACATATAAACAACACAGAACATGTACTATTTGCCTGTAACAATTACAAGTTACAAGAATTAACTTTTAAGTGTCTAAATTTGTATTTTGTGAGAGTTATTAGAACTCTCAAAGGGGAATTAGTATTACAAATTTTATTTTAAATGTTTAATTTAGATACTTTTCTTACTAAGAAAGTGTATCAGGAAATTCAGGTGTTTGAGAACGCTTCCTGACCATTTGAGCTCGACAGCTGTGCTTTTGTCTCTATGATAATGTTAAGATCAATGGGTCAGACTACTGAGAGATTCAACCTTTGATCTGCAAATGACTTTGTCCTGGCCAGATGTGGATTCGTTAGGTTTATTGCCCTCAGATGTATGCTTTCTTTGATGTTTTAACTCCAAAAAGTCCCTCCTCCAATTCTGTCTATAAGATACCCTGTAAAAATGACTTAAGATGAGATCTTCGATGACTGCAGATAACAACACATGTCATAGAATAAAGAAATTCTGCTGACGATCCAATCCGAAGTCTCCTGGTCTTCTCTTCTGAGTTTTCTACACTTTAGAAGAACAGAGTTTTCAACAGTTGGAAATATAAGATTTCTTTGGTTGCAGCATTAAAACCATCCTATTTTACAATCAAAGATTTGGCGTAACAGTAGGCAAAATTGTGAAATTCTGCAATGTTTTTTTTTACTTGATAATTTTAGGTTCCACACAATGTGATCATTATTTATATTTGAGGGTCCTTGGCATCATAAAGTTTAAAAAACCCTTGTCCAGTGTATATTTTGCACTCAGATTATAGTCTACACAAATAACTAAATGCTTCAGCAGAGCTAGTAAAATAGATGTATTGAATAATAATGATGACTGTTTAATGCCTCAAAGCATAAAGGAGGAAGGTTAGAATTGTCATTCTAAAATGTTCTTGGTTTGTGATTCTTCCAAAATAATCATCCAATCTATTTCATATTTTAGATACACAAAAAGCCTAATATTTTCCAAGACAAAAACTACATTCATCCCTGACAATGTGATAGTTCCTCAAGCTAAAGTTTCATTCTCATCTGATAATTGCAACTTAGGGCACTTGGAAGGTGCCTTCAAGCCTCTAAGAAAAAATGAGTTGTTTTTCTTACATTTGTATTCATGATAATTAGTGTTTACCTGCTTGTTTTTGTTTTGGAGGAAGCCTGCATCATTATGAATTAACAGGTCCTATTGTTCCTACATCTGCTATTGTTCTGGCCGTAGCCTGAGCCCTGATTACTGAGCACCTGGAAGCAGGTGTTTTGGCAAGACGCATGTGCCTGAGGAGGGGTTGCTGGGATTTGGGAAGAGTACACACCAGAGGAACACATACTTCTGCCTACAGCGCTCTTTCACCCACAACAACTCGCCCAGGTCAGTCACTGTTATATGCAGGTAAAATTACTAAACATTTGACTGCATGCATTTTTATCCACTGTTTTGCATAAAGATACAGTAAACAGGCCTTAGAGGCTTGTCTTTTGCTGTTCCATGACTCTCTTCCTCAAGCGTCCTCAAAGACAGAGAGAAACATTTGGTATATGAAAATGTTTGCTTCAGGATGGTTGTATCTCTACACCGTTTTCTGATGTCTGAACATAAAAATACATCAGCAACAACACTCAAGCACTTATTTTCTTCTCTTAGACCTGCATCTGATGATTTCACATTGTTTATTTACTCATTTAAACATTTTGTTTTAAGCAGTCAGCCATTACTGAAATGCTTAACGCAGGGGCTTGTGAAACTGGAAGGTGAAAGGATATCAGTACGTTCCAATAAAAACATTTGGAGATGAAGAGAAAAGCGAGAGACAATCTTTCATCCCGCTGTCTTCCTGAAAAGCAGCCTCGTCAAAACAGTGTACCTCTAAAGACTTTATGAAGTTGTGCTGATCAAAGATGCAGCGCTTCAGTATAGATTACAGCTCAAGGGAGATATCCAGATGCCACGCTGTTTCCCTTACAGTCAATGCGTTTACATTAAACTCTGTAAAAATCATTACAGCGATCCAATCAGTGTGTAAAGGTTAAAAGGGAATCTTGAGTGAACGTATAGGCTTTTAGCTATTCTGGATTACAAAAATGTTCATACAGCATCGTCATAAATGTCAGCTTCTAACAAATGAATATTAGGAGCAAAGTGCAGTACTATTGCTAATGAACAATGTAAACATGACAACCGTCTGTCTTCTCGCACATCCACTTCATTGTTCTTTAAATAAACTCACCATCCTATAAGGCTAAACTATCTATTGCGTGTTTAAAACTGGTAGATGTTTGTATACAGTAGGAAATGAGTGGTGGACACAGGATGTTGGAAATGTTGCTATTTGGCTTTGTCCAGTGTCATTCTGATTGTACACTATTTGCTCCAGGATATATAAGAACACGGGAAGGAAGAGTAGACAACGACTGGATATGTTTCCATTTTACCTGGTTCCCGTCGCTCAGATCTGCTGTGCACCACAGGGAATTGACATCACGGCTTTATAATGGCACACACTGGACTGGACTAAAAATGTGACAAGAGCTAGAAAGAGACTATGTGAGTTAACTGTATATGTTTTCCATATCATTTCATCCAGGTCTGCTGCGCCTGTTAGTACTGTGTGTGTGAAGGTACCCTGTACAGGTGGAACAGACAGATATAGTCTATACAGGTACAGATAGATATAGTCTATATAAATATAGATAGATGAATGGATATATATGTATGATGGATAGAAAGATGGAAAGATAGGTAGACAGATATTCATAAATATAGACAGACAGACTGACAATTTGTTTGGTACTTTGCATATTCACATGTGTGCCTCGGTCAGATAGAGCCACAGTGTATGTGTGGAATTATCCGTGTGTTATTGATAGAGACAGCATCTAGCTCAGGTTCGTCCCGCTTCCATTAATTAGGCTGAATTTCTCCTTGCGTCCTCTCACAGGGGACCTTACCATGCATATTAAAATTCTCCCCAACTTTCAGAAGTAATAAAGTAAAGGCGTGTAAACGTGTATGTTTTTTTTCCCTCTGCTGTTTTCCCCTGTGTGCGCTGCAGAGACTGACTGGTTTCATGGGAACTAATTAACCTCACCTGTGTTAATTACTGCCGCAAACCAATCAACTGTTCCAACGCTAATTACCCCTTTTTTTGGCTGGCTGCAAGTCGCCATGACAACACATATAACCTCAAGGGCCGACAGTCACATCGAGACCAAGTTTCCATGTGTTTCATTTAAAACCAAACTGCAAACATCAAAACATGAATGTAAAAAACAGAAGTTTTATGCCCAACTAGGTACTTGAATTCTACATCGGAAGTGTTTATATTCGTCGGACTTATTTTAAGAAAAACTCATGCATGCAGCTTTTAAAAACACACTAACTTTATAATGTGAGTCACGTAGCCTTGAAAATGGAACGCATGAGATAAGGTGAAGAGTGTAGACTTAATAAAGAGCAGCCCAGTAACAACCTCTTATAAAGGTTGTGTGTGTGTGTGTGTGTGTGTGTGTGTGTGTGTGTGTGTGTGTGTGTGTGTGTGTGTGTGTGTGTGTGTGTGTGTGTGTGTGTGTGTGGATAAAGGAGGCGAAGAACACAAGGAAGAAAGGAGGAAGGGAGGGGGATATGTGTCTGTGGTATGATGGGATTGATTTTCTTTCAGTGGGGTGTAGCGGGTTGGCCAGAGCAGACAGAGGGGTCTTGCGGTGCCCTGCCTGACCTCTCCATATGCCTGCTGTTCACCCAGTCACCATAGTACTGACAACCACTGCCTCCTCCCTCATCAATACACTGAGTCACAGAGAGATAGTGTGAAAGAGAGAGAGCGAGAGAAAGAGAGACAGAGAAATGGGTCTTTGTTGTGTGTCGGGGGAGTAATCTATGATTGTTAATAAAGCAGACAGACGACAGCATTTTCTCATATGCCCAATATACAAGCCCATCCTGTCAAAAATATGACAACAATAGAACAGAAGTATTTTCTTTTTATTGAAAAACTGAAAAAGGGTGAAATATTTCTGAAATAAAATGCTTTGATTCTTCTTTAATTTACATTTTGTTATGAATTGTTAGTAAGATGAGACGTGTAGCTGAATGTTGGTGAATTATTATGCATAATAAAGGTCTCAAGCAGCATAGAGCATTGCTGATATCCATTAAAGGTAAACAACACAAAATATAGGCAGAGTCAAGTCAGTAAACAATGCATGATATTATTTTATTTTATTGTATTTTATTTTATTTTAAATTGGCAGTACTGGTTCACTTGGATCCCATTGGTAAGATAATAGGTCATTATTTTTACAATTAGCAAAGTAGAATTTATTTTGTATGGAAAAGTGCAGCTTTGACATTTTACTAAGTAACTTCTTTGTGTTAACACAGGGGAAAAAAGTCCCACCAGCAACATGAGGCTTAATATTTGGTAAAGCTACATTATACAGTGTTCTTGTTAAATGATATTATAGTAATATCATCAAAGTATGCATAATTACATGCAACTAACCCTAAGCCAAACCCTAACCATATAGTAAGTACATGTTGTTAATTAATATTACTTAGTACTTAAGAGTAGAATTATCCTGTAACAAGGACACTGTAAAATAAAATGTAAATTAATATTTTCTTCACTTTAAACTCAATGATCCACAAAAGGGGCGACTTGATTGGACAAGCCTAGATTTAGATGTAAATCTGTAATTTACACATTATATCCCTACAATAATTGCTCAATTATCCGAAGTACAAACACTATTATAGGAAGGTGCATTCAAAATCAACTCAGCCCCAAAATCGGAGGGGGGCCTGTCAGTTTCTCAGAGCGAAAGTGTATGTGTCTTCCTGAAGGCCCTGTCTGTGTGTGTGTGTGTGTGTGTGTGTGTGTGTGTGTGTGTGTGTGTGTGTGTGTGTGTGTGTGTGTGTGTGTGTGTGGATCGACCAGCCCCCCTTCCACACCACAAGGTCTGTTGTCCAGTGCCGAGCGGGAGCTTCTGTCCTAATGTAATATAGATGAGGCTGGATACAGGCTTCACATTCAGTGATAGGTTCTTGCAATAGTAAATTATAAATCAACATCGATTTAGCCCCAATCCATCCTTTTCCCCATCCCCGAAACCCTCCCCCCTCTCCCACCCACACACACACTCTTTTGCACTTCCCACTTAGAAGTTCATCAGAAGACACCAAGGCTGAAGTGCACTTTATCAGATTAGGTCTGGGCATGTCTATCAAATATGAATGAGACGTGAGACTTCAGCTGAGCCATGAGCAAGACAGGCAAAAAAGGTAGTACAAGGTTAATCACACACACACACACACACACACACACACACACACACACACAGTACCTGCACACATAAGCGTTGAACACACCTCACCTTTAGCACTCACAGCTACACGTGTGCCATCTAGTGTGACAGGTGCAGATGCTGTAGATGTTCACACACACAAACACACTCGGGCTGACAAGCTTACTGAGACTGCACTACAAACATACGCATATCCACGCCTCCATCACTTCCCTCGTGGGACAGGAATAGTTCTCCAAGGATATCCCTCTGTTGCGCTCTCTTCATCTCTTCCTCCGCTCTGTTCTTAAGCCCTCTTCAAAGGCTCCACTGGTTTTTGAAAATAAAGGACCTTGGCTGAGAGCTGCTTTTATGTTACCAGCCGTCTTATTAAGGGGATGTTTTTCAGCCCTCAGCCTCTCTTGATTCCATTCAATTTTCTAATGAATCTCAGAGGCTTCGCTTATTTCCGACATTAGGGTGTGGAGAGCATCGGGGTGGAGAGGAGTCATGGCTTAACTTAGATCGTCGCAGCATGCACACAATGACACGGGAGTGCCTCTATTATATTCGCTTCGGGAAAAGAAGATAATATTTTATTCTTCTGCTTATTTTCTCTTAAGCGCTGTTTCCATCTTTTATAGTCTGTTTTGGTATTGTGTTGAAACGAGTGGCTGCTGGAATCCTGCATGTGAATACTCAGGGCCGTTTCCAGTACTCTCACACCCTCTCCTTTGTTTTTCGGGACTTTTTTCCTGCTTTCCACTCCCATACCTCCCTCCCACCTTCAGTCTTGTTGTTAGAAGTCGGATTCCTCTATAGAAATCTCAAGTGGCACTTGTGCTAGTAGAAGTGTGTGTGTTTATGTTTGGCTGCTGGAGTGGATCTGTTTTGGAACATGGCAGCTGGTTTCTACCTGGAGTGAGATGGTAATCATCTGGTTGGCCTGATACCATGTTCCAAAAAAAAAAAAAACTACTGGTAGATTATTTGTTGCTGGTGCAAGATGGTCAGATTACCAGTTTAGACCAGCTAGAAAACAGTTGGAAAACACAGATAGCAGTTTAACCTGAATTGTGGTTGTACCTGACCATGTGGAACAATTACAGTAAATGTGTTAAAAGGGATCAGTGATCAGTGTATAAATACCCCATGAAATGGTTTGGCGAACAAAGTTTTCCAAAATATTTCCAATTGCAACTAGCTTGACAAAACAAAAACTTGCTCTCATACTAAGGTTTGCTATGTCTGGGTTAAGTCAGGGTTATTTAAGAATTTATATACTATTGTAGTATATATTAGCATTTTAAATTAGCTTTTATTTTCATGTTTTCAGTTTTAAATAATTTAATGTTCTTTATGTGTATTTCTATTTAGCTTTTTTATTTCAGTTTTAGTCATTTTAGTACTTCAACTTATTATAGTTAGTTGCTTAGTTATTAGTTACTTAGTTATTTTATTTGAATTACCACAAATACATTGTAATAGATTTTAAGGTTTAGTAAACAATAACGACACTGAGTTAAGTATTTATAATTAAAGTAAAATGGATGTTCTCCTTTCTCAAAAAAGAAAAAAAAATGTTGACAAAATCAGCTTGAATTATGAATAATTGTAGTTTGATTCCCTTCCCAGAACAGACATTTTAAGCATTAATTCTGTTAACTTTTTGAAGTACACTGGCAAATAGAGGGCCTTAAAGTCAACAGTAAAACATTTTGATTTAAAGTCATCTTTAAAGGGAGTGAAAGAAGGAACAGACTTATTGTGGAATGACCAATGACATCCCTTCACCGTCTTTGAGACAGCCAATGAGCAGGCCGGCTCACAGAAAGCACTTAACAACTCCATATCATCCACACACTCTGTTGAGAGAGTTTTAATATAAAATAGCTCTGAGATATTGTGCACAAACCTGTGCTGGATTTTAAGCATGCTAATGCGATAACACTTTAAAATTCGCTTTCCTTTTATCTCCATTAACTTCCATTTCTAATAAGAACTTTTGGGCTTTTCCAACGTAATAAACACAGGCCTGAGTTATTGAGCCTATTTTTCAGAGTTGTTTGTGGTAATTTCATTGTGTGCTGCGTCTTCCTCTAAATAAATTGTGTTTCATTTCTTGAAGCGGTAATTTCCATCCCTCATTAGAGAGAGCGCAGGCCCGGTGCTGCGGGTCACAGGAGGCAGATCGGGAGGTAATGAGCAGAGGATCTAAATATTACAACTGCCATTTACTGTGTGATACCCAGCCATTACACACACTTAACTAATGCAGACAGGCTTTACAATCACCTCCTCCTCTCTCGCTTTTAACTGCTCCCATAATACACAGTAAAAATCTGAAATGATTAAATTGCGTAAATATGATGAATGGGCGAGCGCTCTGAAATCGTTTCTGCGATTCGACGCTAAAGTGCATAATTGTTTTGCCCGCACAATGCGTTTTTATTCAATAACAGCCAGAATGGCTCCTCGCAGCGAAAAGGACTGAACTTATTTCAACACATTTGCTTTAAATGCTGCTGCTGGAAATCTCATTTGTGGATATTTAGGCCTGTGTTTAAGTATGTTAGGGGCAAAGTGAGCCATAGTGAAAGTGAATGGGATTAGAGGAAGGGAAAACTCATAAAGGTGAAGAATGGAGAATGAGCAGGTTTAAACAAAGCAGCCATTGAATTCCGATGAGCTGTGGCTCACCGCTCATTTTTTTGAGCGAAGCAATAACCGAACAGCAATAACCGAGCGCACCTCTCTTACTCATGCAAACACACTCACACACATAAAACCAGCTTCAGAGGCCTCATTTATCTGTACAATTAAGCATGTTCACTCTAACATTGAACACATTTAGAGCCATCCTAGGTATGTGGAGTGGGTGCATGAGCAGCGCTATCTATAAAGCTTACGTATCTGTTTCCAATAGAGCCCTTCTGTTCTCCGGAGTGATATTGATTGGCGACTGATGGCCGAGCCGGCAGACACAAAGCTAAACTAATTAAAGTGTGAGCTGGAACGCTAGCACGGATGCTGCCTGAGCGCACATTCAATTATCATGTGGGCAAAACAATGCACTGGTAAAAACACACATACATAGACACACATGCACCACATTGTATGACCGAAACAAAATCGGCTGCTCTGATTAAGTGTGTGTTGTTTGTACGGTAAAAGGAGGAGTTACACAGAGGCCACATTATATGCCGCAAGGAAGCTCTAGAAACATGCACAGACCCTTTATGGAGCTGTATAGCAGCAAGGATTTTGATTTCTTGCTATTGATCTGTGCTGCTGTATGCAAACAGCCTCACTAAAGCTGGTGCAATGCATGCTGGGTGCAGGTGATATAGAGCCGGAGAGCTGTAAAAGCCCAATCAGATACTGTGATTCCGCTACAGCTCTTTTATAGGAGGCAAGCTTAAACCTAAGGGGCTGAGCTGTCAACATGAAGATTTAAAGTCAAAGAAACAGCACTACCAACACATTTTGTTTGCATAAAATTATGTTGTTGTTTTTCTGGGTGAAACAGGATATTCATTGAGGAAGAAAATGTATATTGAGAACTTTATTAAGCTGGGAATTGATTTGATCATAAAAAAAATGAGCAAGACATTAGATTGTGTTTGCTAAAATAACACCTAAAATGTTATTTGTCTATTTGTTAATATTATCCATAGTCTGTGTGAGCAAAGTGGCATCGGTGGAAAAAGGAGTCCTCTTTTTCATCAAATATAAAAGACAAATATTTTCTTGGGAACATTGTGTAATGTAAATAATGTACAATAACATCATGAATGTATTTTAAGAAAGTAAAGGGTAAAAAAGGTTATAATATAAAGGGCTAATTTTCATTTATTTAAAATACCATTTTAATTATGCTTGCATGCTAATGTGCTTTATTTTTCATCTCCATGAACTCTCATTTCTAATAAGAACGTTTTGGGCATTTCTGACATAAATACAAGCCTGAATTATCAGGCTGAATTGTTCATTACTTGAAATAAAATAAACATGAACTGAAATTAAATTAAAAAATATTTAAAACTTATTTTATTTCAGCTAATTGCCAATTAAACATATTTTTTGTTTAGTATAAACTGAAGTACTAAAATTACTAAAACTAAAACTAAAAAAAAATATATATACAAGTGAAAAACTAATACAAAATTACAAAATACAAACATTACTAAAAAATTTACAAATTAAAATGGAAAGAAGTGCATAAATAAAATATTTTATATATATATATATATATATATATATATATGAAATAATGTATCATTGTACTAAAAATAACACTATATTTAAACTTTGATCTTATATAAAAAAATCCCAGGAGGAAATTAAATGAGATAACTCACTAAAACATAAATGAAAATGTATATTTGTTCCCTAATCTGTGTTTTCTCTGTGGTATGTCACGCAGGTCTTGACTGTTGCCCTTTAATGCTGAAGTCACCATATGGAATAACTGTGAGGAGGGAGATCTGTGACAGTGTGGCTTTAAATCAACCACAGCCAATGATAGCGTGCATTAATCTCAGCTCCACTCAAAAGCCTGCACCGCTGCCTGCTGGTAAACACACGCCGTGCTAGGGGTCACGACCTCTGACCTGTGTAAGACAAGCTCGTTGTGAGGCAGACCTCTCATATAACGGCTCATTAAAATGCAGGCCCACAGCCGCCATTATGGGATGCTTTGTGGCGACTTTGTGGCGAACAGGGAGAATAAATAAGGGACGCCATGCCACACATGCCTCCTTGACACATAGTGACCCCTTCTTCAGACGACCATTGTTGGAGTGTGCATGTGTGCCACAGGCCTTGACAAGTCAGTTTGGGTGTTAAGTGCATGTGTGCTTGTGATGGGAATTGTAATAAATATAATAATTTCATTTTAGAATTGCCTTAACGAATCTGGTTCCATTACAGTTCTGTAAATTATTATTTTAGATTATTTACACTGATCATGTGAACACGATTGTACAAAAAGAAAAGACTTGTTAGTGTTTTCCAAGTTTTGCACCTCTCTGTATGTAAGATTTATATGTGTGTGTGTGTGTGTGAGCACAGTGGAGGAGGTTGTGAAAGATGGCGAATGGATGGCGCTCTGATGAAAGGCTCAGTGAACATTCGTAGGAGGAACACGCACTGGGTTCTGAGCTCTCATTATTACACACCGGAGCAAACACACCTCCTAACTTTCCTTGAACCCCTCCCTCCATCTCTCTCTTTCTGTGCTTCTCTTTCCTTCCCACAATCTCCTTTTCCGATTCCTCGGGGGCTTACTGACAACTCCTCACCTCCTACACCCCTTCACAACACCTTTCAGTCACACAAGATCTCCTTTTAAGTCTCAAAATACAACACACACACACACACACACACACACTAGAGTAATTACCATCTCATCTCTGTGAACTCCACCAGAAAGTTATTGTACTGTATTTTAAAGCTGTTCGTAATCATGACAGCTGCATTTACAAAAAAAACAACCAAGAGTAGTTCTGGATGAAGAGAGATTTGTTGTTTCTTTTTTCTTCACATGTTTGTCTCTGTCTCCAAGGTCCCTGAGGAGATCTGAACTAGTAAGCATATGTCTAGGTAAACATGTTGTCACGGTAAAGGATCTCCAGAGCTGAGATGCGAGAGGTGTTGAGATGCCATCGTAAGCTGTTCTCTGCTTTTGCCTTAAAGAAATTGTTTCAGTCATTCTGAGGAAATTGTGGGAACTGGTGTGAGTTTGTGCTTTACAGGCCAGGGCTAATGGGAAGCAAATGTGTGGAGAGCTGGAATGTCTCCGTCCAGGATACAGCAGGACCCGAGAGCAGGTCTATCCATCATCCCCAGAAGAAACGCACACACACACACACACACACACACACACACACACACACACGAGTACTTAAACACAAACCGTTATAAATGCTTAATGCAAAAGTGTCAAATAAATATGTTTTTCTTCTATTTATTTCCTGGTTTGGTTTCCTACTAAAATGTATCTTATCTTAAGATGTATATAATCTTATATGTATATAAGATAAGATACATTTGCCTGAGAAAAAAGATAGTTAATACTAGAAATTGTTTGGGGCTGTTAAGATTTGTTATGTTTTTGAAAGAAGTTTCCTATCCTCACTAAGGCTGCATTTATTTGATCCAAAATAAAAAACATATTTTTGTGAAATATTACAATTTTAAATGTAATTTTTTTCTATTTTAATATATTTTAAAATAATATATTTTTGTGTTGACAAAGCTGCATTTCCATCATCACATGAGTCCCATGATTCTTCAGAAATCATTCTAATATGCTGATTGTTTTGCTCAGTAAATATGTATCATTATCAATGTTAAAAACAGTTGTTGTGCTTAATATTTTTGTGGAAAGAAATATGTATAATCTTTCTTAACATTATGACCTAGTTTCACAGACAGGGCTTAGACTAAGCCAGGATTAGGCCATAGTTTAATTAGGACATTTAAGTAATTTTTATAGACATGCTTTAAAAAAGAAAATTACTGGTGTCCATCTTGAGACAAAACAAAGGCACTGATATATTTTAAGATCATTCAGTGCACGTTTATTTCATTTGAAACAGCTTAGACTTACAGTTCAGTCTAGGACTAGGCTTAAGCCTGGTCTGTGAAACTGGGGTATATCTTTGAATCTTTTCTAACATTGTGAATGCCTTTACTTTTACTTTTTAGCAATGTAATGCATCCTTGATTATAAATGTCAATTTTCTGTTTTTATGTAGAAATCGTAATATGCATAAAATATATGATTTACTTGTTTTTATTTAGCACTTAGTGTAGAAAAAAAGAAAGCACACAAAACAAAGTTTGTCCTAGGATGTCTCATCACATTAAACTCTAAGTAAGGTACTAAGGCATCCTGTATTTCCTTTTTGATTAAGGCAGTTTAAATAATAAAAATACACTGCCCCACTGAATTAGCCTTCAGTTATTTACATTATACTTTTATATAGCATGAGTGTAAAACAGTTTGACAGAAATAAACAGAACACTCAAACAAATGAGGCAGGTTCATAAGCTAGCATCTACACTTAAATCCTCATAAATCCTGACAGGTAAAGAAACAATAAAACACACAAACCGCTGCATGATGGACTGGGTTTGAAGATGGGGAACAGAATGTGTGCTCAGATTAATGCCTGCATGTCCTTATATTAAGTCCAGCCGTCCCATTAAAGGAGCGTGTGTATTTGAAAAGAGAGAGATGACATGTTTACAAGTTATTTGTTAATGATTTTGAGGCTATGCAGTCATCAGCGGCTTTGATCGTGGACTGCTGTTGACCGTAATTGCTTGTATATTGACGGCTTCTCTTTTAATTAATTACTTGGGCTGGTTCAGCTCACAGCCATACTTTGTTCTGCTATTTTTGTATCTCGGATGAGCGGGACTGATTGTCAAAGTCTGATAATAACTCAGACTTTACACAAGTCAAGTAAATAAAAAAAGGAGATTAAAGGAGCAAGAAGATGCGCTGTAAGAAAACACAAAGCTGTTGTCTGGGTTTTCGTGCCAGTGCAGGCATTCATGTTTACTGTTCATCTTCAAACAATGGTCATGTCAGTATGACAGTTAGTATATTGTGCATCTGTAATAAATTTCAGCTTGTGTTTATTATGAGTTTCCTCTCTTCCTGTTCCTTTGGCGGTGGCGCGGCAGTGGTTAAGGCTAAAGGATGATATTTAGACGTTTTCTGGTTTTATCCTCACAATGAAGACATATTTGTCATTTTTTCGATTTTGCCCTCACAGATTTTGGGGGAACATCTGGGAAATGTTGTCCGAATGATTCCAGAAGAAGTAGCATGATAAAGTAGTACTATGAAGTTTCTAGAAGTTTATCATAGTGATTGTGGTTGATAAGTAAATCAAGAGCAGTCAGGTGTTAAATGTTCCTCTTTCTCAGGTGACTGATATCCGCTCTACTATCCATCATCATCGCTGTACGGTGTAAAATGGAGCTCTTTCTGTGTTTCTCGTCAGGGTACGGGAACTGCCGTCACCGCCTCTGACACTCGCTGTCACAGCACAGTCATCCAGCATTCCACCTCTCAGCCTGACGAGTCGCTCGGGATGCCACACACACACACACGCTCCTGACAGACACCTCAAACAGCCGTCATTCTCTTCCTCATTAACACAACACCCTGGCACACCTTTAAATACTGCTCTAGCAAACACTTATTGACTGACTCACTGAGAGGATGGTTTGTGCTGTCTGAAGAGGCAGGTGGAGATGAGACGGAATACTGCATAAAAGTACATACACCCTAGAAGTATACACTGATTACACTGTTTGATAATTTGGTCCAGAAATAATTCATACACATTATGGGAATGTTGGGAGAAAATTTGTTAATTGCAATGAAACTAATGTTACAATGATTTTTGTGCATTGTATTTAAGTCAATTAAACACATTTGAGTTTTCTCCGGTTTTACTGTTTCGTAGCATACTGCATTTTTCACACCTGGAAACATCAATATTTAATAATTATCATTTATAAATGTATTAATTTTCTCCTGTTTTACAGTTTATGGCATTTTGAATTTTTACACTTTGAGACATCAATGTTTAATAATTATAATTTAGAATACTCATTTATCTAAAATAATTGAATTAGACCATTTTAAGATTTATATTGTTATTAATTTATTTATAATAATATGCAATTTATTTAATGCTATATAGTTTATACTTTAATGTAGCAAGGATTAAACTGATAAAAAGTGACAGTAGACATTTATAAAATATTTATATTTTAAATAAATGCTGTTTTGAACTTTCTATTTATCAGAAATAAAATTGTTCCAATAAATACTTTATGCAGTACAACAATTTTATACATTGATAAAGAAATGTTTCTTGATCAGCAAATCAGCATATTAGAATGATTTCTGAAGGATAATGTGACACTGAAGACTGGAGTAATAGCAGCAAAAAATTAGTTACATTTATGTTGAATTGTAATAATATTTTATTTTGTAAGCAGGTGTAGGCAGAAAATTATTTGTATTGTATGCATACCTGGCCAATAAATATTGATTATTATTTTGCTTTTATAAATAAGTAATATGATAAAAGACACCAATGTCTCAATAACAATCACAATAAACTAGAATCAGCCTTATAACTGAAACTGTAACAAATAAAATGTTTTATAACATGCATCTGACAAACATACACACACATTCATACAGTTTACTCAGGCCCACACCCCCTCTCACTCTCCAACACACAACGCAGGTCTTCCTACTATTGTCAGGACCAAGACCGCAAGTGCCGCTCATTACTCGGGCCGATTGTCGACATTTCCGGGACAAATTATAAAAAGCAACAGCAGAAATCCACACGCCCTGCCATCAGCGGCCGGGCACCTCGAGCCGGCAGGGGTACTGAGGGAGTCACCTGCAGGAATGTCGGTACGGTATGGAAAAAAGACAGAAATGGAAAGATGGAAGCACAGCAGCAGATTAAAAAAGAACCGCGCCTGCCAGTCACAGTGTTTACTTTTGTTCTGATCTCTTTGACAGCAGCTGGACCTTTCGGCTTCTCTCTGAAGTCACTCTGCTTGTGTTCACACTTTTTCTCTTTTTGACCGGTAAACACAAGCCAGTGAATTCAGGCCTTGTCAAACACTGTTCTAAGAACAGCCAGGGGTTCCCCGCCAGTTCTGCTAGATTACAGAAGAGCAGGAGAGGTCAGAGCCGACTGATGGGTGACTGCAGGGACAGGTGAAGAGATGGATGAAGAGGGGAAGGGAGATCCGTGGTGCTTTCCTCCTCACGCAGCCTCACTCGTTTAAGCTGTAATGAGGCGTACGACAGGCCGTAGGATGTCTCTTTGTCTACCCCTCCTTACACTCCTCTCATCTATCTCTCTCTCTCTCTCTCTCTGGAATGTTTCAATCAGAGGCACAGCCTTACTGGACACCCCTGCAGGCCCTGCGATGAGTGCACAAGGTCATGAGCCATTGAAATTCAGGTTAGAATATAAGCAAAATAGATAAATTCACACAGACTTTTCTGTGTCATAATTAAGCACATTCACTTAAGTGAGATTTATGTTTTACTGAATAAAACCTGCACATTTGTCGGTATGATTTGAGCTGATTACATTGTTAATGCTTTTGGGATAGAAATTTGCTTAACACAACTAAACATTAATTCTGTACAGTTGTAAAATTATTTATAACCCACAAAACTGTTAAACAATAGAACATTACTAAAATGTGAGGGAAATAATTAATAATTGTCATTATGTATAACTGTCATAAAAATAATGCACAAAATCTTAATGCTACTTTCTTAAAATACAAAATGTATTATTTATTTTCAATTATGAATATATAATTATATTAATTAATTTATATATATATATTAACATAATATATACACGTCTCTCTGTGTGTCTGTGTGTCTCTCTCTCTCTCTCTGTGTCTGTGTGTGTCTCTCTATCTCTTTCTGTGTGTGTGTGTGTGTGTGTGTCTCTCTCTCTGTGTGTCTGTGAGTCTCTCTCTCGCTGTGTGAGTGTGTGTGTGTGTGCATGCGTGACTGCCACGCCACCTCGTCACCATTATATACAGTATATATGTATATATATTCTAGTTTAGCCATTTCACAAGCTGTTGTACTGAATAATAGTTAGAATCTTAGAATTTTGAGTAATTGCAGACTAAATTTGACCAGTTGGTATAACATTGTATTGTGTAAAAATGTTGGACTCTCAAATTTGAGCTTTTGAACGATGGAAATCCTTCAAAAATATTAAGAGAAAGAATATAAGAAAAGAAAACATCTCACCAGCATAAAAAGCCAAAATGAATAGAAACTATGGAGGAGAAGGCCAAAAATTACAGATATTTCAAGCATGACATTACAGCTTGTGGGTGCGGCCATGTGTAAATTTAAGTAAAAGATGACAGGCATAGTGCATATCCCTAAAACACGCCAACCTGCCGGCTTCAGGTGAGCTGTAACCTAGCATGCATAGAGCCCGGAGGACAGCAGACGTGTCAATCTGGCCGTTTGGTCGCCGGCCGCGTGTAACAGATCACAATCAGTGAAGCACTGATAACAGCCATTGTAAAGATGTGAGGTCTGCTCTTATTTCTCTCTCTCTCTGGCTCAGTGCCTGTGGTGAGTGGAGGTCGGGCCGTGCTGCACGGGGCAGGCCTGTTGACGGCTGACGGTGGTGTGATGGATTGGTTCCCGTGGAAACAGCCTGCCTGGCCATACATCACCCAGAGCTGAAGCTGCTGCCTGGAGCAGCATGGGGGAATGTCCACTTGCCATACTCTCACTAACCCCTCTCACACCGATATAGTCTTTAAACTAGATTATTAAACATTATTATATTTAAACTACCCAGGGAAACCCTTCTGTTTGAATTTTGTGCTGGATTTCTTATTTGCCTTGTTGGGTGAGTGTATGTTTTTGTGACGTGGAAGGGGGTCTGCTGCTGCGTGGAGGTCTGTTTGGACTGTTTTTGGAAGGATGAGGGAAAAGCAGCTTCCTGTCCCTTGTAGGGGGGATGATTTCAGAAGCAGGGGGGTTTAAGCCAGATGTGAGACCTGGTTTAAAGGTCACGGCGTCGCAAAGCTCTCCTTCCTGCAGTCACACACACACGCTGTTATTTTCTGCATCTCAAGCATCTTTCTGTCAACAGAGCATCTCTGTCAGCCTGTGTTTTGGAGTCTCCCTCCCAGCTTCCTGAAGAGGTGTAGACAGAGCTGATGTAAAACAACACCAGGCTCGCTGGAAAAAAGACTTGCCTGTGGTGACATTTCTGTGAAATGATATTACATTGCTTCTTGCACATTTGAAAATTAATTATTTTCAACACTTTCAAAATGACTTAATTTTGAGTGAGTGAGTGGTGCTAAATTCATGACAGTTTTGTTTTAAATATATAAAAAGAATTTGGCAACGTTTTATTATGTTGGTAGTTGCACATATCACGGCAGTTTTAAAATGAAATGTCCAGTGAATTTCAATAAAAGATTAATGCTGTATGACATTTGAAAATATTTTACCAACTACAGTAAGCCCTACCATAAACCTACCCAATAATGTTAAAAAAAATCTCATGTTTCACAGGATTTAAACCCAAGCACTCCACGTTGTACCAGGGGGACTACCATGCAAGTTTACTGCATAAGAAAATCCATATATATATGGAGCTGATTATATGTAATTTGAGCAAAATGTGCTGATCTACAAATCATGCACAATGGTAAACGTATTTTGAGGTCATAACGTAGAATTACAAGGAACCATGCAAAAAAAGTCCTTATTAAATATAATCTGCCTCTGTTATCATTATTTGTGTGAAAAAGTCACTGCTGTTTTACTGTCACTAGTGGTAATTTAAGCTGTAAACTGCAGTGAGTTGTATTTAGGTACCTTTTGGAGATTTTAAGGCATTGTTGATGGAGGCTGAAGAGCGATGTAGGTGTGGGGGTTGGGGTTGAGGAGTATGATTTTTTTATTTTGCACATTTCATTCAACACTGATTTGTACTAACAAAATTACAAATTTGTACTAATCACAATCCGTGCCTATTCTAGACTTATGGGGGCCCTACGCAAAACTGTGTCGCTGGCAGGGGGGTGGTTGTGGTGAAAGAATGGATGAAACATATTTGTCCGTGTTTCACTCGAGAAATAGTCTCTTCCGCAGCTTGGTACACTTTCAACTCATTTTTTTTTTCCTCAAACAAGAGACTGTACGACATTCACATTACATTACCTTATTAAAATAAATTATCATTCATGTTTTCACAACAGGTGGCCAGATTCAAAAACGAAACTAAACACGTTGTTAACACAAAATGATAACGTCTTTGAGAGCAAGGGGGCCCCCTGGTGTTTCTGGGGCCCTACACAACTTGCGTATTCTGCGTATAGGGAGGATCGGCTCTGATTACAATGTTAGTTGTGGGTTGAGGGTAGCATTCAGACCCAAATTGGTACATCTCTTGCATGAGCTGGTCTTTTTAGTCATATCTTAGTACAAATTAGTGAAGTGAAAAGCAGAAAAGGAAGGAAGGGGGGGGGACTAAAGGGACCTGGAGAAGAGTAGAAAATAGATGAAATGCACTTGTGCATTTTGCATTTGCTTCTGGGCTCAATTATGGAGTGTTTAGAGCGAGGCTAATCTGCCTACACAGTTTGAGCGTGGCACTTAACAGACGACTCCTTGTTGAGGGAGTCCAAACAAATCAGAGGTGTGGGAACAAAACAAAGAGCCAACGGAGTGGCAGAGCACCATTTGACTCCTCATTTGAAAAACAAATTGAATTAATCTTATCAGATTCACTGTTGGATGAAGGAGCTGGATTGAGTCAAGTATTCCTTCCCTCCAACTATAATCCCTCCATATTTAATCTAACACATTCCCGAATCTGTGCTAAATTACTTATTCTAACCAGGATAAAAACAGGGGTTCAAAAGTACGAGAGAGAAAGAAATAGCCCCAACACCACCAAATTTATGGTATTCTTCCTGTGAATTCAGGTCACAAAAATGTCCTGCATTTGTCCGTGAGGATCTCAGCACCATATATCACATGGACCTTTTATGAATTTATTTACCCAGCCAGAGCTCTCCGTGCACCCGCATTTCCTCTGCTCTTTTTCTGCATCTCTCAGGAAGCGGCTATGTGATGGCCACATAAATCCCGAGTCCTTTTAGAGCATTTTTACTAATTAACATCCCACTATTCATGGACACTTATACCATGATGCATTAAATAGGAAATAAGGCAGTAATTTACAAGCTCTCATTTACAATTCAACATCAAAACAGGCGAAAACAAACTCTCACAGTAAATTCAACCCAAGTAGGCACATAAACAAACAGCAACCCTTCTAAATCTGCTTAAAAAAACAATAATATTCTTCATGCATTTTTTATGTTTCTTCTCCTCAACAGTTCATGACTTTGACCTCGATATTACAGAACACGAACTCTGTATGTGTTTGATCTATTGCACTTGTTATAATATATGATGGATGTAATTGTTTTGTATTTTATTGAAGGTTTATTATGCAGTGACAACTATGAGCAAGCCAGTTCTAGTCAATTGACTGTCTGTGTGTGTGTGTGTGTGTGTGTATATATACAGTATATATATATATTTTTTTAATGTGATTTATTCCTATATTGGCAAAGCGTTTTTTAGCAGCCATAACTCCAGTCTTCAGTGTCACATGATCTTTCAGAAATCATTTTAAAATGCTGATTTATGCTGAAACATTTTTTTAATCAATGATAAAAACAGTTGTGAAGCTTTATATTGTGATTTTGATTATTTAATGAATAGAAAGTTCAAAAGAACAATGTGTCTTTGGAAAATAAATATTTTGTAACCTTATAAATCTCTTTAGTGTCACTTTTAAACAATTCAATGCATTCTTGAATAAAAGTAATAATTTATTTTAAAACTAAATTCTTAAATTTATCAAATGGCTTCGGAGTAAGTCGTATAGACAAATTTCAGGATGCTTTTCCATCTTTTATTATTTGTTTCTTATGTTTTATCATTGACATTCCATTGAACTGTCATTGCATGGAAAATACTTTTCTGAAAAAGTCTTTTTTGTGTGCGTTTCAACAGTCAAACTAACAGCGTAATTATTTGGATCAACATGAGGGCAAGTAAACAATAGCAGAATTTAATTTGCTAAACTATCCCTTTAAGACCCTGTACACATCAATAGAGTGGCTGATCTCACCTTGTGAGTGTCGATTAGTCATCTAGCATCTTTATAACCCACAGGCAGATTGAATGGTTCCAAGTAGCAAGTTAATACCAAATGTGTGCACATTCACCATAATGGCTGTGCAGCTGCATATGGCATGCCGTGACAGAAAGATAGATGCCTCTTTCTCTCCATGTAAACCTCTAGATATTCATTCAGGTTGCTCCAAAGACTCTCATCTGTTCTTTCCAGTGTAATCTCGGTATTCATGCACATGCACGGCCCTGCGCTCTGCAAATAGTCATCTCCTCGCATACGCACGGACACGCGGACGGGTCACTGGAAGATGTGTGGAGCGGGCAGAGCACCGACGCTGTAAACATTTCATTGTAATGGAATTTGTAATTTGATGATGTAGTAATGTAGAGGTCAGGGAACGAGAGCTTCAATAAAACAGCACACGCTGAGGCTGTCTCTCTCTCTCTGCTACAACCGTGGATGTTTATCCTCTAAGTTTCAGTCCTCGTTGCTCTCATTATTGTAAAAATGACTATGCAGACGTAAATCTCACTTCTAATTGTTTTCATCCTCAAAAATTTGAGCCGCCAACCTTAAACGATTAGACAAGCAGTGCAGGTGATCAGGGACATCCAGTAATGAGCAGTCAGGGGTCGTTAAATATGGCCCTGCCCCCAGAGCCACCTCTCTATCGCAGTGTGAGACCATTAACAGCATGGAGCACAGCCCTAAATCAGCAGCAATCAGAGCGCTGCTGGTCTGGACTCCTCATTACATACACACACACACACACAAACACACATACAGCCATTGTCTGACCATGCTGTGCCCCAGACACACTCATCTGTCATGTGGGAGGAAACACAGATAAGGAGATCTGAGAGGAGTGAATGTGAGCAGCAGACCTTATTAATACGCACAAGTGCGGGGTCGATAAAAGCCATGTCCACAGCTATCAGGGGCCCTTTAAGGCTTAAGAAGGGCTCCGTGAGCCAACCGTCATCAGTCAATTTAGTGTGTTATTCCACATTCTAATGATAGAAGCCGCTCTGGGAGAGGAAATGCTGTGGTTTAGTGGTCTTCATGTGGAAGGAAACAGCCATGTTGTGACAGGACCACCTTTCATCCCTCCTGTCCCGTATCTCTTTCTCTGTCTTTCTCTCTCAGCATACACCTTTCAGAACACACTGCTGACCTGTGACCCCTCTTCCTGGCTGGACTCAAATCGTAAACAGATGAGCTGTCTGCCAGGCTCTGCTCTGCTGAATTTGTTCCATCCCTTCAGCATTAAGTGGCTGAAAGATGGCTGTCACTCAATTAAAAGGCCAATCAGAGATAATTATACCTTTATTATGGTAGAATTTGAATTATTATAGACTAAGTATATTGTATGTTTAAAAAAATATATTTATAATAATTTTTAAAGCTAAATTTAAAATGATTTACAAGTGGGTTTCCGGCACACTCACCCTGTCTGCCACTGGTCGAACAGAGAGTTTGTCCTGCCTCGGACAATAATTTTTTTTAATACAAAAAACAAATATACGTATATAAATACATTACATACATATGTGACCCTCTCTGTGAAAACCCAGCAAAAGTCTTTTTTTTTTTATTACTATTTTCTGCATAACATCATCTTACATATTGTACAAAACATTCTGTGAAAACATATTCTTGGTATCTTTAATATTGACGAAGTCTAAGATTGAAATCTCATAGTGAAATTAATGCTTGTAGTCAAACTTTGATGCTCGTTATCTCAGAATTAGATTTTTAGACTATAGCCTGTTTTTACAGAGAGGGTCACATATATATACATGTATAGTATACTTTGCTACAATGTAAAGTAGTGAGGGTACAGCTTATATAACAGTGTAAATTTGCTGTCCCCTCAAAATAACTCAAAACACAGCCATTAATGTCTAAACCGCTGGCCACAAAATTGAGTACACCCCTAAGTGAAAATGTCCAAATTGGGCCCAAAGTGTCACTATTTTGTGTGGCCACCATTATTTTCCAGCACTGCCCTTAACCCTCTTGGGCATGAAGTTCACCAGAGCTTCACAGGTTGCCACTGGAGTCCTCTTCCACTCCGCCATGATGACATTACGGAGCTGGTGGATGTTAGAGACCTTGCACTCCTCCACCTTACGTTTTTGGATGCCCCACATATGCTCAATAGGGTTTAGGTTTGGAGACATGCTTGGCCAGCCCATCACCTTTACCCTCAGCTTCTTTAGCATGGCAGTGGTAGTTATCATGTTGGAATACTGCCCTACAGCCCAGTCTCCGAAGGGAGGGGATTGTGCTCTGCTTCAGTATATCACAGTACATGTTGGCATTCATGATTCCCTCAATGAACTGTAGCTCTCCAGTGCCGGCAGCACCCATGCAGCTCCAGACCATGACACTCCCACCACCATACTTGACTGTAGGCAAGACACACTTGTCTTTGTACTCCTCACCTGGTTGCGGTCACACACGCTTGACACCATCTGAACCAAATAAGTTTATCTTGGTCTCATCAGATCACAGGACATGGTTCCAGTAATCTATGTCCTTAGTCTGCTTGTCTTCAGCAAACTGTTTGCAGGCTTTTTTGTGCATCATCTTTATAAGAGGCTTCCTTCTGGGATGACTTGGTGTTTGGGGATTAATTTTTGACTCAAGGTCTGCATTTAAAGTCACACCAGAGGTGTTCAGCTGAGATTAGGACTTGGCTTTCTGCAGACCAGTCAAGTTCTTCCACACTGATTGAATCATCATTTCTCTTTGATCGTTGCCTTATACACAGAGGCACTGTCATGTTAGAAAAGGGTCTTGTCCAAACTGTTGCAATAAAATTAGAAGCACATAATTCCCTAGAATATCATTATATGCTTAAACATTAAGATGTGTTCTCATGGAAATTACTAAAGTAGTCAAACCTTTCATTAGAAGGGGGTGACCCAATACTTTTGGCAATATAGTGTGTGTATGTATATATATATATATGCACATACAGATTTTGCTAACTTAAAAGCAGAGCATAAATATAAAAATATAATTTTTACTATATAGTTCAATTACTTTTTCAAGGCTGGAAATGAAAAGGGGGGAATTTTCAGAATTTTTTTACTGAATAAGGATTAAAATCATAATATCTATTTATTTATTTATTTAGGTTTTTTATTTTATTATTTCATTTTTACAAAAAAAAACTATATTTTAAAATCTATAAAACAACAAAACATATATATATTTTAATTATGGAAATCAAATTTGAGACATTGAGAGGGATATGTCTCCCCCAGTATTCAAACTAGTGCTCAATCAATATGGTTTTAGATTGACAGATCCTTCTGTTTACATTAAGGTGATGAATTGGAATTGGTGTGAATTAATTTCCTGTCTGTAGAGCAAATATTTTAAGACTAAGGCAAGAGAAAGTTTGATTTGGAAATACTGTTTATACTACATTTATAGAAGAGGGGAAGAATATATGTGAGCAATAAAGCTAAGCTACAATACAGATATTAAGCTCCATTTCTCACAATGAAAGCCTGTTGAATGAGAGTGGCCATGCTACATGGGTGAAGCTTTAATGCCTGGAAGAATTATTCCTGCTCAATTACAGATCAATATCACCCAGTTTGTACATACACTGATATTCAATAACTGTATTTGCCTTATAATTTCTGCATCTGTTTTTTTCCTCCAACCTCCTCTGTTCTAAAGGTACCAGCACTTAAGGCGCTGAGCAATTATGTAAATGGAGTTCAGCATCCCTCCATCGCTCTCACTCGGAACAGACGAGGCGGCAGCGGCTTGACGGTTAATCGATGAGCGCTCTCCTAAGAGCAGCATTGTGACCTCTGACCTCTGTAAACCCGGCGTCTGACAGCTGACAAAAGGAGAGCTTTATTTGACTGAATTAGAAAATTGCATCATTCCATTTCGCCTCATGGACAGAGAAAAGGGAAAAGACAAAGAGAGAAGCGGGAGGTGCAGGGAATGATTGTCAGTTCAAAAACAAATACAATCATACAGCAGAAATCAGGACATGAGAAACAGGAAGTTATGCAAGCGCTGGTATGTGGTTTTGGATCACTGCCTTCCTCTAAACTCTATACATTAATTTAGCTGTATTTATCAGTTTTCAGCGGCATCGTCTTGCTCTCAGTCACTTACAGTAAACATTCAACGTGTAATCTGTTCAGGAGATAAAACTCAACCTGTCAGAACAGAAGAATGAAGTCATTTGGTGGTATACAGGCCAGCTGTTCAGCTTTTTTTTTTTCGCTAGAGCCGAACAACAAACAGTAATAAGTGCCAGATTAGCCCTCTGTGGCTTCTAAAGCCAAGTCTTTATTCCTCATCTTTAAAGCAATTCACCCTAAAATGATCATTCTGCCATTTAACCACTGCATAATGATATTAGTTTTTTGTTTGTTTCTCTCACAAAGCTATCGTATGTCTGTAGAAGCTTAATAATAACCATATTTATGGTGCGTTTTGGTCCCTTTATGAGTTTGACATCACATTATGTCTTTGTACAGGAAAGAGAAGCCATTCTTCTAAATATCTGTTTTGTGCTCCACAGATACAAGAAATCATTGTCCGAGTGACATAAGGGATGAAGATGATGACAGAATTTCCACTTTCCAGAAATGCTTCTTAAGCAGCAAATCAGAATTATAATTTCATGTCACACTGAAGACTGGAGTAACAGCTGCTGAAAATTCAGATGTGCTCTCTGAAACTATTACATATATAGTTCAGTAATGAAGCTCTTCTGAGCAGCTCGTTGGTTTACTTAAAGCCGATTGCTTCATCCAATCATATGTTTGTTTCTATCTACATAACCTATTTATTCCTGACTGTGTCGAATCAGATCATTTTCATTAGAACATTTCGCTAACCCTCCACCTTCCCCAGCCCCACCTGCCTAGACCCGCTGGGGGGGTTCTCCCTGTTTTCCTTGAAGCAGTCTGAATTCAAGTCACAGTTTCATGTGCATTTCAGATGGATCCTTACTCCTTCAGCAGCAGCAGCATAGGAGATCTAGTCTGCCAAGACCAAGCCTATGTACATTCAATTCCTTACTAATAAATGCTTGTAAAACTCATTCCGAGAGTTGCCATGATTGAACTGTTCTATTCACAGAAATAAATTATATTTTAGAATACATTCATTTGGAGAATGTTATTTTAAATTATAATAACATTTTACAATATTACTGTTTTCACTGTATTTTTATTAAATAAAAGCAGCCTCGGTGAGCGTAAGAGACTTCTTAAAAAACAATGTCTTGTCGACTAAATCGTTTAAATGCACTGACTGTAAGCTGAATATAACAGATATAGTAACACTTTTGGTGATGGAGAGAGACTAGGTGAAGGTCAGACAAAGAGAGAGAATGAGACTCGTAAAGCTGGATTAAAGTCTGCCATCCTCTGCCATCCTTGAGTTGAAGCAATTAATGAATGTGAATAGTCTTTCCTGACAATAGCGTGATATATGTGCAAACTGAAATGTACCGGACATGTTTGTTGTTTTTGGGTGCTGGTGCCGTGCTGTCAGGGCTCAGGGTGGAGGGGAGTGCTAAAACAACAATGCAGACCACAGTAGGAGGCTGTAGTCTACTTCCTGTGCAGTGCACACTGGGAAGTTTCAAATGCACAGACACAACTATCTTAAACAAAACAACACTCCCTATCATTCTTAAACATCTGTGACTGACAGCTGTGCTGTAGCATATAGTCGGAGTAAAAATAGCTTACCTCAAAATGACCTGTGTGCAAATAAGTTTTAATATGAGGTGGAGGCATCCTAATTTGCACCTAGTAAAGAGGGAGTATATTTTCTCTGCTTTACGTTGTTTCTCGCTTTCACTCACCCTTTCTCTTAGCTCTAAAATATCCTGCACAGAATGCCCTCAATAGTTGACGCACTGCCTCTGGAGAACTGGGACATAATTCATTTGGGTCAGTGTGGCTCTCACATCGCCTTCACAAACATCTGAACAAAAGCAGACAGAAACACGAGCAGGCAGGGAGTCCGATTTTGGCTTCATGGAGAAAGAACAAGAGAGAGAGCTTTTTAAAATGCACATATAAAAAGGACACACTCCTCCAAACTCTTCCGCAGTGTATCCCTAAAAAGAGGTCCTATAGACAGGAGGTCAGGTGAGCTCTGAAGGAAGGTGAGAAACCAGCTCTGAATGCACCCAGAGCTGAACTAACATGTCCATATATTTTTCATCCTCTGACCCTTTTGTGATTCAGAATATCCTTCACAGCCCTTTTGCTCGCGCTCTCTCAGAGCTGTAACCTGAACCATCCATTTACCCTGCCAGGGGCCACAGCTCTCTCTCTCTCTCATTGTGTGTTTCTAAGTGTATGTGAACACTGAATGATATCGTTAGCACTTGTGCGTGTAGAAATGGACCCTGACATCACTTTCACGCAGGACTTCACGGCAACCCGGAAAGCATTCCAGCTATTAATACGGACAAAATTAGCATTTTTATTTCTACATGCACATTAATAATAGAGATGTGCATTACATCTCTGGCACTGCATCATTCACATACCAAGAGCACGCACTACACTCACCAAAACATATAAGTCAGCAGGTAAAATGTATTTGTAATTCATACAACGCTAACACCCAGACCGGGGTGGCGTGGACAAATGCAGAGACAGAGAGGCTGAGGTACGTCTTTCTGAGAGTGAGCGGTCTTCTTTCCTCAGCAAACACTAAAACACTGAAATCGAATTACGCATTGGAGGATGAAACAGATGAGAAATGAGAGACTCCTCCACCAGCTTCTGCTAGACAGATGTGTGTGTCTGTGTGTTTGTGCACACTTTCGTTCCCAACGCCCACTTTTGCAAAATTAAGCAAAAGTGTCAGACTTTCTCCAGCATATGTTGTGGGCTTCTTAATTATCTTAACCATCATGTCTACAGCGGTCAACCAGCTTCATGAGAAGAGCCTTCCCAGTTAAAAATAGTTTGCTAACATTCCATTTATGTTATAAAATCGTTAGGCCTATATCTGAATGTTCTCAGAATGCTCAAAACATTTTTCTTGGTTATGTTAACATTAGAGATGTGAATGTTCTTTCAGCCATCTGAAACAAGTAGCAAGTAGTAATATAAAAGAAAAACATCCAACTGAAATGTTTTAGAATTTTTTTGCAATGAACTATGACAAACTTTTGTTCAGAACTTTGACAGAACAGTAGCCATAAGTTCTGAGAACAGGGATGCTGGTTGACCAACATTTTTTGGACCAGCATGAAAGTTTATATTGGTCTAGACTGTTTCACATTCAGCAGGGCAAAACATTTCTCTAATCATGAAATGATCTTGTGCATTCCTAGCCGTAAGTGGCTAATTCAGTGCATTTTGTGTATTACAATAGCATTAGCGCAATAATATGTGTCGATTGTACATGTATCTGTGCTTGAGCACATAAAGAGAGAAAAAGAGCAAGAGCGTGTGAGAGCTGGTGTCCGCTACAAGATGAAAGCCCATTGACGTTTTAAAGCAGCTTCGACCTCTGCCTGCATCTGGCTGTCAATCATAGTTACCCACAGTCCCCTGAGGCAGTTTTGCCAAGCTCCAGGAAAAAAAAAGAGGGTGAAAGAGAGAGAGAAAGAAAGAAACATCAGGAACACAACAGGGAGGGAGCTCCAGGCCAGCTCAGTGAAGCCACCAACACCGTAGGGCTGCATAATCATCCACTACTCAGCAACTCTGCTGGCACCCCAACAAACATTCACTGCACCACACTGCACTACAGTTCCCACAATCCTCTGCCCTAAGGCTCAAATATACAGGATGTCAATCAAACTGTTGAGTACTGATGGTGTTCTTTGAGATACGAAAATCCAATGGTTGCACTCGTCTTTTCTGCACTTGTGTTTGTACAGGCTGCTAATCGAAACTGATGTACAGTATATTGACAGAGAAGGATAATGATTAGTGTTAGTGATAGACATCTCGGCCAACTTACTGACCTATACAGCTACTGCAACTCCTGTCTTTATTGCCAAATCTAAAATCACTGTTAATGATTTTTAAGATCTGTATTACCAAATAGTGAATAACTGCAAACAAAAACGATTAAAAGGATAGTTCACCAAAAAAAAGGATTTAGCAATGTCCCTGCTACTCTTTTCAATATAATGCCATTTAAAAATAATGTCACTGGTCTATATATAATTCAGGGTATATAGACTGGTATATAACGTCTCGTCCTTCGGATGAAACGTTAAACCGAGGTCCTGACTCTCTGTGGTCATTAAAAATCCCAGGATGTCCTTCGAAAACGAGTAGGGGTATAGCCTTAGACAAGGCTATAATGTGATTAATTTATTCACACAAGCTATCGTATTGCTTCGGCAGACTATAGTGCATGAGTCATGTGGACCATCATAATTCTTGCTCAAAAATACATAATGCTCAACAACGTCAGTTCTCAGACTGCCAGGATGCCAAACATCCTCTGTTAAGTTCCACAGAAGCAAAAAAAGTTGCAAGTGGGTGAGTAAAGGTCTTTGCAAATTTTGTACTCAGTGTGCAACCTTTAATGATGGCAGAACTTTTTTCTTGGGTGAACTGTTCCTTTAATGGCTCCCAATGTAGATTGAATTGACAGGGCATGGCATAGAGTTCAGATAGATATTTTTATTGGGCAGAGCTAGTGTAGGGTCTAGCAATTAGAGGAGTAGACATAAGGCGTAATGTAGTCAGTCTCAGACAGTACAAACAAGATTAATTTCCAGGTGGGCCCAGTGTATGGCACACACACATACACAACACACTGGGGTCCAGCAGCAAAAAGCACGTTCAGTGGTAAAAACATATTTGAGCAATGTCAGCCAATGAAAAGACTTGGTATTCTGCGTGATACTAATGAAACACACACGTACACACGAACTAAATCTGATCTGGACAGATATACAAAGTCCTCCATTGAATACATTTGCTCTGAGAGCTCTAAACATCTCACCCTCATGGTAGCAACACGGGAGGTGTGCTTAAACAAGTTCTTAGGTCTTAAAAATGTACTCAATTTAAGTTCTTATTGCATATTTCTAGTCTTACTATGATCCACGTCATAGTTTTTTTTTTCATTTTCGATAACCTGGATGCATGACACAATACAGAAGAAAATATATTTAATACTTAAGTTTCATCACAAATAACTAATAGCTAACTAAGCACAATTTTGTCAATCTCACATTCTTGTTTTTCTTTATATATTCTGATTAGCAACAGTCACTTTTCACCATCAAACCAATTTCAGATTTCTTGTATCAAGCCCTAGTGGTCATTTGCATCACATTTTGGAGGTAAAATTGGTTGTAAATGCCACTTCACATTGATTTTACATTCCATAGTCTTTACCTGAATTGAATGAGAATGTATAGCAAAGTATAGACTGAAGATGACACGATTGTGGCGATAAAAATAGAACAAAGAGAAAGAGAGAGAGACAGATGGATGACTGAGGAAATGACAGTGTGTGTGTGTGTTTAAAAGAAAGGTGATCTTCATGTGGAGGGAGGGAATGGGGCGGGAGCTAAGAGAAGGGGTATAAAGAGGCACATCTGTGCTTAACTTGCTCCAGGGCAAGTCTGTTCCCTCTGACACCTTCTAAACACACACACATACTCGTATTCACACACTTCCAATGTTATGAGTTTCAGTAATGGAGGCACTTTTTTTACAATAAACTATAATTAGTGAACAATGAGTGCTTAGCTGTTACAAAATCTCTTCCTTTCTCTCCTTCATTCTTAGTTTTAAGACTCACACCACATATATCCATGGTGCATGTAAAAAAAAAAAAACTATGTACTGTGTAAAGTATAATATTTGTTTTTAAGAAAATGTAATGAAAATGGGGGAACCCAGGCCTGTCGGTAAACTAAATTAGCATCTAATGCAAATGAGCGGGGTGCTTAATGGTGGAACAGGTGCAGTCAGGGCCCCTAAATGAGATAAATGAATAAAACATCCCTGGGCACGCCTGTGAAAGCTGACACAAAGTCAATGGCATGAATTATTCAGCAGCCAGCCGAGGCTGCGCGCTGCTGACCTCTCACCACAGGAAGTGCATCCCAAACACAACAATGGACTTCAGACACGGGGGTTCCCTCTGTGCAGCGTGCATGCAAATACACACACCCACTGAGCGCTACACAATGCTAAATATAGATCGATGAAATCTTGATTGGCCTCTCCATATGGATGGGAGATACCAATATAGAATGTGTTGAATGCAAAAAAAAATGATGTTCTTAATCTGACTTTAATCTGACTCAGATTTACTTTAGAGCAATATATATTTGTGGGTATGAACCTCACTCTTTTTTGTTAGAGTTTTGCTTAATTTTTAATGCTATTTTTCAATGGTAATATAAACAAACATACTGTAATTCAATATCAATTCTATAAAAATGACTAAATATTTAATGCAATTATTTCAAATATTAAGAGTTATCAAAAAGACAAAAAAAAATAATATGCAGAAAGGTAATACAGTAAGGCATTACAAGACAAATAAACATTCAGGGATGCTGTTCACATCCTTTTTTTCATTTATGGATGTGGCTGATCACTTGTTCGAGTATGTTTGTGTCCAAGTGTGTGTTTGTGTCTGTGTGTGAGTGTGTGAGAGTGTGTGTGAGAGTGTGTCTGTGTGTGTGTGTGTGTGTGTGTGTGTGTGTGTGTGTGTGTGTGTGTGTTGACAGAACTAATAGGATTACCCCAATGTCCCTGCATGAGCGCATCCAGTAGAGAGAGGCAGAGAGGGGATGTTTTCCCAGCATGCCCTTTACAGGGAAATCTGAGGCTGCTTAGAGTTAGTTTTTCAGACTGGGAAAAACCGTCAGGTTTAGCATTAATAAGTTGTATATGTGGGCTTGCATTTTAAAAAGTGAGTGATTGGGAGAGTAGAGTGCATCTGTTGCTGCAGAACTAGACAGGAAGCCGCCCTGAAGCTGCGGTGACATCACCTTCCCCGGGAGGAGTACTTCCTGTCTGACATTCCTCAATCAACACACACACACTCGTGAGGAAATGGCATACATCAACAATACCTCCATATGAACACACAAACACACGGTCTCACCCGCACACAAGCTTCTTAAAACAACACTAGACTAATCTGTGTCACCAGTAGCGTGTGAAAATTAGACAGTTTGGTTATTTTTCTTGGAGTGAAAGCACATTTTTCTCTTTGTTTTACTTTTACACACTCTTTCTCGTCAGTAAGTGTTGTCGGTAGCATTGAGTGACTAATCAGTCATCCTGTGGGTCAGATCTCTTTCTAAAGCGTGTGAAGTGGATCAGTGATCTGGCTGATCTGTGACTCTTATCTGTGAGAGCAGAGGAGGAGACTCTGACTGCCAGGGTTTCCAGCACTAGCCTGAAGAGCCGATCAGCCTTTCCAGAGATCACAACCTTATACCCTGTGTGTGAACAACAGGCTGGACAAGCAGAGAGATAGAAGAGCACAGAGTAAAGCATAGAGAATAACTGTGTGTTTGCATGTGTTTCTGACCTATGAATTCGGGGACAAAATTATACATCATCACCAATGTAATTTATGCGAAAACCAGAATTAGCAAATAAAGCAGAAAAGTCATCCGATGTGTTAAAAAGTACAAATCCGTCACATCCAGGGACAATTGCACGAAATATACATTACTTTTAATGTATATGTTTGATTTCAAAAGTTTTTTTTTTCTTAAATTAAATTAATACTTTTATTCAGAAAGGATGCATTAAATTGATCAAAAGTGACAGTAAAAACATTTATAATTTTTCAAATATTTTTTATTTCAAATAAATGCTGTTATTTTGACATTTCTATCTGAAAACAACATTGATAATAATAATAATAATACATGTTTCTTGAACACTAAATCAGCATTTTAGAATAATTTATGAAGGATCATGTGACTCTAGACTAGAATTATGGCTGCTGAAATTTCAGCCACAGAAATAATAATTTTGTCTTATTTAGGTGAAAGTGGTAACTAATACCAACTTACCACAGTAAGGTATAAATAGTATAATTACTTTAAAATAGTAGAATTACTTTGTTTCAATTAATATAAATATAATTAATTAGCTTAATTTGACAACATTAGTTGTCAATATGTCCAATTCCCATTTAGATGCCTAGATAAGTGTGTGTGTATAAGTGTGAGTGTGTGTGAGAGAGAGAGAGAGAGAGAGAGAGAGAGAGAGAGAGAGAGAGAGAGAGAGAGAGAGAGAGAGAGCAAGGCGGGCGCTCAGTACACAGAGAGTAAAGACAGAACGGTAAAGTTGTCAGGGGAGGACAGCACACACAGGGCCACACACACAGGCACGGGCGAGTGGAGAGGAGTGCATGCTCTTCTTTGGGAATCATTCAGCCAGATGATGGGATTGTTGACAGTGAGCTGCATATCTTTAACCCTGTATTAACTCCGAACAGCAGAGCTTGGCCTTTTATTATTCCTGCACCGTTTGGGCTTAAGTAGGCCACACTTAATACACACAGACTCACAAACACAAGCACACACAGACACACTCTTCAGGAAGAGACATTGTCACTGCATAGGAGCACATCACCTTTCAGCAGCTGTGACAGCCCAGCTTGGAGAGTCACGCACACTTTTTAAAGGCCAACGCACACATTTTCCTTCACTTGCTCTTCCTGAGTATCTATTTCAGAGTGAAAGACTCCCCAGTTCATTTTCAAAGAGAAGGCAGAATCTTGTTTACCGCAAATGCTTTCTTTCACTGTATTACTGTCATGGCTCACACACACAGATGCTCACGCTGAGTTCTCCACAGTCTCTCAGTCTTAATTGCCACACAATAGGCCTACAGACCGGACAGGATTACGTTAACAATGGAAGCCCCAGCCTGTGAGGATCACTCTCTGGCCACCGATTCAGAGAGCAGCTCAGTGAAATAGAGCCCGCTAATCCACTAATGCAAACATACTGCAAGAATATAACGCTGCTCACTGTCACTGTCTCTTTCCCAACCATCCAGTCTTTAGGTGCAGTTTTATTGCTCGAATATTCCTCCTTTTATAGCTAAGCAAAGACAGATAGATATTTCAATTTCAAATAAACTCTGTTGTTCTTTTTAACTTTCTATTGATCCAAAAAATCAATAAAAAAACGTATGTCTGCACTAAAAGCTGCTGAAAATTCAGCTTTGCCATCAGGAATAAATTACATTTTAAAATATATTAAAATAGAAACCAGTTATTTTAAATTCTAATAATATTTTCATGTTTTTACCAGCTTTGGTGAGCATAAGAGACTTTTTCAAAGACAACAACAACAACAACAACAAAAATAAATTCTTAACAACCCCAAAATTTTAGTAGTGTATATAATCATGTTGTTTTTTAAACAAACTGAAAATAAGAAATAAATTGGCAGCATTCCATGATGCACTATAAGGGGCTGTTCACACATTATTGCGTCCATCTGGGTTATTTTTAATTGTGTAAACAAGCATTAAATGGATGCATTTTCAGCATATAAATCCACAAGCACTAGCTGCAAGGTGCTAGATCACTTTAAAAGTAGTTTAACTTTAAGAAACACGTTCTATTGCATTCTCATGATGTTTTTGAATAAAATAGCACATCCTGTGAGCAGCCCCAAGCAGAGCAGGAGCAAAAATGGTTCTGTGAAAGCCCCCTGTGAAACATTACTTCCTGTTCTGCTTTCATGAGAGCCGAAGGTCTTCTTCTAGAAGGTCAAATCTAGCCAGCAATATAGTTGCGAGCCAAAGACCTCCATTAAACATTCAGAGAAAGGGCACAAAAACCCTTTCCGTGGCGTTTTCCATCCTTCGCTGTGTTATTCTTCATGAAGTGGATATCCAGATGTTGAAGATTACATCACAAATAAAGCCTTCCAGCAGGGTCATGGCTCACGACTAAGCGCAAAGCCACAGAACTCCCACGGTTAGCGCGGGAACTCTAAACTTTCTGCACTCCGAAATCACTATCAGTGTTTAAGAGTATCCATGGTGAGGAAGGCATCAACTGCAATGTTCCCAGGGAGATAGAACGACACCTTTCCCCATTACTGTACGGGTTATTGAGCTTCAATTACTCCTAACACACACAATGATAAGAGAGAAAGAAATCCAGAGAGAGAATAAGCGAGAGAGGGAGCTTCTAAGGTATGTGAAAGAGATGAAACAGGAGGCAGTGAAAAGGCCTGCTATTAGATGTCACTGGCCTTTTGTGTCCGTGTCAATGAGAGCAGATTAAAGTATTTGAAATAATCTTACTGGGGCATTAACAGAGCTCAGAAGGTAAAAGAGGAGAAGAAAATGAGAAGACGAGGAGTCAATCCCGACACACATACATTTACACATGAAACGAGATTAGATACAGCCATCCAACGTAAACTAAACACACCCTCTGAGAAGAAAGCAAGGCAGTTTTAAGTTCACGTGAGGAATTCAATTTACCCCAATCAGATTTTCAAAAGCTTCCCAATGAGTCCAAAAACTCCAACCCCGTCCCGTGAGCACACGTCTTGCACTGCTGCGAGTAAGATTTGTTCTTTTAACAGTCTAATAAGGCATTGTTAGTTGACTTTATTTCCCTGACATTCCTCTGGTTTCGCTGTAGTGGCCTGTTGTGCCGTCTTATGAGAGGAACCTAATTAGGAAATCACTTTCATTACTCTTCCAGAGGAATTAGCGCTAGCCTTGCTAATTACTGCTGTAAAACCTAATCAGCTCTTTGAAACAAGACCACACTAATGAGCTCTTATTTATTCAGCTAAATAACTTCAAAGGAAGGAAGATGCTCAAAATCATATTTTTGATTAATTTGGAAACGCGCGCTCATCTGCTCTTGCCGTAATTGATTCTGTTCCATCTTGCGCCTTGTTTGTTGGGAACCCCAGAATGTGAATGTGGCCAAGAAAATATTGAAAGTTCCAGTAAACTCTTCCATACCCCCTCGTTTCAAATGACCTATTTTCTCGGCTTTGAGAGACACGTGACTAATAGGAAACTGTTACTAATTCCTTTTTTTTTTTCGCAGGCAATTAGCAATGCCCTCGCACCTGAGCCTAAAGGGCTCTGTGGTGACCTCGAGCGCAGCTGCATGACTTCAGCCAGACCCGAAACACAACCGTTCAGACCACAAACAGCTACAACAGGAGGATCTGAGGCAGACAAACTTTATGTAGGGAAACAATCAAGAAGAGTAAGTGATGGGCAGTGTGTTTGTGTGAGCATGTGCGTTGGGTGGAGGTGATGCCACGTGACTCGAGGGGCTGCAGCTGTCTTTGAAAGCTGTGAAGCGTTCTAGCCCAGTGGAGCAGAAATGGGCCAGCCGCACAGACACAGCAGCCAGGTAGAAGCCTCTCTTATTCTGTTACAAACACACGCGCACACACTACTCTACTGCTGGCGAACCTACAGCTGTGTTCATCTGATAGCACAGGCCACTGACTTATTAACACACAGATGAGAACACACCTTTGACACTTAATCTGCAGAAATCCATGCTTAGTTTGCTCGCACCACAGCACGATCGAGTCAGAAATGAAACAGTCTCGCCCTCAATAATAATGTGACATGGTGGTATGATCTTTTAAACAAAAACCGTAGGAGACACGCTTCGCTGCACACGCTGCTGCCTCCAGAAGTCTTGCACATCTTCACTGCTGATTATTCATACATGCACAGTTCAGAGCACACTACATACTCAACCCGATATGGCCTCAAAACAGCCTAGCCCGATCACTAAACAATTACTGTTTTGCAAACAAATGGCTTCTGGTCCCATGCAGGAAGCCTTTTTTATGCTTGTTATCAAGTTCTCACTGATGGTGAATTCTTTGAACTGCTGCCTTTGATTTGCAGTGTTTTATACTGAGCAATAGAGCGTGTAGTGATACAGAGCGTGTTCACAAAGCCATCATAGAGCAACACTTTGATTGTGATTTGTGAATTGAATTTATTAAGTGCATTATCTCTGTAGTGGTGCAAACACTACATTAAACATAGGCTCTTAATTAATTTGATATTAATTAAACAGGTTGCATAACAAAATGAGTAGTCTGTTATTTGTTTGTACACTGCCAATCCAAAATTTGGGGTCAGTAATTTTTACAATTTTGTCATTAAAATTGCATAGTATTGTAGTAAAATATTATTATATTTTAAATTAAATTCATTTCTGTAATGACAAAGCAGGATTTTCAGCAGCCATTCCAGTTTCCAGTGAAAATCATTCTAATATGCTTCAGTGAAACTTTCTTATTCTTATCAATGTTGAAAACAGATGTTCTTAATATTTTACAGAAAACCATGCCACTTTTTTCAGGATTCTTTGATAAATATAAAAGAACAGCATTTACTTCAAATATAAATCTCTTATAATCTCTTGTTATTACTGTCTTTACTGACATCTTTAATGAATTGAATGTATTCTTGCTAAACAAAAGTATTCATTCATTTATTTCAAGAAAAAAGTTTTACTGACCCCAAACTTTTAAACTGTATTGTATATTGGTAGTGTATAAATATTTATTTTCTTCTTCAGTTTGGGCCTTCATTTTTTTAGGAAAGTGGAGTGTGGAAGGGAAACTTAGAGCAAAAATGTTCCTGTGTCAAATTAAATATGGAATCTACCCTAACAAACTCTGCTATCCTCATAACTCACTACATTTCAATAACGCCTTTCAACACTTCAACTGGACTTCCTGTCTAGCAAGGGGTGTAATGATCAAATATGTTGAAATGCACATTCAAATATCTGATATCCAGCTCTTACCTGTCGATGATGACCGGGTCAGAGGGCGTCTCGTTACGATTGCCACAACTTTTCTTGTCACAGCAGCGGCTAAAAGAGATGGAGGGAGAGAAAGAGAGGAGGAGAGCAGTTAACCTGGGTGTTACTGCACATATGTCAGCACTGACCTCAAACACAGTGGAGAAGGAAGAGGTAGCAATTATAAAGAAGTCTTTCTTTCGCTCCTCCAAGGCAGACATTCACTCCTGCTGTACACACTGCACACAATATACTGCCTTTCGGCCTGTGTGTGTGTGTGTGTGTGTGTGTGTGTGTGTGTGTGTGTGTGTGTGTGTGTGTGTGCCAAATGTTGCCAAAAGTATTAGAACACCCTTCTAATTAACAGATTTGACTACTTTGGTCATTTTCATGAGTACACATCTTAATGTTTAAGCATATAATGATATTCTAGGGAATTATGTGCTTCTAATTTTATAGCAACAGTTTGGAAAGGACCCTTTTCTATTCTAACATGACAGTGTCTCTGTGTATGAGGCAAGGTTAAAAGAGAAATAATGATTCAGTCCGAGTGGAAGAACTTGACTGGTCTGCAGAAAGCCAAGTCCTAATCCCAGATGAACACTTCTGGTGTGACATTAAATGCAGACCTTGAGCCAAAAATTCACCACCAAACACCAGTGACTTGTACATACTGTATGGGTACAGTCATTGGTGTTTGGTGATGAGTTTTTGGCTCAAGGTCTGCATTTAAAGTCACAGTCATTTTAGTGTTTTGAAAGTGCCTTTTTCTGTTCTAAAGAAGGGGGTGTCCCGATACTTTTATACATATTCTGTATTTATGATGTAATATTTCTATAAATAAATTATTTTAATTATAAATTAAAACTATAAAAATAAAAAAATAACTATTTTTTAAAACAATATTTTGTGTATATGTTATATATATATATATAATATAATATGTATTATTATTATTAAATATGATTAATATATTTATTAACTTTATATATACACGTGTATATATATACACATTTTCTAATTGATATTGGTTTTTATAGTTAATGAAAACATAAAAAAGTCGTCACACCTAGGCTACAATTTTTTATAGTTAATAAAATGATAATGGTTTTGATGCGCAACCTATTATCATCCCCTAAATATGAAATCAAGCAAAGTGTGATGATGGTTTAGTAGATTTGTCAAACAGCCCTCTCAAATCTGAATGGTAGTTTTTTTGCCAGAATAAATATGCTCCAATTGTTTTTGCAATACCTTCTTGCTCTTTATTTAATTTCATAGGTTACTCTGCATGGGACAGCAGAGGAGAGAAAGGTGGATACTAGAGCATGAGCAAGTGAAAGGAGAAAGGGGGGATGGAAAGAAGGTGTATACATGATGTCTTCGGTGGATGAAGGCTGGCGGTAAACAGCAGGTGGGACAGCGAGTTCAGGTTTCCCAGCACAGATGGCAGAGGGGCTCAATCGAGAGAGAGTATAGGGCTTGAGGTGTCATGTGATAGGAGCAGAACCGATCTGTGTGTGAGTGGGCTCCTTTAGACCTGATGAGCTTGATAACATGGATTGAGCTTGACCCCTCATTCACGTCTAAGCGCCCTCGTTAGTTTGGACACAGTGTAGTCAGGCTTCTGTCTCACTTTACCCTTGCTGTCGTATTTTTACCTTCTCTGCTCTCATTTCCTCTCACTCCTCTGAGAGCAGTCAAGTCTTTAGCAATGTTCTCTCAAAAGTGGGTCATACAGAAGCAAAGCTTTCTGGGATGCGAGGGGTGGGCACAGATAGATTTGACACTCCGATAACCCAATAGTCAGCCGGAGCCCATGGGAAACCACAACACAGCCGCCCACCACTACCCGTGAACCTCCGAGCCCCCACCATCAACACTATGCTACTGACTCCATGCATGTTCTGGCTTCATTCAGGGGAATTTTTTGCTCATTCTTTCTGCTCCATCCCAGAAGACCTGCAGGAAAACCGCAATCTTTAATCTCCAGCGTTTCCTCCTGCTGCAGTATTTGAAGAAATTAAATCCAAATTGCTGCACGTAATTACCAGGATGTGGCCCGCGCTGATGCCATTAAAGCTGAACTGCCCTTAGCCCAGCTCCTTTACAGACAGTAGCTCTAAAATAGCCCCCAAAACCAAACAAAACAGCATTTCTCCAACTGTGACCACCCAGCCTTTAATAATCTGGCCAAGTTTGTGATGTTTCATCTGCACCACACAAACCAAACAAAACCTCATCAATCCGTGCATATGAGGATGTGGAACTCCATCATAAAGAGCCCAGAGTTGCGTTTGAGCGATTGTTTCTAGCCTTGCCTCTGAGCGAGTTGTTTGGGAAAATGTGTCTCTGTCTCATGCTTGCAGGCCCATGTGGCACCATATGGCTAATGGCAAGGCGTACAGCAATTAACAGCCCTGATTAATGGAGAGCAGTCTAATTGCAGACTGGTAATTGTGCCTTTCTCTCAGCACAAGCTCTGCATCGAAACACCATATACAGATGAAGAAGGGGAAAAGGAAGAAGATAGAGACGAGAATGGGTTGTTTACTTATTTGAAATTTTCGCCTGCTCTTTGGTATGAAACAGAGTACAGACATTTGCATTTGTGGGACCTTAAGGGTACCAGTAGCGATATGTACTTCAGATGTGATCTGTGTAATCCTACAGTGGCAGATCAAAGCTAACGTGGTGAGCCTTTGTAGACACATATGGTACTAAGTGTTTGTGTCAATACACATCTTTAAATCAGCGACTATTTTGAAAGAGTGATAACAGAAGGCACACACGCATGTGTGTGTGTTAGAAAGGTAGTGAGGGGGAGCGAAAGATTGAAAGAGAAAGAGGAGAGAGCCTTGGCTCGCCTGCACATATTTCATTGTCAAAACTCAAAGCAAGCTGCATTCATTAGCTGTGGAATAACAAGAGGATACTTATTGAGTAATGAGTTTTTTCTTGTCCTAATTAACCAAGCATGAGTGGTATATTTTTAGTAGAAAACTGTTCAAATGCTCTCCACTTCAACCAAAAATAGATGAGGACTCATCTCCACAACCCAGTTTTAAGTGCAAGGAATTTATCTTTTGATTTTAATTAAAGGTGCATGGCTCTCTCTCTCTCTCTCTCTCTCTCTCTCGTATAGAGCAGGAAGTGGATGACCTGGATAGATATTCAGGAAGGGAGAGAGACAAGGGTTGCTCTGAACTTATCTGTCTTCGTTCATTTTTCATCTCTTGAAACTCCATTGCTTATGCTGTCGCTACAAACAGGGATGTGCAAAATTCAGAGTTGGCTCCCTTTCAATTCAATAATGTGAATTAATTAGGAAGTTAAATATGCATATCTGCAAATGAATTAATAATGTCTTCTTTTTTGTTGTTTGTTTAATTCAAATTATCTGCTTTTATGGTACTTTTTGGCTCTATATCGGGGAAAAGTGGCATAATAAATTCTATTTAACATCTCTATTTGTTTTTAGCAGAAGAAAGTAAGTCATACAGTTTTGAAACAACACAAGTTTGTCATGTTGTTTTCATGTTTGGGCAAACTATTGCTTTAACATCTAGTGTATCATCCATCCATACATCTCTGTAAAGCTTCAAAACTACACTTTCCTCAAAATTTCAAACAAGTTCAAAGTTAGCTTTTTATTCAAAATTAGTTTAGTTAAAAAATAAATTTGCAATTAGTTATTCAAATTATAATTCTGAATCATTTTTGCTCAGTTCAAATTCAGTACAAATACAGGAATTACAATTCTGGCACACAAAATGAACTGTACATTAATGTATTTCTCTGCTTGCCTTTTGTGTGTGTATTTATGTCATCAAGAAATAAAATAAGCACCACCAATCACTGAAACATCAGCCTCCAAAAATAGAAATGCTGCCTGGCATCTTTTTTGGACAAAGCCAAGCTTTGATTTCTAAGGCTGAGGCAGAGTCTGGGAAAAGAACACTTCTAACTCTGAAAGGAAACAGGCTCGCGTAAGTTTATCAAGATCCCATTTGGACTAGTGAAAAATGATCTGGGAGTGTCTTGTGTAATAGTGCATCATAAGTCTAAACTTGAGCCTTGATATAAACATACTGCATCCCTCTTAAATAGAAGTAAACTGTTTATACTGGTTTTGATGGACGTGAATGATAAATTAAAGAATAATGATCTGACCTTTCAGCAAATTTATAGTAATGTTAATCTATCCTCCCCCTTATGTCTAATTTTACAACAGGGCTTACACACAGCTGTGTGTGTGTGTGTGTGTGTGTGTGTGTGTGTATGAGCAGAAAGCTCAGTTCTGTCACACTAACGCTGGATCCAGAGGTTTGCAGCCTTGCCAAGACCAAAACGATGCCAAAGTAAAGCTCTCACAGTCAGCGGGCAGAGCTTGGTAGAGAAGGTTCAAGAGCTTGATTGTGTAATAGTGAAGGAGGGAGTGTGGTGTACTGTGTGTGTGTGTTTGTGTGTGTTTCTCACCTGCACATAATCTCGTGCGTCAGCAGGACCCTGCACATCTCTGGGTTTTTGTCTTGCCCTTCATAGATAATTGCCTGATGAACAAGGGAAGGTGGAAAAATGTGGTTAGAGAAAATTGACAAACAACATTTTCTCCTTGTGGTGTAAACGCTCTGAGCATGCACAAATTTCCATGACTAACTCTCTGGGTGTTTAAATCCTATCGTGAAAAGAATCAAATGTCTGTTTCACTGAAACAGAAACATTATGACATCACATCATTACACCATACACACAATGCAGCACTCATAGGCGGTTAACGTGACCCTTCTTCCATCTGGCAGAGGACTGCCGTTGAAAGATCTCATGCAGCATGGGAATTATCAGGTCGGTTTTAGTTTCTGTTATCAGAATGTTCTGTTCATTTGGTCCCATGTTTCTCACTCTACACATTGGCTCTGAATTTCATAGATGTCTTTTCGTTTCAGCTAATCAATCAATCAAAACTGTCCCGTGCACCATGGGAATGCTTGTACAGAGTCTGTGTGCATGGTGGGCCGTCTATGACTGAGCCAGGCTCAAAGTGGGCAATTTAATGCCCACTTACCTGCTGCAATGGAAAACGATCCCTAACCGCCTCTCTAAGAGCTTAAACTTGGTGCATCACATTCGGTTATGTGAGAACCAATGGTGTTTGGTGTCAGGCAAAAAAAGTTTGAACATGCACTTATGTGATTCAATGAATAAAGACTTAGATTTCGGTGTGTTCCACATAACACTATTGCTTAAATGATCTATTCTCTAATGTGCATGGGAAAGAGCAGCGTGATCATTCTGTCTAACATCTCTATTTATATTCCACAGAAGAAAAAGTCATACAGGTTTTAAATTATGATGAATCTGATATATTGCTAATATTGGTAACTGATGTGATAACTGGAACTGAGTTTATTTATTTTGTTTCACATTTGACACAAACTACCATTGCTAGATGTTTATTTTTAACAGAGCCTCACACAATTCACAATGAGAATGTGTTTGTGATTCAAATTGCATGTAAGAAAGTTTTTTAACTAAAAAGTTTGTGGATGGATCGGATGGAAGGTGGGACGGACGGACGGACGGATGAATGCTGATAGAGGTCTGAATTTTGCACAATTCTGCATTGTATGCTCTTGGCAACATTCAGCACCATCATTTGTTGCTCGTTGGTTTAATTAAAAGCAGACATAGAGAATCAAAAGAACTATGCGTGTAGAATTTGGACTGTGCAGATTACTGTTCTATTATGTCATAGCGGGCCACCCTTGCCACAGTGCCCACCCTCCACAGGTATCCGGGGCTCACAGATTGGTTAATAATACAGAAGCACAAAACATTATTGCTCAGCAAAGCACCCTTATTAATACGTGAGGAAATACATTTGTGAAGTGAAAAGAGATAAAGGAGGGCAAACAGATAAACTGCTTAGTTACAGGTCCCTCAAAATAAGTGTTGTACTCCAGCTAGTGTGAAATAGCCCTTTAGGAAAGATGTATGCGTGTGAGCTGCCATAAGCCCGCATCTGTGAGACCCCGTGCATGTGTATGCATTCACGCATGTATTTGTGCATTAGCATGTGTGTGTGTTTGGTGTGCGGCAAGCAGTTGGGCTGCCAGACTGGAGCATAGAGAGCCATCTGGCCCAGCTAACACTTCATCCAAAAGCCTCATCTTTGTTTCCATCCTCCAATTCCACACAAGATGTCCCCCACAGCCGTGAATCAGTGACTCTACTCAAAACATACACACACTGCAGCCTATTAACAGGCTGCTCTCTGTCACACACACACACACTTAAACCCGTTTGCCATGAATCACTCCTTCTTTCTCTCTGAACACACATATACATGCCACCCATGGCAACTGAAGACACAGAAAAACAGCTGATGGTTCTAATGAGGAACTGTTTCCCTCACAAGTGCACAATGCTTTTTCAATTACATGAAACACTTGTTTGAAAACAAGTTTTAAAAGTAAAGCATCAGACCCAGAAAAAGGAGAAAATGTATTATATTTGATGTTTATTATTTCCTGTCATTGCTGTGACTCGAGAACATAGGTGATTTGTTTTTTTAGGTTTCACATTGTGGAAATGAGGGTCAAGGTCTTCTAAAAGCGCACAAGCATGCATCACTGTCTGAGCCTAGAGCCTCGACCCCGCAGGCTTTCTGAGAGGAAGCGGGAGGCAGAGAGAGCAGTACAGGCCACACAAAGACGTCCTCTACACCACCACACATTCATTTCATATATAAGACCAGCTATTTATCACACAAAGCCCCTGCAAACAGACTCGGAATAACTTCATGCCGAGAACAGTATATAAGTGCCTGGAAAAAGTCTGAAAACAGTTTGTCAATTTCTCCTCAGAGGCAAACACAACAATGGTCGTGTATCCTCCCCTTCTCTGGAGTCGAGCTAGTGCAACATCAAGTCTTTGGGTGGATTTTTCTGTACCCCTGACGTCACATCTGTTGTGCAAAGGAAAATCCAGCATGTTGTTTATTATAAGATTGAACTTTGGTCTCCTAAACCAGGGGTTTTAACATATATATATATATATATATATATACACCTTAGGTTTATACATCTAAAATCACTCTAATAGTATACAGAAAAAATATATAGTGTACTATATATATATATAGTAATTAATATAAATTAAGTAATTTAATAAAATAAAAAAAATATTCCAGATAATTTCCAGGTAATAATATAAAATTAATAATAATAATATAGGAATATGTAATAATATATATTTATTAAATACTATAGATTAGGGGTCATTGACCTTGAAAAATTGAAAACACCTTGTCTTAGACTATGATCGGTCTTGTGTCATGTGGGTTTGGTTCAGTTATGCTCAGATTTAGAGAAAACTTACACACAGAGAGTGTGAAAACTGATATCAAATCAATTCAAATTAAATCAGAAAATCTTTTTTTTTCATTGTTGGTGTAGCAGTACGGTGTTTTGCCTTTGTGGGACTTTGGTTTAATTAAAAGCAAAAAAGAACACTATTGTATCAAATATCGTTTCGTCACCAAGTTGCAACACATACGTCTTTAAGATTGTGGTGTATAGTAGTTTTGAATGCTTTTTCTTTGCTAAAAATTTCACATTTTCAATGTGAGTAGATTTAATCACTGGGATCTTTAGGCCCTCAAAGCTTGTGTGTGTAAATATTTGCAAATGAGCAGCATTAAGCCTTTATGTGGCCTGGCACAGAGCGGCCATTCACGTCCTATCTGACATCATCAGAGTCTCCAAACAGCTAGTAATTACAGGAAATATCTAATATAGGAGATTTGTGTCACTTTGTTGCATGTCGTATACTTCGGGGAAGTGTTTCTGGCATGTAAACACACCCTATTCTGTAATTAACAGGAAAAATACGTACACAAGCAGAAAGAACGGCTGAGACCTCCCTCTCTCTCGTGCAAATTTATTTAGGAATCTGCCCGAAGCTTAGCTCTAGAAAACACACACAGCAACAGGCGAGCTACAGCTCAGAGTTACCAACCAGTTCCAGCCCAGCACTTTTCTGAACAAAGCTCTCCTTAAGGAGGACCACGGAGCGCATGAAACATGCATGGCACGGTGCGCCGAGGTGTGTGTGAAGCTTTCATTAGGCCCTGATGCTGCTTTTAATGCATATTTTATATTGCACAAACTGCTCCTCAAATCTCGTTTGAGAGCCGCCAGTGCTGCCTTGAACTGACAGCCGCATCTGAGGCATGTAAACAATGCACTGTAAATACATGAAAACACATTTCCCTCTTTGTTACCATCACGCTAGCGTGTCAGCGCAGTGTGTGTGCGCATTAAGCCTGCGTATGTGATTTGCTTTTGTTCTGCGCTTCAGCTGTTGAGGGAAACAGTTGGATGGAAGGATAAAGAGCGAGAGAGAGAGTCTTTTACTGCATTGTCTTCATCAGATCTGTCACGAGCTCATGCGTTGATCACAGATACGGCCTGTCAGCTTGACACCCGCTCCATCTCTCCTCACCCGTGCCAACCGTTCCCACAGGCAAACCGAGAAAGCGTATATGGGTTTATTGGGAGTGTGAGCACAAGACGGTGGCTGAATATGTCAGTTTTATGCACTGAGTGTGAACCGTTTTGATCCTTGCAGCTCTAGCCCAAGTTGTTTAATTGTCTCTAATAGCTGTGCGTATGTACAGAAGCTAACTGTGTGGTCAGGCGACTGGACTTTACCGCCTTGCTAAGTGCTAAAGAGAAGTGTGTGTTGAACAGCTCTATAAACCTGCTCATCAGCCCTCTCGCCTGACACTGCCAAAGCCAGCACATGCTGAGTGGAGAGGCGCTCTGTAGCCTCTCTGTACAGAGTTATGGGGCTTTAATGGGAAATCTTAAACACATTGCGAGCACTCCTCAGCATATGTAGGCTGACTGCTCACCGCAGAGTGGTTTTGGACCGGGTTTTCTGAAAGGCTTTTAAAGACCAGCTAACACTCTGTCATAGCCTAAACCATGTTTCACGCTGACATGGACAAGAAAAAAAAAACGGCGCAGTCAAATGACATTGAGAGCAGAAAAGTCTAAAGCGGAGCAGAGTTAAGGTCTTAACACAAAAAGGTATGCTCACATGCATGTGTCCATTGTGCATTGTCGGTAATTTATTAATGGCACATTCATACAAAGCAACTTTCTTTTGGTCAATGAGTCAAAGCATGTGACCAACTTGAGCATGTGGCAAACTCTCAATCTCTGTTAGTATGTTTTTCACCCTCGCAAAAAACTGAACGGCTGAATTTTGCTCTCAAATATGTATTTAACAACAGTAAATAAACATAGCCCCTTAAAAAGTTATTGTTTGCAAATATGGGAATAAGAAAAACAATACACAGAAAAAAGGAGTGCCAAAATTTTACCTTTTGGGGTACAACAGCTCGTCACTGGAGCTGGACCACTGGAGGGGTAAAAGAGGTACAAATATGTCCTTAGGAGTACTGCTTCAGTGATAAGCTGTTGTACCCCAAAAGGTAAAATTTTGGCCCTCCTTTTTTTTCTCTGTACAAACGTTGTAATATTTGTACATGTTTTACCCTATTAGTACCTTAAGGGTATGTATTACATCTCGATTGTGTACCTAATAGGGGTAAAAGAGGTACAAATATGTCCTTAAGAGTACTGCTCCAGTGATAAGCTGTTGTACCCCAAAAGGTACAATTTTGGCCCTCCTTTTTTTTCTCTGTACAAACGTTGTACCTTTAGGGGCTTGTCACTGGTACCCTTAAAAAGACAACTTTGTACCTCAGCGTGACAATATGTACCTTTTAGGTTCTGCTGTGAAATGGTGCAGTTGTTCCTTTAACAGTACTGCCACACTGTCAAACTGTTGTACCCCTAAAGGTACAGATTTAGCATATTTTATATTACTACCAAAGTACCATGCTTTACTATCTGATACTAGCTAGCATGTTGACTTGGCTGCCAAACTCTCTTTCACACACACGCCGTGGCACCACATCATTAACAGGTATGGCAGGGCCGTTTGCCACAAAAATAGCCAGTAAATCAGCCAGTAATATATGTGCACATGGGAAACAACCCTGGGGAGATAAACGGCTTTTTATTGAGACACTCAGTGAAAGGCTGAGCCGAGGCCAGTCCCCCTGGCCACTGTATTTACCTCAGGGGTGTCAGAGAACAGTCTCTCTCCCTCAGCACAACGCTCCAGCCTTTCACCCACACACATAAATCTGTCCCGCTACACGCCAGCCAAACCGCTGAGCAGAGCGAGGGCAAGAACTAGCATCAGTAACAGCACCTAGCGTCTCGCACATAAACATTCATGCAAAGGAAATTATAAACCACAAACAAATCACACAATACAGAAAGGGGAGCTGCAGAGCAGTTTGAGCCAAGTGTAACACCCAGGGATTTTGTAGTAGGAATTTCTAAATAGAAATTAATGCTTTGGGTCATGACAACAAGTATATGAGTGAAAATGTATTTGCTTTGTTTTTTTTATTAAATATATTAAAAAAGATATGTAATAATTGTAAAACAAATCATAAATTATTACATGATTAATACATTAATTTACAATTTCTTTTTTAAATAAGAACACATTCTGTAAAATACTAAATGTTTCATACTTTTAGACAAAATAAAGGTCAAATTAAGATGATTTTTCGTATTTCCCCACTCTCCACTTCTCAATAAGCACACATACACACACATAACAAAGCAAAGCAGTAGCAACAGGGTGGAACAACAGGGTACGCATGCTGGCATGTTTAAATCACATGATACACTAAGTGTTCAGAGCGTTAGCAGGTTATCTGTCACAGCGCCTGCTAATTACCTCATATCCATGCACACTTCATCCTGGCTGGGATCACACATATTACTTGTCATACAAAATGACTATTATGAAAACAGCTATTATTTTAGTTATTAATCAAAACAGCTTTGCATATTTATTTGATTACAAATGTACCATAAATATGTTTCTCTCATTTATACTTATGAAATAAACTTTGAACTAAAATGTATTGTCACACATCTTGACTCGCAGCTGTAATCGCTGTTGAATACACTTCCCTAAAGTGTCTTCAAAGCAATATTTATAGACAGAGATCATGGGAGAGGAAACGAGAGGACGAGTGGGAAAGAGAGAATGAGAGAGAGGGAGAGGCTGTTTCTGTTTTAGGGGGGAAAGGAAGAGCGCCACATATGAGATTGTGAGGTCACTCCTTCTGCCCTGTGTTTTCTCATATGAGTTTTTCTCCAGGGTTAAAGCTCACACCCTGCACAGTTACTATGACAAGCTATAACAACCTTCATGCATGTGTGTTCATAACAAACATCTGTTTCCACAACACATTTGAATATGCACTATTTGCAAGAGAGTCACGCTCAAACACACACTCGAAAACTTATGCTGTTTAAACATTGAAAGGCACCGCTGGATAATCCCCTGTGACAGGCAATGAATACAACTGAAAGTATCTTTCTTTCTTTCTTTCCCTCTTTAGCTATCAATCTCACTGTCACATGTATGCACATAAATACATGCATACGCTCAGTCATCTTAAATGATGTCCCAGAGAGAGTATGTCATATTTAGACACTAACCGATCCTCGTGCCCCTGAGGCATGCTAGAGTGTGTAACCCCAAACTCACCAGGGTGCACGGCACACATGCACACGTTCACTCTCACTGCATATCACACACAGACTCTCACCAGTGAACCGTGGGATTTTTAAATAACGTCCTACCTGTTTGGTCATGGAGTCAATCAGGCGTACATAAAAGTCCTGTTCTGTTCTGATGCCTGTAGAGGAGAGAAGATAAGTCATCTTTAACTCACAATACATTGCAGGTCATATGCACAAACATGGGATCAGAAATGATCTGGCAGGTATATATTTATCATACAATGACATGGCTTTAATACAACATAGATGCTTCAAATGTTTAGACAACCCAACCCAACATAGACTGCAGACAGTGTTAAAGGATTATGAAAAAATGGCTTTGATTTAAACTCACACTTATAGACCCACATAAAATAAAAATAGCTTAGAAAGAAAAAGCACGATACAAATGTACAGCTTATAAAATTGTGAAATAGACAATCAAATATAACAATTACAGAAAACATGATTTTCAACTAAATTAAAAATAGTCTTATAAAAAGGTCGTTAAGGACTGGCGTAACACATTTCCAAACGCCTGGTTGTCATTTAGCACATTAGCAGACAGAAAAGAGTGTAGGCTACTTTCATTGTGGCCAGGCCATTAGCTTCCATCAAAAATGAAGTGCACATTTCTGGAAAGCGCGTAACCGGAAAAGTGCACTAATGGGGATCGTTTTGTGTTTCATTAATGTTTATAGTTAAAACGCCTCGACTTTGCCGCGCATTTTAATCTCTTTTGTCTGAACAATTATGCGAATTATTATAACAGTATATTATTATTATAATTCCAGGACATTACATTCATTTGGATCATTTTGATCTAGTTACATAAAGAATTATTTATAATGAATGATTTAATTCTTTAGTCGTTCAATCAGTCTCGCTGTATTTTTATTTGATTCTGAAATCCCTGATGTGTTTATGCTGAGTTCAGTGAGTTTATGCGTTTCTTCTTACCGTTGCTGTAAAGAAGCTGCAATCTGTAATGGATGCCATTGTTTGTCTTTTCTCCGGCACTTTCCTGCAAAAATAAATTCGATGGTTAGCCAGAAAACCATATTTGACTATTTCTGAAGAGCCCCGTGAGTCCGAGCGGCCATTCCCTTGCGGGCCAGGAGGCCGAACAAACTGATAACCGAGACAAAATACATCTTCACTGAGTAAACGAACGAGTTCAAATACTTACAAAATAATAATAATACGTATTGTGTATTGTACAGTGTGATTTCACAATTTAATAACAATGTACCCGGGGTATAGACGTGTACAAAGTTGATTAAATATACAGTATTAATAGTCACATATTTAATGAAATCAGACACTTCGCTCACTATGATTAATTTACAAGTGCTTAAAACATTTTATTTGTGTAGAGTATTTTTATTAAAGCAGCATGTGGTCTTTCACAATAATACAAATAATCTGTTTTTAAATAGCCTCTTGGAAGGGAATATTAATTGTATGACCTTAGGTTATCACTGTATTTTTATCTTAAATATAGCTAGCCTACAGATATGTTAGTAAATGCATGAAGGGAACAAATATAAAACGTGAGGCTCTCTTAAATTATAAAGGATTAATATGCAAAAACAAAATTCACAAAAATATAATTATTAAATGGAGGTTTTAAGGGATTCATGCAGAACAGTAATTGAATGCAATAATATTATTTATTGTGTAGCCTATGGGCAAATAAGCTTTCAACTTTAGGCTGATATCAATGGCATTTTATCTATCCGTCACTTTAATAATTATCAGAATTGACAAGCTATGTATTTTCATTCAAATTAGCAAAACCGATATGCAAAAGAGAACGTTTCACTTGCCTTTTCTTTTTCAACAAATCCGACAAAAGTAGTTCTTTCGATTTCCACGGGTTGTCCTTGTCTGTCGTATAGCGCTAAAACGAAGTGGAAGAAGTTGGATTTGCGAAGATTGGATGGAGGCTGCTTCTCAAAGTGTGCTCGAGCAAGACCCACTCCACTGAACACATACAAGACAGAGAGAGAGGATCAAATATTCATATATATAAATAATTACAATATCCTTAAAACGATTAAAATGCTTTTTTATTTTTTATTTCAAATTGCAGTGCAAAAGCTCTTATATAGGCTACTGTTTACAGTTTAATAGTTTAAACAGATTAGTTAAAAGTAGCCTGTTAAGTATTTTAAAAACTTGTATTATTTTATTAAATAGCATAACAATAAGAGACGTAGCCTAATTGTTGTTAATCAAAAAATAACTAAATCTAAGAACGCTGTTCAGTTGCTTATAACAAACTCTACTGGATTTTCTTTTAAATTCAGTATTTAAATTTTAAAGCTACAGAATCAATGCAAAACTAGTGGTTGCAAAGTCACTAGAAGCAAACGCTTATGGCTGTTTAAAGTTAAAAATAATTATGGTAGAAAGGTTAATAAAACCTGTTTTAATGTGACTCGCAACTCAAGCATTCTCTGTATTAGTGCCAACAGCACGCCGAAGAGGATGCTACGAACTTATCACTGCAATAAATCAATCTCTTTGTCACCTGGTTATTTATAAGCAGATATCGCGCACTGATTAGGATGATATACACGAGTGTTTTGTATCGTCCCAGGATGATAAGCGCACAATATTCCGTCTAGCGGTTCCCGCAGCGCTGAAGACCGCCGCCGGCTTACCTCTGAGCGGCTGTGTTCGCATCCAACACTCCGGCACCCTGCATCCATGACCGGACAGCGTTCATCCCGCCACCGATGGGCTCCTCTTTCATACTACTCCCGCTCCTTTGAATACTGTCTTGAATCCCGAACATGAAAACAGACTCCTGTCACCGTCTCAGTCGGCGCTTGCTTCTTTTGATCGCTCCGTTAAAAACAGACAAGGAGAAGTGTATGGGTGAGCAGGTGTCACCGCGTTTGTCTCTATTAGCGCTTCCTCTCTGAAACAGAAAACAGAGCGACGTGCCAAAAGAAACGCGAGATGTCAACATCCAGGTTTGGGAACACCGTGCAACAAACAAACAAACAAAACCCGCTAGATTAGACTGGAGGTCCCTTTGGTCTAGCGTGCAAAAAAAAGTATAATGTCACTTTAAGAAACAATAGGATCAAGAACGGGCTTCGCTGAGGGTTAGATCAAATGTCATCATCCAGAGACTTTTTTTTATTTATTTCCTCCTCCTTTGCTTTCCTGTCTTTCTCCACAAAGAGTATTCTCTGATCAAATCACATGAATGAGCAATATGAAATCAACCAGGAGAGGTGGACCCTTGAGGAGACAGCTCCCTCGCTGTTCCCCTTGTTCAAACGGGAGTGATTTGTGTCCTTTCCCAAAGGAATCCGATTTGACTGTCTTTGGGAACTAAACACAAGCAAACTAACCCCAAAGGGAGGAGGAAGAGGAGGAGGGAGTGACTGCGCACGCAGGGCCACCCCCAAACATAAGTAAAGCCGAACTACCATTAGCTGTCCACCCAACCACGAAGCCCGTCGCCTAATTAGATATCACAGCCAGCCCTGCCCACTTAGCGAGCGGCGCGTTTAGAGAGAAGTTATGCGCCGCGCGTTAAGCGTCACGCAGCAACTGCCCACCGGAGCGCGATTGAAGACAAATTGATGTGGTTCACATGAACGCAGAGTTTGTATTTATTTGTGTGTATATATGAGGTTATTTTAGAAACGCCACAGTAAGTTTGTTTAAATAGTGCGAGGATTATTTAAGAACTTTCAAGGGTTTGACTTTTAAAAGGGATTTTTAAGGAGATTTCGGGGTGTTGAGGTTCGCCTTGAGGTGTTCAAGTTGTCTTTTGGCGCCCCTGATACAGTTAAGCAAATATCTAATATCTTTTTAAAGACTTTTTAAACAAAACAAAGAAACATTTTTGTGAAATGTAAATATACTACGTGATAAATAATGACTATAATAACTATATTAAATAATGAAAAATTATGTATTAATTTGTGTTGAAATATCGATAATGATCCAAACACAAAGTGCTCAAGCAGCCTACTGTTGCTATGGTTACCTGCTAGGCGCACGCTGTTTCTGAGCGTCTGTTTACAACTTCCAGGTAAAGTAAATAAATACTGTTGTAATATTGTTTTATTTATTTATTTGTTATTTTGGGGGTTAGTAAACAGCCCGAAGCAGCCGCGGTCATTTTAGGATACTATTCTTAAAACACGTTTGTGGAATAGAATTAAGACCACGATGAAGTAGACTAAACAGAGATCACCTGTCATCGAAATAATGAGTTTTTATTTACGAGACATTAGCCCATGTGATATGTTTGACAACTGATGTGAGTAAATTAATAATTAGTGTACAAATAGTGTCATAATTAGTCTTTAACATATTTAGTAAAAAGGTCGTTAGAGCAAAATATGAACTTTGTTGCAGATTTGTCAACAGATTAATTGTTAACAATTAATAGCTTAATAAAAAAATATATCACTAGTGTGATTAAATTATTTAATGGGCTATGTTTAAAGACGCATAATGTGTTTAAAACGCCATTGCTGATAAAAAAAAGTCATGCACAGATTTTATAATTCATAAAACATCTGTTCTGATATAGCATATAAACGACAGTAAACGCATCAAACAAAACTAGATAGGCCTAGTACAGACCCAAACGGTTTAACAGCTGCTTTGTCAGATTCTATATAAAACGACAGTAATAGCCTATGGAGGAAATGCTGGGAGCGCGAAACCATTTACACAGCAGCACTTCGTGTTTTTCATTTTTCACACAACAGCAGTTTTATTTAGATTTAGAATGCAACTATAAAGCTTTGTGATATTTTAGAAATCTGCAAAATGAGCATAAGCATGCAGGAGAAATGGATGTTGTAGGCTACTAGAGCTAAATGAAATCCTCCACAGGCAGCGGACAGAGGAAGTGTTAGAGTCCCGCTCGATCCAGTGCTGGTCAGGCAGAGAGGGATTCTGCTCCCCCTGCGTCCCTGTGTGTTTATATTCCCACAGCCGTTTAAAGCGGCAGAAACTACACAAGCAGTCTCAGTGAAAACCGTGTACTTTCATGTGTCCAAATAAGAAACAGACCTATTACTTTTAGGCCCTATTAAAACGCGATTTATGCATTACTTAAATATAGCTTCGTGTGCATGTGTGTGTGTGTGTGTGTGTGTGTGTGTGCATGGAAAAAAATATAAATTTGCAATCTTTAAAAAAAAAACTTGTCTGTATTAACGATAATCTGATAAAACTGCTTAAATTAACCTTTATATAATATAACTAATCCTGTTGCTGACAGCGACAAATTCGACTTGATTTGTAAAACAGATGTCCACATAACTCACGCTGTCGTTGGTGAGTATGCTACTAACCATATCATTGAATTGAATAAAAATAAAATAAATCATAATTTAAAACAAAGTTCTTGTCACGTGAGACATTCAGTCAGTAGGCTACTTTATCAGTTTCAAACCATAAGGCCGCATGTCAACATTTAGGCTATATTTATCTAAAAACAATTGTCTATTAACACTGTCCAGTAGGACAGATCAAATGCCTTAAATTCGTACAACATGAAAATACTTATTTTTGCAAATGTGTTGAGTAGCCTACTAGTGCACCAAAATATCCATTATTACCTTTGACTTTGTTTTCATCTCAGTTTGACGTTATAAGAAATTGAGAAATACGAGTTTCAGCTCCATGGTGATTATGACAACTGCTAAAACGTGTGCATATTTTGTGCATACCATAACGACTAAGAGAGTGTGTGATTTGTGGAAGAGAATATAAATCGTGAAAGTGTTTCGGACTCCTCGTGGAATCGACACAGGGGACGCGTGGTTAATGTGTGACAGACCAACATTGCCATCTTGCGGCCACACATGGAAACACAATGGGGAAAATAGTTTAAGCAAGACAGTTACTGTATCTAAAAACCTTATGTACTCGCTCATGTTATTCCAAACCCGTATGAAGTTCTTCAGAGAAACTAAAAGAGATGTTAGGCAGAATTCGAGGGACTGACAGACTCACTCATTGTTCACTTTCATTGCATTTTTATATTTTCATGGAAGCTAATAGTAACTGGCACAGTCATTTATTTTTGGTTAAGCGGTCCTTTTATAACACCAGAATTAAATCGTGATATTAAGCTTACTTTTGAGTAAATGTATATTATAACAGACCCCATATCAAGATTTAGTTCAGAGAGAAAAAGATACTTTGCTGTGACACTTGACCTTAAACTAGCTGTTCCGTTGAAGGCCTTTACACACACACTGAGAGACACACACAAACCCATATGAGTGGAGGAGAAACTCACACTGGAGGGACTTGTGAAGACAACATCATTTATATTCTGGTTCCATGAGAAAAAGTACCCAGGGAATATCTGGCCTTTCCAAAAATGACCGAGTGCTTTGTTCTTGCGTTTCACATGTATTTTTTGTAACTTTTTTTTTACACAAAGGTCGGAGTTCAAGGCTAACTTTGATCAGAAGGATGGAGAGGGGTTAAAGGGTAGCGTTCTTTGATTTGCTAATGTTTCCTCCATTCCCTCTTCCTGAGTTAAAGTGCTCACACAGGAAAAGCAGATAAATGCTCACATCTGCCTGCACCGAGACACCTCACACTGCGCTCAAATACAGCGGGAATATACGTATACCATAACTTCAAACTGTTTATCGCATTTCCAAATCCATACAGTAAAAGAGTTGCATAGTTATGACTATGACGACTGCACAGATATGGGGTGTACACAGTAACTCTATAAGGGGGAACAAGTGATCTTCAGACCTCTGAAAGATGCATGCGAATGGTCAGGAAATGAGTGCATATCCTGTCTGTGTCTCTTCATCAGATGTTTTGATGGTTTCAGCAGTCTGACATTACCTCAGCACTCAGGTGTGGGTCTGTTTGATTCATCACCGGTGGGTTTAGGAGCCCTGCAGGTCTTATTATGCTTCAGAAAGGCACTGTGAAAGAAAGCCAGGACAAATGTTCCATAGGTTCGGATTCATTCTGACCTTCAGGCTCACGTTCAGGGCAGGCATCTTTTATTGAATTCAGCTGCAATTCAAACAGACGTTAGCCTTCACAGAACATCACACATTTATGCTGTATAAAGTATGGAGGATAACATGTCCTAGATTAAAGAACAGAAGAGGTTTTAAGGTTAAGGTTATGCCCAATAACTGTTAAACAGTCAATATTAAATTTGTATTATGAAACACTAAAAACTAAAAAGAGGTATTTTAAATGCCACAATTCCATTTAGGCATCACACCATTATAATGTACAAAACTACAAAATATATGTATTCATTTTGATTTAACAGATTTGTTAAAGATGACATGAAACAATTAAATTAATAAATACAAATAATTATTGAATTAACATGCATTGACAAATTATTATCATCATCATCATCGTCATCATCATTATAGGTGGGTCTAAGAGCACTGAATGTGTTTTTACGACTCAGAAAGGTAAGGTGGAAGAAAGCCAATACAAATATTTCATACTTTAGGTTTGGATTTATTCTGACATTCAGGTTCACGTTCAGACTTCAGGCATATTTTACTGAATTCAGCTGCAATTCAAACAAAGTTAGCCTTCACAGAACATCATTCCACATTATGCTTTATATATATATATATAAAAAGGGTAAATTCAGAATGCTATTAGAAATATACTCTCCATTCTCATTCAGATTTGCTTTTAAATGGAACAGCATTTTCAATAATAAAAAAAGAAAATCTGGTGGTTTAGATAAAAGTAACCGTTTTGGAGATTAAAAATCCCACAAGCCAAACGGCAATCGTTAACAAACTATGTTAAATATATGAACTTAAACACTTAGTAAAAATAAAAACGGCATTCGCAAAGTGTGCTCATACATTCTCGAATGTATTCATATTCACAAATGCGCTAAATGCCAAATACTGATGAGAATGAAATTGACTCTTCTATACGGTCATAGTGTTTATCCACAGCCAAAGACACTTCCCACCACCACCACTAGAGGTGCAGCGTTCATATAAACCTGAGGCCGCTTCATGACACTCGATGCTGCTCAACACTGTACTTTTGCATATCAAAACTCCTTTATATTTGTACATGGGTATATATTTCATATATAACTTGATTCAATGCATACACACCAAAATATTTGGTATCAGACAAGACAAACTTTGGAGCATTGCTTTATGTTACATTAGTGCAAATGCAGTGGCATATATGTGTATATATGTGTATATTTTCTCTCAATATAACAAATAAAGAACATAAAAAAAGTTGGGCTATCGCTATTGGATACTGAGAGTGTGTTAGTGGATATGTGCTAAGTGCCTACAGAGCATCACAGCACTATATTGACTGGTCACATGATCACATTCAGGTTGGTGTTCGCTGGAGATTGTAGTATCGTAATAAAGGGTGGGGATGAGCTGGTGTTTTAGTAGATCCAGATGTGGAAGGGGTATAAGCTTTCTGAGCTCTGGATTCTGTGATTTTCTGGATGAGAGGGGGACGGTAGAAGGATTTTGATTGTATAGATGTCTCAGGAGCATTCCATGTGTACGTATCAGTCACAGAGAGGGCTGACAGTTTCCCATCAGACCCTGCTGTAACCCTGTCTTTTGTCCAGCAGTGTGTGGAGGCAGGTTTTAGGATTGGGAGGGGGAGCAGGCAGGAGTGTCACCGTCGTCTTTTAGCCCAGCCGTGAGGTCTGACGCTGAAGCGAGAGTGGTGTCGTCTTGCTGGGGAACCTGGAGGGTTGAATCTGGCTCTGGATGCTGTGAAGGGTCCAGATCACCTGCTGGCTGTACTGGGAGCTCTTGTGGTGGGGCGTCCTGTGTTGAAGAGCCGGGTAGTAATGAGCCTTTCAGCTGGTTGTGGCAAAAAGGGCAGGTCTCCTGCACATACAACCACTTCTTCAAGCAGCCGGCATGGAAGAGGTGACTGCAGGGGGTGATCACAGCTGACGTCATGTCCTAGATTCAAGAACAGAAGAGGTTAGTTATTAAAAATAAAACATTTATAATAATAATTATCATTATGTTATGTTTAATGTATGTTGAGTAGTAACAATAATAATAATAATAATACAATTATTATCATCATCAATATTATAACAACGGCACATTGTTAGTATAATAATATTAATAATGTTATTATTAATAATACAATTATTATTAATAATAAGTTATTGTTATCATCATCATCATTATTCCAACAATGGCAAATTATTATAAGTATAATTAATTAATAATTATAATAATCTTTTTATTATTATGTTTATTATATGTTGAGTAATAATAATATTTGAACATTATTATTAATTATACTAATCTAATATTTTTTAATTTATATAATAATACAATTAATATTAATAACAAAATTATTATTAGCATTCAGTAATATAGTATACATAATAATAGTAATAATTCTTCTTCATATTATTAATATTATTATTATTATTGTTGTTGTTATGATTATTATTAATTATATAATAATTAATATGATATAATAGTTTGTTGGAATAATGATGAGGATAATAACAATTATGATGTTTAATGTGTCCTCAAGGGAATGGAGGTTACACCCGAGTCAGTTCGGATGATTTGGAACCTCACGGGAAGCAGAGGTGGATTTATTCGCTACGAGCGAGAATGCACACTGCCCGTCGTTCTTCTCTGTCCCACTCCCGTTGGAAGGGACGCCACAGCGCAGCTGGCCGACAGCCAGGCTTTATGCGTTCCTCCGATCAAGATATTGCCTCTGGTGTTATGCAAGATCAGGAGGAGCGGCGTCCGTCATACTCATAGCTCGAACTGGCCGAACCAGCCTTGGTTTCCGGACCTGACAGAGCTGTTGATAGCCCCCTGGCCGATTCCGGTCAGGAAGGACATGTTATCTCAGGTGGACGGCTCGGTGTGGCACCAACCCAGAACTATGGAACCTTCATGTGTGGTTGCTTCAGGGTTGTCAGGGGAGCTAGACGCATTGCAGGCTCGTGTGGTCGGCACACTCACGGAAGCGCGAGCACCCTCTACAAGACGATTATATGCCTTAAAATGGGGAGTGTTTGTGAAATGGTGCCATCAGGCTCACATCGACCCGGTTGTTTGCACCGTGTTGGATGTTCTGAGTTTCCTGCAGTACAGGCTGGATAGTGGATCGTTACCCTCGACGCTAAAAGTCTATGTGGCGGCCATTGCCGTTCCGTTCACCGCAGGGTGGCCAGTCGATCGGCAGAGACCCCATGGTGGTGAGTTTTCTTAAGGGAGCGAGAAGGCTACACCCTCCGAGGCCACCTTCGGTTCCGCCTTGGGACCTAGAGGTGGTGTTAAGAGCTCTCTCTCAGCCACCTTTTGAGCCGTTATCATCAGTGGGTTTGAAGGAGTTGTCTCTCAAAACTGCACTCCTTCTTGCACTCGCCAGCCAATAGCGCATAGGAGATTTGCACGCCTTTTCTGTGGATAGTGACTGTATTCGCTTTGGACCCGGTGACTGCAGCGTCACTCTCCGGCCAAGAATGGGGTATGTACCTAAATCACTTTCTACACCCTTCAAGATACAGACTGTTTCTCTGTCTGCCTTGTCTTCCGAGTCAGCCTCGAGTGAGGCAGATGCTCAGACTTCGTGCCCTGTCAGGGCTTTGAGGATTTACATCGACCGTTCGAGCTTTCGTCAATCTAACCAGCTATTTGTATGCTATGGTGGTTGTGCGAGAGGCCGTGCTGTGTCTAAACAGAGGCTCTCCCACTGGATCGTGGACGCTATTACGGCTGCGTGATACGAACCAAGGTTTGGAATGTCCTTTACACATTAGGGGCATTCAACGAGGGCCATGGTTCCTCGTGGGCTTGGTCGAGAGGTATGTCTATTCAAGATATATGTGTTGCAGCCGGCTGGTCTTCTGAGAATACTTTCGCCAGGTTTTACAGGCTGGACGTTCAGTCTTTGCCTCCCAGGTGCTGTCGGTAAGTGGCTGATGCATGTTACTACATTGTTTGCTCTGCATACCCTTTACTAATACGGTTGTTCTGCCCTGTGCTCAGTGCAGATTCCTGTATTGTGTTGTTTTATCTAGCGATACTTTTATCATGCTAGGTTGGGGTCATGCTATACAGTCTGTGCAGTTCCTTATGCTCGTTGTGCAAGTTGCCCTGTTTCAGCGCAGCCAACGTTATTTCTATCCAGATATGCAAATTTGTATACCTTTGGGTTAGACGCTCATTGGCTTACAGCCACCTATCAGCGTGAGCTCGCCACAGCGTCACTATTGTGGGAAGTGTCTACGTGCGTATTCTATCTGCTGTGTTTTGGGGTAGGGCTTCAGAGCCTCTCTCACGGCGGATTTAATATCGTTCCCATAACGGAGAAATCTCCGTGATGTCTCGTGACAGCTCGATAGGGAACGCTCCGGTTACTGTCGTAACCTCGGTTCCCTGAGAGCGGGAACGAGACATCACGGTAGACGCCGTGTTCGCTACTCCTCAGCTTACGGTGTTCAGTATCCGATTCTGATATAATTGTCGCGAGCATCGCATTTATACTGTCTCGAGCTCGCCGTATTTGCATGCTTTATGCGACAATTGGCCAGTCATTTGACTGGCGTGAGCCAATAGGACTTCAGGAAAGGTTGAAGGAAGAAGTTCCCATAACGGAGAAATCTCCGTGATGTCTCGTTCCGCTCTCAGGGAACCGAGGTTACGACAGTAACCGGAGCGTTTTCCATGGTTGTTGACATTTCTGTCTTAACAACTGAGGGGATTATGATCGGAGGAAGGTTAAGTTTAAAATAATTTTTTTTAAATGTAATATATTTTTCTCCTGGTCCTTCTTTTAAATGGGTCATAAAAAATATCAATAATTATCGATATCGACCGATATGAAACACTGATATCGTGATACAGTTTTCAGCCATATCGCCCAGCCCTAATGTTGAGTAAGGTAAACAAACCCTTTCACAAATCAATTTTCAAAATCAGTCTAGTATATATATATACAATTTGAAGTCATACCAACAAATTATAAAAAATAAAATACCAGCTAATAACTGATAATAATCTGTACCTGCTGCTAGTAAGTCTACAATATTTTCCGCCAAACAAAGAAACCTTAAATACAATTTATTGGAAAAGTCCTTCCTCAGCAAGCCACGTTATATTAGATATGTCAAGCAATATTATATAATATAAATGGTGTAGCACAAATTATGCGCATAAGTTTAACATGTAGAGGATTGTATGAACAGCAGTGATGCACCCTATCTGAATCCACCATCAATCTAGCACAGAAATACACAAGGAGACGCGTGCTACAGAATGTATCCGGACATCCATCACATACACACCTGGTAGCAGATGGAACAGATGTCATTGTGCTGCTGGAGTTGTTGGTGAGAAGCTGTAGGCAGGCTCTTGATCTTGTTGACAGCATCTCTACGGAGCAGGAAACTCTGCCAGCCCAGCTGAGCCCTCAGCCACACGTTATAGTAAGAATGGATGAGTACGATGGTGGAGCCCATCACGGTCCACTCCCCAAACACCGTCTCAGACACGCCGTACGCCACCACGCACAGCGCTACCAGGAACTCCAGCAGCCTGTATGTGCCGTTCACCCAGTAGATGACATCATCCATGTTCTCCACCGGAGCTTTGCGGAGCTCCTCCACCATGAAGAGCACGTAGATCAGCAGCGTGCCCAGCACCTAAGAGTCAAAGAGTTTAAACAACAGTTGAATATCACATTACACGAATCAGCACCAATCACAACTCCTACACAACTGTAATAGGCTTTTCAGAGCCACTGACTAGAGAGCAGATGAAATGCTGATTATATATAATGTAAGAATTGGTCCAATTATACCATTATATTATTATATATATATATATATATATATATGCTTTGCATTACAGGAATAAATTATATATTAAAATATATGAAAAAAGAAAACATTTCTCACACACACACACACACACACACACACACACACACACACACACACACACACACACACACACACACAACACACACACACACACACACACTTAAATCATATAAATGCAGCCTTAGTGAGACTAAGAGACTTTCTTCAAGAACATAAACAAATGCTGATTATATATAATGTATAAATTAGTCCAATCGCCACTTACTTCAAATTTAATAAAAAAATATTAAAATGTATTAATTATTATTAATATATATTGGTAATTATTTATTACCATTTGTACAAATTGTATTAATAAAAAGTTGTAAATATGACAATTGTTGGTATTAAAATTTAAACATAAAATATCACTATCTATTATAATTAAATACTACTATTACTAAATTAAATATTTAAAAATTAATAAACATTATTATTATTATTATTATTACATTTATTACAAAACATTGGTAACTCTTTAACTTTGCATTTGTTAACATTATTTGAACTACATTGTAGGTAACATTAACAAAAAATTTAAATAAATCTAAAACATTTAATCATTTTAATTTCAACATTTACAAATACATTATTAAAATAAAAAGTTGTATCTGTTAATATTATTCAATGGAACTGAGCTGACATGAACTAATAAATGAACAGTTGTATATATATGAATTTGTAGAACACATATGTGCATTTATTTCCTCACAAACCAGGTGCAAAGATTCTCTTAAAGCAGAGTTTCATTTCTCTTTTCTTTAAGAATAAACTATATTTAATTTCCCTGAGATACAGCATATGTTTTAGGAACTACTGTAAGCGCTTACAGAACCAGTTTCAACTTGAAGTTCAACAAGATGATTAGCGAGAAACATAAACATCATCCAAGTAACGGGAAGTTTCTTTGAATAACTTCACATTAGAAAACAGTGAGAGAACAGAGAGAAAAATCATATAATACACTTTATTAGATCCTCTATTAGATCTGCATTTCGTTTGGCTAATGTTACCAAAATCCATTAAAATCTCCAAAATTGTTTGTCAAGATATGTTGCAATAACATATTCCATATCAGGAATACAACCTCAACACATTGACAACACTCCTACAGCGCCATAGGGAGAGTTACAATTTCTCACATTCATTCCTGTTCAGTTTCTGCTCCTTTATACTGTTTCTCACACTCACTAATGCTGTAGTTCAGAGCAGACGGTGTGTGTTTGTGTGGGATCTCTACCTGTAATGAGGTCAAGATACTGGAGGAGATGATGATCAGCAGCCAGAAGTCCATGTGGAAGAACTGACATATCATGTAGGACATGTAGGCTGGGAACACCAGCAGGAACAAGCACAGGCTAACCGCACGGAAGTGCTTCCATAAACTCCTGTCGGCAATAATGATTATACAATTATCAGAACACTCAATTACAATGTTCACATAATACATACAATCATCCTTTTGTACTTGTCTCTAGAGGCTCCCAGCGCCAGCACTATGGGATCAGCTATCTCCAGCATAGACTGCAGGATGGAGGCCACAACAATGAAGAGGATGATACTGAGGAGGAAGGCTCTGTGGATGACCTTTAGCTCGATCAGTCCAGTCTGAACAGCGAGGATCAGAAGAGTGATTCCTTCCGTCATGCCCCTGAGAGAGAGATGAGGGATTGACGGACTTGTTCAAGGTTCAGGTTCAAGGTTTTATTCGTCACATGCTCAATTATACAGAATATAATCAGCAGTGAAATGTAAGTCAGGTCCGCTCAATGGACAGTGCAATTGTACGTAACACAACACAAGACAATATACATAAATATAGGTAAAAAATACGTTATGTGTGTAAAAAGTGAAAGCAAAAATATGTAAAAAAGTACATATTAAGAGCACAATAAGTGCAATGTGCAATAAGAGCACAATCTGAGCAGAGGTACCTGAACGGTGACCGAACACAGCGGCGCCATTTTGGAAAGTGTGTGAATTCCATGGTCAATTATGTGATAAAAAGGTGCTATAATGAATCAAATATGGACTTCAAGCAAACTGTTTAGCAGGGTTATAATGGGATAGTTACTCAAGGAAAGATTAAATGGAGGACAGAGTGGCAGATTAAATAGAGGTATAAAGCATGAAAAAGCTCCTTTGCCGAGATAAGACAGATTCAATGCATTCAATTCACCAAAAGACATTTTGACACTAAATGCATTTATAATGTTGTAAAAGATTAGTATTTTAAATAAACACTGTTCTTTTAAACTTGTCTATTCGGCAAAGGACCCTGAAAAAATTGTATCAGGGTTTCTACAAAAAAATAAGAAGCACAATTGTTTTCAGCATTGATAATAATAAGAAATGTTTCGTGAGCAGCAAATCAGCATATTAGAGTGATTTCTGAAGGATCGTGTGACACTGAAGACTGGAGTATTAGCAGCTAAAAATTCCACAGGAATAAATTACATTTTTAATATATTAAAATAGAAAAAGTCCATTTAAATTGTAATAACAATTGTAATAATCACAATATTGCTGTTTTTATTGTATTTTTAATTAAATAAATGCAGTCTTAGTGAGCATTTAAGACTTTTTTCAAAAACATTAAAATAACCTCAAATAATATAAATAAAATTAACTAAATAAAAGACATTAAATAATACAATAGCACCATTCTTTTGTGTTTTATAGGAAAACAAATCTTTCTGAGTGCCATGAGGGTGGGTGTATGATACCTGTGCATGGTGTTGTCATTCATGAAAGCCCTGTAGCCCTGCAGGTAGAACTTGCAAAGAGTGAGCACTCCCAAAGCCACGAATGAAACGGTGAAGACCAGGCCCAGCAGAGAGTATGGAGTACAACAGCACTCTGCAATACTGGAGAACGTTTAGATATTAAGTTGCTGTGCACCTTCATATGACCAAATGACACTTATCATATTACAATCTTTAGTTGCTCAGGATTGACAAGCAGAGCGGCCTGAACTTCAACTCACCTGGTGAGAAAAAGGAAGAGCAGCCTCTCTCTAGATGTGGGCTGGTCCCGTGTAGTGAAGTATGTGTAGATTTGCAGAGCAAACAGAACTAGCCAGAAACACATGAACAACACGGGCAGAACCAACTGATTCCACAGAGACATACCGAGAGCCAGCAACCCATAAACCTCCAGCACCTAACAGAATAATACAGAGAAGAGCTTGATTCTTGTTTCTTTGATTTAACCCTCTCAAGTCTGTTCTAAAGCTCACTCTTTAGCCTCTAACCTGTGCAAGCTCCCGGTATGCTGTCTTGGCCAGATTAAATGGCACCAGCAGGTTGGAGGCCAAAAAGTAGATGACTTCCAGGCCTGTGAAAATCATGGCAAAGCGATTGACGAAAACGATGGTCTCCAAAGGGACCAGGCACAGCCTGGCCACCAGAGGGAGCAAGTGTGCTGAGAACAGCCAAATGCGCTTGGTCTGCATCACACAGGAGCACAAGGTACACACCACCAGCTGGCCTATTCACACATAAACACAGAGAAATAAAACATGATAGCATTAAAGATATATAGAAATGTTAGCAATAATAAGATGATTATTGATACCAAACTGCAATACATTACAGTACAGCAATGCATCAGACCTGAATCTGTGCCGTTTGTTCCCCTACTGTACTCACTGACATTAATGAATGCATCTGTTCTGGCTGGAGTTAATTAGGCCTGACAGAATTTAGAGTAAAGGACCCAGCAGCACTCAAGAACTCAATGAGCACACTAGTGTGTGTTCCTGTGGCTCATAGAGCAATTTGTTAGTAGCGCAAATGTTGTGGGTTCAATTCCCAGGAACACATACTGATCAAGTAATGTATAGCCTGAATGCACTGTAAGTCGCTTTGGATAAAAGCGTCTGATAAATGCATAAATGTAAATGTAGTGAAACAGCAAGCAGTAGACCAAAGGTTGAATCACAGATGCTAGGGATGTATTTCACCACAAAAAGAAAAAAAGAGATAAATTAGACGCATACATAAAATGAGGCCTATTATGGACCAGCATTTTCTCTCAAATGAGGGAAAAATCTCATTACTGTAATGCAGCAAGAAAATAATCCTGTCTGTACACAACATCTTTCTAATTTATACATAGGATTATACTTTAAAGTAGATGTACTTTACAATTTAAATAATTATATTTATATACATGAAAGAAGGGTACACTAAAAAAGTTTGGATCTATGTTTTATTTTTATCTTTACTTTTTCACCAATTATATTTATGGTTTGGTTCATACCTTAAATTTTGATTTAAGACAAACAAAGATGGGAATATTCTCTTCAAAAGACCAACAGATGTTTACTGTAAATTCCTTTTAAAGTACGCATATTTTTTGTTTGTACTACCAAAACAAATAAGTTATTAACTTATAAATAAAACCCACAAAAATGTGTGTAGTCAGTAAAGCTAGCCAGTGCTTAAACAATTTGATTGATTGATTAATTAATTTTAGGCCAAACTGAATAAAATAAAACAAAAACATTACCGGTACTAATTGTTATTTGATGCATTAACTAAAGTTAACTAATGGTACTTATGAAAATAGTGTCATTTATTATTATTATTATCATTAGGTGAAAGATGAAAAATAAATGGAATGTTCTGGGGAGTGAGATTTACCTCCCTAAATGGTATAAATGTCAAGAGTAACATAGAAAGAGAAAGAGTGAAAACATATAGTTGATGAGAAAGCAAGAAAGTCAGAGGAAGGGAAGGACAGTAAGAGAGAGTGAGGCAGAGAATGACATATTACAAATAAGGGGAAGGGAAGTGAGCAGGAGTGGTTTTGACATTAATCTGGCAAAGGATAGTACTTATAGAAAAAGTGATGAGAGGGGAAAATATGAAAGCTGCATCTCTGGCTTTTGCGCAGTGTGGTTCAGGGCCGGCGGCATATGAGACGGGAACAGGAGTGGGAAATGCCTTGACCTCTGACATCATATCTCAAGACATGCAAAACTACCCAACTCTCCTCAGAATGACACTACATGAGCACACGTTCCGACGGAATAAGAGCTGTAATGAGTCAGTATGGGACTCGCACGTGACAGGAACGTGACTTAGAATGTTAATTTGAAGTCAACATGAAATAAGAACTGGCCCTGTTTAACTTATTAATGCAACTTCATAGCCATAGTGCATGACTGTATATTATAAAAAAAAATATAAAAAAAAAAATCTTATTTTCACGCTTGATAATTATTCATTATTATATATTATTTAATTGTCATTATATTATTTATTTGTATTATATTTATGAATATTTAAACAATTTATATTACGTTACTACTAATTCATTACACTAATTAAATATTAAAAACTAATATATAATTTTGGTATTATATAGGATAGCCCTAATCATAGCCGAGGGAACGTACTTTGAGTAGGGGGGCTGTGAAATAAAATGGGGGTGGGGGGGTGTTGGTCATGTGACAAGAGTGATGCGAGACACTATGAACCAAAAGCGAAATTTTTGTTAATAAAAGTTTAATTTATTCCTTTAATTTAAGCGAGTTTGTCTTACGCAAACGCATTTGTTTTAAAAAAGAGAAAAGACCTTATACAACGCAAGTAAGCTATATCTGTTTTATTCATACTGTTAATAAAAGTTTGATGTTTAATATAGGCCTATGCAAATTTGCCATTGTACTATTTTATGGCTGATGTGTTTTAATTAATAGGCTAATAATGAACCCGAAACTACGATCGTTTTAAAGAAAGGGGAAATCCAAAGACCGTTTATTTATTTGTGATACAATGCAGGTAAAACATATTTCCCTTATTCATATTGTTAATACAAGTTCAAAGTTTAATATAGGCCTACTTCCCGCGGTAATGGCACTAATGACACTAATTCATCAGTGCACATTATTCTAGTGAAAAAATTGTTTTATAATCTTTTATTAAAATGTAATAACTTCTTATTCCTCTAAAACTACATTTTTTAACTGACATCACAAGTTTGTCTTAGTTTTTAATCCGTTTCTTTCAATCGTGCAACAACCAATGAGATGCTTTGGAGATTTTGTCAGGCACTTACAGATGAGCGCAGTAGTGAAGCGGTTGATGGACAGAGGCTCCAGGTACAGCAGGCCCTCATAGTCTGACTCCAGTTCACTGCGCACATAGTCCCTGAAACAGAGAACAGATACCTTATTCTAACCTCTCACAGCACAACATTCCCCCTGAGACATCACAGCCTGAGGAGGATCTATACTTACAGCCCGAGTCAGACAGAGCAGAGCGGTGGAACCATCACTCCGTCTGTTTTTATCAGACTAGTATTCCTGAGAGAACAATCCCTTATATAACTCTCAGCTGAGTCCCACTGAGCAACCAGTACTGACATTCAGAAGTTTAAAATACTCCTTTACCCTTAGCTAAGGGGGTTTTCATACAGGGTCTGCAAGCCCTAGGGGCTCTGCAGGGGCTCCATCAATTATTTTTGATCTAAAATGAATTTTTGTGGTGGAAAAAGAGTCCAATATAACTTTGTTCATGGAATACAAAGGTAGAATTTCTGAATAATGTGCTGGTTGCTCTTTTATGATTATAATGCATGAAACTGAAACTTTCAAGCTTAAAAAATTATTCAACGGTATTATTAAAGGAGCATAAAAGCAGACCATAAAAGCTGTGCACTTTTAAAGCCCTACAATAGCTTTTGATGAAAATTTTGACTATTGAAATGGCTTTGCATATAACAGCATAAGATTTTATTTTTCTTACATGACTCGGACAAATTGGGGGATTGACTCATTTAGAGGACCGAATGGATGTCATATATGAAACACATATACCTGAATAAACATTTACAAAGCTTGCTTAAATTCTTATCTGAGCTTGGCTCTGCTCCGTTTAAGGAGGCAGAGAGGGAATAGAGGAAGGCAGGTAAGTTACGAGCCGGCAGTAATGGCTTTGCCACACTTGGGTGATCTTAATTTGAGCAGCCACTGCTTTTTTCTACAGACACACATTATGCTGACAAATGTGCTAAAAGCTCTCTCTTAATCTGACACTAAACAGCCAGCTGTCAAACGCAAATGACACTATAATCGCGGACCCATGAGCATGGCAGAGGAGCCTCCAGTAAAGTAACACGTCTGTCGTAATGCCTGCTCAGATCTTAACATTCTTTCAACCTTCAAAGCATTAAAAACATAGATTTTTGTGCAGCATTGTTTAAATGTCCAAATAGAAGTGCAACTAGAAGTTAAAACAAATGATCTTTTGGCTAGTTTCTTTATTAATCAAATTATTAATTAGCTTGTTAATTAATTATTATTGTTCAAATAGTATTAAAATACTAAATAAATAAACGTTTATGTTCCATGTAGAAACAACAGCATGGAGGTTAGAAAGACATGAAGACAAGTAAATAATAGCATAATATAATATACACTACAGTACAAAACTTTGGGGTATGTAAGCTTTTTTGAATAAATTATTATTTAGCAAGGATCAAAGGTGTGACAGTAAACTATTTTTCTATTTTAATAAATGTTCTTTATAATATAATATAACATAACCTTAAAGGGATAGTTTACCAAAAATAAAAACTGCCCCATGATTTACTCACCCTCAAGTCATCCTAGGTGTATATTACTTTCTTCTTTCAGACAAATACAGTCAGAGTTATATGAAAAATTAATATAACTGGCTCTTCCAAGCTTTATAATGGCAGTGAATGGGGGCTCTGGTGGGTTAATAAAGGCCTTCTGAAGCAAATTGATGCATTTGTGTAAGAAAAATGTCCATATTCAAGACTTTATAAACCATAATCTCTAGCTTCTGCTAACTGTCATACGTGTGTTCACGAGAGAGTGGTGTTAAATTAATAATATTGATGACAATAATAATATTGCACTTCATTTATTTCAGTTTTTTATAAACAAAATAAAAACCTTAAAAATGTTGTCAACTTAAAAATAAATGCTAATATTTTAATATTAAACATATGAATTGTCATAATTTTCAAACTTAAAATCAGCAAGCTTTGGCGGGTTGCTGGCAAGCAAGTATAAGCGCGTCAATGAATGAAATGTCAGTTTCAGTAAGAATGAAAATCATATACAGTATTACAGTTAGTTCATCTAAAATGGTAATTGTCCATTAACAGCTGTCAACCATGTCGGTTTGCAAATGAGTAGTCTGAACTTATTTACACAGTGCATTTTTTATTTTGGTCGCACATGCGTACCTGCATTGCAGTTATGCCGAGTTCACACTGCACGATTTTCAACGTTGCCGGATCACTGTTGTTTTCAGACTGCACAACTATCTGGGGTAGCTTTCAGTCACTGCTATTTTCTCATTGCACGATGGATCGGCGACAGGAGGTTTCACACTGCATGACTTTACAATAGGAAGAATCGCCAACGACAGCTCTGTCTGATCCGCAAACTACAGCCAAACGCACACGAGAAAACGCAAGATCACGCTGATATTATGGTCTGTAAAAAGTCCTCCATGCACACACAATAATTAACAAAGATGACTTCCTTGTTAACAAAATACTTTTGCAGTGGAAGTTTGATATAGCCTACACAAATCTAATAGTCTACTTGAAAGTGAAGCAAACATTTTGTTTATTTTGTAATGAGTTTATTTCTTATAGCCTACAAAATCCCTCAAAGTGATACAAAATAAAAATGCAAAAAATATTGTATCCTTTATAGAAGATAATTATTTACAGGAAAATCCTAACTCCCTTTTATGTTTAATTAAATGTTGTATATTTTCTAACTATAGACTAATCTTTTTGTATTCTATCTATTTTATTATACAATTAACAAAAGCAAAAAAGGCCTCTAACACTAGCTTGCTCTATTCTGTCTTCTTTTTATTTATTATATAAATAATTATTTCACGGGTCTCGGCGATGCATCGGCGATTCTCTCAGATCGCATCTTTAATACTTTACACTGCGTGATTGTCACTCGAGTGAACGAGCGCCGATTTGCCTCCGATTTCGGGCGTTTGTCGGCGATTCATCAAAACCTGTCGGCGAGTGAAAAACCGGGCTAAAATCATGCAGTGTGAACTTGCCATTATGTGCACCCCTAATTATAAAGATTGGAAGAGCCAGGACATTTTTTTAAATAACTCAGATTGTATTTGTCTGAAAGAAGAAAGTAATTTGCACCTAGGATGTTCAAATTATGGGGTTATTTAAATTTGGTGAACTACTTGAGTTAGGGTCTTAATTGGGTCAGTCCCATTTTGTAATGAACAAAAAAGTGTAAACAAATATAATCAACTATTATGTAAAAAATAGACTGAATCAAAATGCATGATGGATTCTCTCTTGGTTGAATGGCAAACACAGTGTTTTAAGGGAATTTTAGTGGCTATCGGGTTGTTTTGGTGGGAGCAGCTTTTCTGTCAGTCTTTCTCCTAAACGCTCACCTTGAGATTTGGTGACCAGCGAACAGCAGCAGAGCAGTGAGCACATACAAGTAGAGCTGCACCAGGTGCTGTCGGGGCAGGGTGAGCAGAACCAGACTCAGAATGTAGCCTGAAAGAGAGAAGGATAAAGAATGAGACTGCTGTTCGACCGCTATGTGAGGAGGATACTGTCAAGCACACAGAAGGGCCTCGGAGGCCACATCTCTCTCAATATCTCTCAGACCAGCAGAGAAGGTCCATTCACTCGGACTGTCAAAGGAAGTCACACAGCCAGAGCTCACTGACTGAATCCGGATATCCAGTTCATTGATAGTCGCACCTGCAATAAGAGTCTTTGGCTATGCTCAGAACAGAATAAAGAATAGATGGATGGGTACTGTTCAGTGTGCAGAATATACCATATACTAACTACTTTAAAAAAATGCATATGAAGCAAACAGCATGCAAAATGCAAATATAAAAAGTAGTGTTAGTAGTCTGCATTGTTTACACATTTACTTTGCATTTTTAATTTAGTTCAGTTTCAGTCTCTAAAATTGCAATTACTTGTTTGGCAGTCTAATGTGCATAATCAAGCTGATTTTGAAAATTACTAGCCTATACCATTAATGTATAAGCTAGAAATAATGTTGATATTTAGACCAGCACCATTTCAAATGTGTTTTAGCTTTTATACAACAGTAACTTACATTGTAAACCTGAAATTGAACACTACAATCAATCAAATCAATTGAGTGAATAATTATAAGACTCATTAATACATTAACACACACAGTTACATGTTTCATTGCTAAATTAATCAGTATTTTTGAACTAAGCAGGTGAGTCAATAATCAATTCACTCAAAAGGCAATCACTTGTCACCACCTCCTAGAATTATAGAAAGACTTAATATTCTCAATATAATGCACTAATACACAAACTGACTGGAATATACTGACAGTCTCTTCTGGAAAGAGCAAACAGAAACTATCTGAGTGATTTAGCGACAAGTCTCAGTGCTGTTGGCCAATCAAATTCGAGGACTGGAACTAACTGCTGTTTAATGTACTGTACATTTTTGTGATCATCAAGTTACTTAGCATACAGAAAATGTGCAGCATAAACAGTGCAAGTTGGATGCTGTTTGGAGCCTATGTTATGGCCATCAATGAGAAAACAGAAATAGTACACAAGTAACACAAATTCAACATTGCAATGCTTGCGTTAGACATTTACCTAATAAAACGCCTTAGTTCTAACGGGGCAATATTTCCTGAAAAAAGTGCTTTCAAATGTAAACACATTCAGTAGTATACGTCATAGCGAACAAGGGTATTATAATACATGTTTCAGCCTCCGGTCTGACATTCACTGGCTCACGCTGACGTGTTTGTGTGTTCATATGAGTGTGTGTAGATGGGATGAGGCGGGAGATTAAGGCTTTTACCATGCACAGATTAAGCTGTCATTACTCCACTGCCAAACCCTCTTGATCCGTCCTGTTGCATACTGTTTATCTGACGTTCAACACTCATCCTCTCGAGTTCACTTCTGCCATTCACAAATATAAAAACATGCACCATACTCCATTGTCTAGAACACAGGAGAAATACAACACAGTGGGAATATTCTACTTGGATTGAAGATACAAAGTTTATCTCAGTAAGAAAATAAAGTAATTCACAACAAAAAGAGTTTCATAAACATCAACACAGCATGATCCCCGTGAATAACTCATGAGATGTGTGTGTTGGGATGTGTGCAGCAGATGAATGGAGGCTGATGCTACGCTCCACTGAGTCTTTTTAAAACTCAGGACAGGGGGCTGAGAAAGACCCGTGGCCTGAATCAGTTGCCTCTGACTCTATCATTGTCAGCAGGACCACAGGGTAAATAAACAGCGAGAAATAGGTTTGAATGGGTTATTTTTCCTTTGCATTTGAGGTTTTTGCCAGCTCATTTAAGTTTTTTTCCATTTTCCACTCAATCATCTTGCTGCCTGTGCCAGCATTACTCAAACGAGAGGCAATCTGGAGTAATGTGATGAACAGACCACCTGACTGACCTCTAGAACAAAGCTTCTCTACTATTCCAATTGCAAAGAATCTTCAGAGACTTCTTGGCTGCCCTGAACTATAACAAGCCAAGCTTTTCTGTGGCTCAAACAGTACAAAGCCAAGGTCATGGATTCAACTTCTAGGGAAAGCAAGAACTGATAAAATGTACATTTTATGGCAGCATATGATTCAGCCAACCAGATCTCATGAGAAAATGCAAATATTTTTCAAGGTGGTGATTTCATATGAAGTGATTTGTACGGAAATATACAACATTCAATTATGCGTAAGAAGATCGTACAAAAACATATTAATAAGATTCATCCAAATTAGCCAAATATTCACCAAAATGTAAAATAACTACAAATTGCAACAAGAGTGTTTTAGGTAGCAGGAAGAGAACAGAGAACTAAGTAAACTGATCGACAGATGAAAGCCATTTATTCCCTCACAAGAAGTACCATGGTGCAGACAGAGATGGTAATACCATGGTAACTTGATGGGCATTTTATGACACTGAATGGCTCCTTATTCGTAGACCATGGTATACCCCAAAAACCATCACATAAAATAGGTTTGCTACTCACCCACATAGTGAAGGTAGAGGACCAGGTACTTGTACTGGAAGAGGGGGTTGTTGTTGAGGCTGCTTCTCTGGATCTTCTGGAAGAAGGAGCTGACATCCCAGCGGTACAGCACTCTAGTAACATGATACTGGGGACCCGCAGGCCCACATTCAGCACCGCCTCCACCCGCTCCTTCACAGCCATCACTCCTGACTACCACCAACCACACGCAATTCACTGGCACTATCACACACCAGCACTGCACTGATACGAGATAGAGAGCCACACACAGAGAGAGAGAGAGAGAGAGAGAGAGAGAGAAAGAGAGAGAGAGAGAGAGAGAGAGAGAGGGGTTCTGACTGTCAGTCAGTAAAAAAGGTGTTGTCTGAGACAAGCCCTATGCAAAAGAAAAGCTCTGAGAACAAGAGCTAAATACTGATTTAGAGCATAATTTCTCAACTGAATACATCAGCGAATACAAAAAGTTTATAAGTAGGTTTAATTAGACAGACTAAATTAAAAATGTGGCAGCATTTTGTACTGAAGTTTAATGGACAGAGTTAAACACAGGTTATTACATAAGCTGTTTGTTTCCTTAGGGCTGCATATTTTTACAATTAACACAAAACACAGCATAGATGGTGCACAAAACAATCTGATAAACAGCAATGTATACCATAACTTAGAAAACAATGAAGATAACTAGATTGTCAAAGTTTCCATAAAACTGTACAGCTGCAGTCTTATAGGGAAACAGTTACATAATCTGCTTTGCACTCAGTGTGCTACCCATACACACTTCTGAGGAGTTCGTTTTTGTAAATTAGTTTGTAAAGTAGGCCTAACTTCTGTGGGGCATTTTTCGGACCCAGTAATTAACTATGTTTGCGCAAAAATCTGTCATAAAAAAACGCCTCTAGACTATATTTAAAAAAAAAAACACTATTCTTTGTGTGAGAAACTTGAGTTAAAGTGATAAATACAGTAGGCTATATGTTCGTATTTCTAGCAGGATAAGTAAAGCAAAATGTTTCGCCAGCCTACTGTTGCTATGGTTACCTCGTAAGGCTAGCGCCTTTCTTTCACTTATCTAACTTTTGTGATTAATGAAACATTTCAAATCCCTTAAAATGTATACTGTCTTTAAAAATAAATACTTTTATCATCCCAACTTGTTGTTTGGACTTCCTTTGGGAGGCTTTATTTAAAAAAGTAGCACAGCCCCTCGACCCCAAACCCCGGGTTTCGCACCCTGATAATGTATTTTCTAATGTTAGAGCCAGCGGGAGCTGTCGAAATGAACTGTAGTAACCCCGAGCTCATTGAAAATTAATTGTGTGTGACTGGCTGATCTCACAATGAGCCTGTTGCAGTAACAAGCGCGTCTACAAAAATAACTTCGTTTTCCGTTTTATTGTCGTAAATAAAAACAACAAATGTGAGGATATGTAGCCAATGATGTCTGTAACGTTACAATGACGCGACGTTGCTGTGATAACCGGTGTTACACGTCTGTAATTAAAGGAAACCTTCACGGAAACATTCAGATATCTCTGGCCTCGAATCGCACGCTATATATAACGTTAATAACGTTACTTGGATGCAGCTCTAGCTATGCAGTACGCGGCTAACGTTATATGTGTGCCTTGCATTCTCTCTCTAGAGATGCTGCTATGAACTGTGACCTCGGATAACAAACATTGACACACTCATGTCCGGAGCTCAATGAACCGCAATTTAACAGACACAATAAACATTCAACTTACACGATTATGACACTCGCAAGTGCTGGCGACTATGATGTCCGACCTTTATTCTTCTGTCGGATGTCAATCATGTTGACGGAGGAATGAATGGAGTGGTTGGCTGTCTCAGGGAAAGGGCATTGCTTCCGAATATACGCGGCGCGGCACCGGGACTCGTATCACATCATCCCGCAGCCATTACAGATTGCCACAGTGATCGGTACTGAGCATGTGCGCCGAGGAGAGCGGATTAGAGAGCGCCGTGGCATCATGAGGGCACAGCACACGTTGGAGACTGAAACAAGAGAGGGGGTGGATAGGTGGAATGATAAGGAGTCAGAGCAGGCGACTCAGCATTCACAATGCCAACTGTGCCATAAAGATTAATAGTGCTATAATGAACCAGATCACGGTCTGTGAATAAAACTAAAATGATAATCGACTTCAATTATCTGTGATACTGCCTCTTCACATTAATATATCTCTCCCTCTCACCTTTTTGGCGTTGAGAAAAGTCAGGCAGACAGCCTATTATTTCAACAGCCTAATACAAATGTAACACACACACACACACACACACATGCTATGTGTGGTCTATGGTAGTCGAAGTAGGCCTGTCTGTCTGCCTGTGTGTGTGTATGTGTAAGGCTCAATTTTTGAAATTGAGATTTCTACATCATCTGAAAACTGAATAAATAAGCAAGCTTTGCATTGATGGATTTGTTAGGATAAGACAATATTCGGCCAAGATGTATAACTATTTGAAAATCTGGGGGTGCAAAAAGAATAATAAGAAGAAAATCATGTTCGTAGCAATGCATATTAATATTCAAAAATTAAGTTTTGATATATTTACAGTAAAAATTCACAAAATATCTTCATAGAACATGATCTTTTTTTAATACCCTATGATTTTTGGCATAAAATAAAAATCAATAATTTTGACACATACAATGTATTTTTGGCTATTTCTACAAATATACCCGTGTAACTTATGGCTGGTTTTGTGGGGTCACACACACATATATACAGAGCTGTGTAGATTACATACAAAATGTAATCCGTTACTGATTCTAGATTACATGGCAAAAATTCTAGTCAGTAATGTAATCCGTTACATTACACATTTTAGGTAATATAGTCAGATTATGCTTAGATTACTTTTGATTTAACGTTTATCACATTGATTTTAAAAAGCATTATGTTGTTATCTTGTAATTATTCATAAGTATAGGAGTGAACCGTCTTTCTATTTCTATAGTCTTTGTTTTAAATAAAACACTTACTAAAAAAGATGCAAATGTGATACTTAATTATTGAAATATTTATTTGAAAATATCAGGCGTACTTAAAGCAAATATATTTGGTGAATAAAGTTTAGATGACAAAAAGTTTTGAAATGCCTGCATTACATGCACTAAGAAATAACGTGAATATACTAATATTTTAATTAGTTATAATTAATAATACATGGTTAAAAAAAACTACAGTAATAATTCAAATAAAAATGAATGTGCCCATCAGTAGTTGATGCAATGTTGAAACCCTTCTTAAACCAGACATGATTTTTGTAAATCCAGTGTTCAAATACCACCTGTTTAATGACTGATCTTTGTGTGTATCTCCACAAAACTGGACTATACATACATATGAAGAGTTCAGATGCAAACGCCTCTAAGTGTCATCTGAAATTTTCTTCTAAAATGAGCATTTTTCTTAGGCTCTCATGTTTAGGTTCAGTAATGTCACTTTAGTGGTAATGAATATGCTCTTTTCATCGCTATTAAAGTGAAATAACTGAACATAAATATAGGAGCCTGAGAAACATGCTCATTTCAGAAGAAAATTTCAGATTGGCACTAGAGGCTTTTGCATCTGAACTCTTCATATATAATATATAATCGGTTTTGGAAAGGAAAATTAACAATATTAAAAAGAGAAATTAGGGAGAATCAATTAATTATGAATAATTTACATTTACATTTATCAGACGCTTTTATCCAAAGCGACTTACAGTGCAATCTCTGGGAATCAAACCCACAACCTTTGCGCTGCTAACACAATGCTCTAACCACTGAGCCACAGAAACACTAATGTATTGCTATTGTGTGAATAATATGTAATCATGTATTCCATAAAAAGTTACTGTAGTCTGATTAAGAGGATTTTAAAATGTAACTTACTCTAATTACAAGTACTCAATTTGTGGAATCTGATTACCTAATCCAGATTACATGTAATCAGTTACTACCCAGCTCTGCATATATACATATATATATACATACATTTAGTCAGCACACCAATTTGAAAAGTAAAGTTTTAAACAATATCTCAATGAACACAAAAACATTTCCAAAATGTTGACAAGACTAAGTTTAATATAAACATCTGTTTAACTTATAACATTAAGAAAAAAAATTAATAATATAACTTAGATTACACATTTTCAGTTTTACTCAAATTAGTGTGATAAAAAATAAGAGGTCAATAACAAAATTTCATCTAAATACTTTGTTATATACCTCCATGATTGTAATGACAGTAAAATATTTTCTGGAATACAAGTTTTCACACATTGTCTGGTATTTTGGCCATTCTTCAAGAATGATCTCTTTCTAGAGATTGGATGTTTTGGAGAGTGATGCTCAACTTGTTTCTTCAGAATTCCCCAAAGATTTTCTATGGGTTCAGATCAGACTGAATCACATGAAATGCCTTAGTTTCTGTGTTTGGGATCATTGTCATGTTGGAAAACCCAGCCACGTTTCATCTTCAATGCCCTTGCTGATGGAAGGAGTATTTCACTCAAAATCTCAGTACATTTGTGATTCATTCATGCCATCAATGAAATGCAGCTACTGGTCCCTTGCAGAAAACATGCAGCCCACATAAGCATGACTGCCACCACCATGTTTCACAGTAGGTACCATGCATTTTCTTTGTATCTCACCTTTCTCGCCATACAGTTTTGAGTTTCATCAGTTCCAAAAAGTTTATCTTGGTCTCATCTGACCATATAGAGTCCCAGTAGTCCTCTTCTTTGGATCAGCATGGGCCTCTAGCAAACTTCAGGCGGGCTGTGCCTGGGCTTTAGGGGCTTCACGTTGGCACTGCATGGATTTGCCATTCCTCTGCAAACGCGTGTGTGTCACTGGAAATAGTCACCCCAGTTTGTTACTTTGGTCCCAGCTCTCTTTAGATAACTGCAGTGAACTGTGGTTCTGATTTTCTTCAACCCTTCTCATAATTTTGATCAGGGGTGAGATCTTGTGGGCCCCAGATCGAGGGAGTCTCTGTGAGTGGTTGCAGTTCCATCTTTTAAATTTTGTACCACTTTTTGCTACAGTATTCTGACTGATAAGTAAAGCTTTGCTGATTCAGCCTTCACCTTTCTTGTGTAAATAAACAATTTTCTTTCTCAGGTCTTGTGACATTTCTCTTCCATGTGGAGTGCCATTGCTGACAGTTGAGGTTGTGGAAGGGTGTCTTTATACTGATAACACCCTTCATAGTCAGATGCCATTAATAACAATAATAATTAGACTCACCTCTGTGGTTGAATTACTCTGTTAAATTAGACATTTGTAGCTGTTTAGCTTTGCTCAGAGACTTTCAGTGTACTCATTTTTGCAATAAATTTGAGTAAAACTGAAAATGTTGTTCTATTACAGTGGGGCAAAAAAGTTTAGTCAGTACCAATTGTGCACAGTTCTCCCACTTAAAAGATGAGAGAGGTGGTATATATATATATATATATATATATATACATATACAGTGCTCAGCGTAATGAGACACACCCCTTTGAAAAGTAACATTTTAAACAATATCTCAATGAACACAAAAACCATTTCCAAAATGTTGACAAGACTAAGTTTAATATAACATCTGTTTAACTTAGAACATGAAAGTAAGATTAATAATATAACTTAGATTACAAATTTTTCAGTTTTACTCAAATTAGGGTATGCAAAATGAGTACACCATCACAACAAAAACACTAAATCTAGTACTTTGTATGGCCTCCATGATTTTTAATGACAGCACCAAGTCTTCTAGGCATGGAATGAACAAGTTGGCGACATTTTGCCAGATCTATCTTTTACCGTTCTTCAAGAATGACCTATTTTAGGGATTGGATGCTGGTGGAGAGTGATGCTCAACTTGTCTCTTCAGAATTCCCCATAGGTGTTCGATTGGGTTCAGATCAGGAGACATAGACCACTGAATCACTTTCACCGCTCTTCTTCTTCAGAAATCCAACAGTGGCCTTAGATGTGTGTTTAGGATCATTGTCATGTTGGAAAAGTGCACCAGACCAAGGGCACGGAGTGATGGTAGCATCTTCTCTTTCAGTATAGAGCAGTACATTTGTGAATTCATGATGCCATCAATGAAATGCAGCTCCCCGACACCAGCAGCACTCATGCAGCACCACATAAGGACACTGCCACCACCATGTTCACTATAGGTACCATGCATTTTCTTTGTATTCCTCACCTTGGGAGACGCCATACAGTTTTGAAGCCATCAGAAAAAACATTTATCTTGGTCTCATCACTCCAGAGTATAGAGTCCCAGTAGTCTTCATCTTTGTCAGCATGGGCCCTGGCAAACTCTAGCTTTGGGGCTTTTTTCTGTGCCAGGACGACTTCTGTCGGTGAATGGGCACCCATGCATGCCATTCCTCTGCAGTGTACGCCGCAAGGGAAATAGTTAACCCAGTTTGGCTTTCTACTTCCCATATAACTGCAGTGAACTTGCATGTCGATTTTCTTCAACCCTTCTCATCAGAAGACGCTCCTGACGAGGTGTTAACTTCCGTGAGACGACCTGGACGTCTCTGTGAGATGGTTGCAGTTCCATTTCTTTCTTGTTTGTAAAACATCACTTTTCTTTCATGGAGGAATGGGCCAGCAACAGTGTGAAAACATTTCTCTTCACATGAAAATCTTGTGACCTGTCCATTGGTGCCAGGGTATACAACAGCATGAAATGGGAAGGGTTTTCTTTAAGTAACACCCTTTTATAGTCAACTGTCTACTGAACAATGAATAATTAGACTCACCTGTGGTTGAATTCTTGTTAAATTAGACATTTGTAGTCTATTTAGCTTTGCTCCAGAGACTTTCAGTGGGGTGTACTCATTTTTGCATCACCCTAATTTGAGTAAAACTGAAAATGTTGTTCTCTAAGTTATATTATTAACCTTACTTTCATGTTATAAGTTAAACAGATGTTATATAAAACTTAGTCTTGTCAACATTTTGGAAAATGTTTTTGTGTTCATTGAGATATTGTTTAAAATGTTACTTTTTAAAGGGGGTGTACTCATTTACGCTGAGCACTGTACATTCCAATTTGTGTATACTTGCAAGAAGATTTAAATAAGTGTAGTGATCTATCACTGCTTTCACACAGTCCCAAAAAAAGCATGTGGTTAAAAACTGATGAATTTAATCACGCTTTATGGGGAATTATCATCTCCAAACCCCTAGTAATTTCTTCTCTTGTGGTGAAGCCGCAGCTGGCTCAGCTATTCACTCGTGCTGATGTGAACTTCCCTCCTGTATAAACATATGATTAAGCATAATTTACAGAGTATGATGTGGCACTACGATGCAGGAATATACAGTAAATGTCCATTGAGTATAAAATACAATAGGTCACGTTTACCCACAACAGCAATGCCAAAGCAGCTGAATCATTGTAAGGTAACCCAAAACAACAGTTTCAAATACAAGAGCCCTAGATCACATAACAAAATCACAATCCAATCATTTTCATCTTGAATTCATACGTTTAGTGAAAACTCATTTGTGAAATCAATGCTAGACAATAAATGAGTAACAGAGAGATCACTGTGGACATTTCAGACCTGTACTGTACCTATTTGTGTTTTCTTTTTTTATATCCAGTGTCTGCTACTTATAGACTGTAAATCATATATTTATGAGCATGTGGATGTTTCTATCAGCCTACTAGCAAGAGCGCCTGTCCCAGAGGGAGTGAGCCAATCTTCTCTTTTAGTCTCTTTACTTCATAAGTAGGTCAGCAATCTGTACCCTTTTCAATGTCTCTCATAATGATGTTGAGGAAATGCTTCTTAAATCAAAGTTGTTATGTCACACTTGCCCTGAAATAACTGTTAACTCTGCTAAAAAGAGACTGTAGCCTTCTCAAGGCATACATACACTCACAGCATCTCAAACGTATAAACCTACCCTGGATAAACGTGTCAAGTATTTATCAAGACATATCTTCACAAATGCATTTAACCAAGACAATGTACAGACTCTTTTTAAATTACACTATCTATTATCATCTTGATTATTTATTTGCATTCATTGTGTGGTTTGTGATTAGTAAGTCACAGCTGATCAGATCATTTAATGACGCAGATCTTTCATTTATTTATTTTTTATAGTCTTTTTGTCATACCAGCTTCAGTTAATGAATGGCAGGTTTGTTTGGGTAAGTTCCTCAAAATTACTTCATGATGCACCAATTGTGTCATTTCCAAAAACCCAGCACTTGTGTTTTTTACATGGTGGTTAATGTCACTCATGGTGTGTTACACATGTTATTTCCAGGCTTCAATACAGGACTTGTTTTTCACACAACACTTTAACAATCAGTGATCGGTTGATTTAGGTGGCTCTTTTGATTTGATGCCCAAACTCTGTTGAAACGGGGAATAGCATGTTGCTTTGCTCCACATTGAGATGTGACAGTAATTCCTGTCTTGAGCAGTCTTATGTGTGATCTACAGAGAAAGAAAAGACAGTTGCATATAATTAGGACCTAACGAAGTCCAAACCTTTCAATGTGAGTGATATTTAACTAAATGAATACACTACATAACAGTTCAGAATTGGTGAGACATCAAATGAAATCACTTCTTAAATCTAAACATGCAATCAAGACAAAACTGAATTAAGAGCATATAGATGTTTTATGTCATTTATAATCAAGGAAAGACATCAGCAATCATAATAAATACATGTAACACAGTTAAGATGTACTACAGTTATAAATAATTAATTTAAGAGCATGATAGTGTTATTACAATGTATAGATAAATACATTATTACAAGAACACATACGATGTGTTTGTATTTAATTACACAATATATGACCAGAGAATTTCTAATAGAGTCAGTCATTGTTCATAACTACAGATAACATCATAATGGTTACATTGAATTTCATTTAATGACGTATAATAAATTATAGCATCTTTAACTTTGGTTCTCGGATCCTCTGCTTGCCGGTGTTTCTGGTTTTGCATCTAAAAATGAACAGAGAAAGTTTGAATTATAATGTGTACGGAAAATAACATCAATAAAGCAATAAGGACATTTTAAAGGGGGTAAAGCAAATTAATATTTTGCTAAGAAATATAACAAATGTTAAATACACACACTTGTACTGGGTCCAGTCACTCCATGAGGAATTACAGAATTCATCTCTGGCTCTCACACACACAATCGTCCCTTTTTTCACTGGCAGCTGGTGACTTTGTGTGAATAACATCTGAGCAAAAATCAATAAAAAATTATATATATTTCCTGATCTGACTAAACATAGTTTTAATCACAGAAATAAATTACATTTTAAAATATATTAAAACTGAAAAAGTTATTTTAAATTGTAATAATATTTCACAATATTATTGTTTTATTGTATTTAATAAATAAATAGATTAAATAAATATAGCCTAATTATTTCAAATGTGATTATTCCGGATGTTCTTTTGACCAGTAGTGTGTACCGTATGTGTGTGGGCTTACCTCTTGTAAGTTTGGTTTGGAGCAGTCACATTGTTCGTGTTTCCGACAGCGAACCACTTGGAATATGAGAGGGAAGAAGGATGATGGTTTGTTCCAGGAGTGTGGATAGCTGACCTCTACAGATGTCTTATTGATCCTACTAATAGGCACCATATCAGGCCTCACTAAGAAGTGGAGAAAAAGATTGTTTCATATTCAGATGAGTGACATACTGATTCAGTATTCTAAGACTCCATCTTAGCCGTTTTTGAGAGCTCACCGATATCCATGATGTAGAACTTTGTATTGTAAGATTCAACAACAAAGCTGCTTCTGAAGGATATGGTCAGGTTGATGCGCTCCACCTCCTCAGCATATGGACAGTAGTCATGGTCTACGCATGTGATAGACTGTTCTCCGTCATCCAGACTACAGCTGATGTTGCTTCCACCATGAGGGCTGGGACAGAATCAGTCAAGATTATTTTCTTTCCTCCACACCCCCTTACATCATAGCAGATTGCCGAGCCTAAGGTAAAACTGAGAAACTTACCGTGTGGCTTCGATATGAACAACATGGCCACTCCTGTTCTTATCCCATTCCCATTTACATTTGAAGGAACCTCCATAGTTATTTGTTGAACAATCAATGTAACCTTGTTTGGTAATCCAATAAACAAACAAAAATAATAATTTAATTAATTAATTCAATAATAAAATTGTAATCAATACAATAAAGACACATGTTATAAAAAATATAAACACATTTGGGGTACATTTTTTTAATTAATAATTTTGTTCATCAAAGACACATTCAATTGATCAAACGTGACAGCAGAGACTTATATACTTATTTTTCTAATTTATAATTAATTAAATTCATATGTTTAATGTTACAAAATATGTATAATCCAAATAAATGCTGTTCTTTTGAACTTTTGTTTCAAACAATCAAGAAAAAATTTATCATGTATCAAAAATAAATAAATAAATAAATAAATATTACTAAGCAGCATAACATTTTCAACACTGATAATAGGAAATGTTTTTAAGCATCAAATCATCCTGTTAGAATGATTTCTGAAGGATCATGTGACACTGAAGAGCAATCACTGTGTAAAATGAATTAAAATATATTAAAATGGATAACATTTCCATTGTAATAATATTTCAAATTTCTCTCTAAACTGAACATAAAATTAACATTGCCTTGATGAACATACTTTTTTTTCAAATTACATGGTAGAAAATATTTTATTTGACTTTTTTTTACTTCACATTATATTTTACTGTAAACTGTTACTTCACTGTTGAAGGCTTAAAATTATTTTAACATTTTTCAAATGAATATCACGACAAGTTTACACAATGCTGAAGATAGTTGTACCTTTCTCAGGAGTATTCTTGATAATCTTCCTGAAGGTCCACTGAGCCAGCACCAGAGTGTGGTTCAGGTAGGATCCCTCACTGTTGAAACAGGAGTAGTTGCCCCCCTTCCAGCCCTCCACCGTGACGACGATCCTGTTTCCTTGAGCCTCCAGATTTTCATCATTGTTTCTGGTCCATGTAATATTTTCCCCTTCATAGGCTTCTCCACAGATAAGTGGCACCATGTTTACATCTTCACTTGCATCGACATTCACCAAAAGCACTAATGACAGACAATTGAAAAACATGTGAGAAGTGCAAATATAACAATATAAGCCTCAATACAAATCAAATAAAGTGTAACAGTTTATAAAAGAGAGCTCAAGTATTTTTCTTTAGACATGATTCAGACAAACAAACCATTTGGTTTAAGTGTCCAGTAACTCTCTGCTGTTTTGATGGATCCGTCAGCAGAGGACTGGAGAAACAACAACGTACTCAAAAAGAGAAAAAGCATCTGTTGGAGGAAAAATAGAGAAACGTTTAGACTGCAATTAATACTCTTAATCATTAGTTCTCAGCTCAGCTCTGACAGAAGGTGAAAAAACAATGCTACATGTAAATAATAAAATGCAGCTAACTATATAGTTGTGCATGTAATGTGAATAATCTTACATATTATTGGGCCTATGTAATAACAAATGCATAAAAATATATATTTAAACAAAATAATTGAGTGGTTCTTTTAATGACAATATAAACAAGAAATAAATGACTTACCATGACTGATTTTGCTTTGTTGTCGTGTTTGGTGTGCAAGCATATAAGTAACTGTCAGGAAGGCAGAATTCCCCTGGCCAGGAAAAGTCCACTGCAGGTTATAGAGGAACCAAACCCTGCATGAGCAACTTCAGAACCTTTGCTGTTCTCAGATATCATCACTAATTCTCTCACTTCCACTGAGCCTTCTCACTGTCCTCTCTCTTCTCTAATATTGGACTATTTATATACATTAACACGGCTCATTCAAAAAAATATTAGTGATATGATATGTTTTATATTGAGCAAGAAAACATCAGACATGAAATTGCTAATTGGTTTCCAATACTGACTATGTGAGGAATGGAGTCTAAAGGGTCCGAATGATATTATATCAATATTTGTTTTCCAACACCTTGGGTATTTTTGCCACAAGTTCTCATTTGAAAGTCAGAGGATGATTTACCTGGTTGCGTTACTGTGCTTGATTTGTTTGTCCCTACTATCCATTGGTTTTTCCATTTCACAATTGGGTTATTCCCCTCGCCTGTCAAATAATGACATCGAGTGATTTCTACATTAAAACTACTGATAAGAAATTTCACATTAAATGCTGATGACACTATTCAGCTTGACATGTGGAAAGTGTTTTAAATGCCCAGATAACACAGAAAAAAGGACTTTCCAAAGGCAAGGGACAACTAGGACCCCTGGTACATTAACACATGACATAAACAACGCTGAACATAGGACACTGGAAACACTGGGCTGATAAACACAAGGAAATCAAACGAGGAAGAACTGAAACAGGTGGGGAGTAATTAACACACAGACGGAGACTAATGAACTAATAACGAAGACAGGAATAGGAAGAACCAAATAAGGGCATGGGGCCATGACACAAGAAAACACAAGACTGACACAGTAGGCCTTTTTCACCAAGCTGTTGTTATAAAATCTAAGGAATAACGTTGTAATTTTGTATAGCCTACGCCTACTCTGAACGCGGACTTTTTACCAGTAATAAACACAAACTATTCTATAGGAGTCCAGTTAAAGCACGTATTAAAAAATCCTAATCTGGACACAGTTAAACCGCGAAACTAAGTCTAGTTTACAATTTATTTTAAAGGCGCATTGTACAACGTGCATTTATGCTATCACGTGAGGCGAATAGTGCAAGCGGTGAATACAACATTGCTCATTTAAAGTAAATAAAATAACGTGTAAGAGAAAGAGGGAAAGGGAGACCTCGCGCTCTCGCAGCAGTCAGCTTCAGATGAATAATATTTGAATTTGCTACAAGCAGGATACACAAGAAGCACGTTCAACTCGGACACGTAGAGGTTTGTCATGGTAATAAACGTTCGCGTGTCCGCGCTTAATGCGCATCTGGTATATGAAAAGAGTTTTAGGGGGCCCTTGGCTTTTGGGGGCTCAAGGCAATCGCCTACCTTTGCCTAATGGGTAAATCCGCCCCTGGATGTGAACGCTGTCTTCTGAATCCGATCGCGGGTGCGCACCTGCGAACCGTACAGGTGTGCCGAATTCCGCACCCTGACAGATTAGGCATCCCCTAGTATTGGTAGGTTTAGGCGTAGGTGTGGGGAGGGGTTAGGATTAGGGGTGGGGTTGGGATTAGGCAATCAGGTAGCGATTTCAATGAGGGGATGCATAATCTGGCAGGGGTGCAGATTTCGGCACAACACCTGTCCCCGAGTCCGCTTAAAGGCGGTGGTCTGGGTAGAGACCTGCGCCCACTCCCGAATAAATATATTTTATCTGGTCCCGCTCCCGCCCACGACATTCATGTTGTGTCACGCTCCCGCCCGTAAAAGCCAGAATAAAAGTAATCTATATATATTTTTTTATGTACATCGAAAATTTTCATGACATGGTTTTGTAACATCTCCTAAGCTCCACAACATCCACCCCAGCATAAACGCTCCCGATAAAATATTTGTTATTTAGGCTAAGCATCAACATTCACAAACCACTGTTATTTTTAACAGAAAAGCCAGCATGGTCAGGCTAGGCATGGCAAAATGCGAGCAGCGCATTTTATTATCAGCTGACATCTCAGTTCATCGATCTCATAAAGATATGTTATAACTCAATGAACATATAACGTTACTCAATTAATCTTTCACAATGTCTACACTTCGTGTATTAAAATGAGACGATTCGTGAGCACGTACGGTTCATGTGAACTCTGGTAACTTTACACGGTTCGGTTCGTTGCTGATGTGAACGCAATAGGCCTACCAAATCACGGAAGTGAACAGCTATAAATTAGTTATTATTTGATTAAAAAAAAGTGTATTTGTGTGTGTTTCACTCACTTTACTGACGAGCGTGACTGACGCAATGCAAGCAGAAAGTGCTTTTTTCTGTTCGCCTTTAGTCTTCTTTAGAGCATTTGCAGTAGGCTACATTCGTAAGACAGACGTAAGTACCGTTATGTACTTAAGTTTTGGGAACAAAAGCAATGTTTGAAAAACATAAATATAGGCTTTAAAAACGAAGAGAGCAAAACTATGCATTTTGCCGCCTTCTCCTGCCCGTTTAACGTTACTAAGCAAAGGGGGAAACATCAGTAGGCTTGAAGAGGCAAACGAACTACGGTTCGGACCCAAATCAAATAATATGAACAGTCCAGCGGGGAATCAAGCGAACTCGGGTTCGGACCAGGCAAGCGAACCAAGTGTGAAAGCGTCTTGACCTGCACCAATCCGGAAGCCAAAAACGCGGAAGCGTGAAAAGTGCGTAATTACCATGGTAACGCATTCATTGTTTATTGATAATGGAAGCTGTAACATCTCTCTAATCTACAGAGCAAAATGAAGTTAAAAAAGGGGGTTCTCTTCGAATATTTGAATTTAAACAAGTTTCATTGCCTTCTCTCATTGACTAACACTAAACTAATTTATGATTATTTTTGTCTTCTGGATATTCATGAGAAAAAAACACTGAATGGTAAGAATATGCCACACTAATAACAACTCGTTAATGCGCATTTCCCCTTTAACACGAGAACAACTGACAAATCTGTAATTTTTGATCAGTTTTTCTATGTAATTTTTATTAATCTGTAATAGGTGGATACATAACTACGGTGGAATTTCGGTGTTTGGAATAACTTTCGTGCTTTTCTTTTCCCTTCCTCAGACATTCAGTTCTACCATTTCATGAAGCATGTGACAACAATGGGGAAGAAAAACATCATGCTGACCTTCGACATGCTGGATTGGGATGCTGATGGAGAAATTGGTTTTGAGGAGTTTTATATGATGGTCTGCATTCTGCTCAGTAGTGAAGTAAGACATTCTCTTACAAAACATGACCACATCAAAAACAGCCCCTCCACACTTACCACAACCATACAGGGCTCACAATATATGAGCAAAAAGCCTCTTCCTCTTTTTGATACTGCAGGAAAATCCCATCTACTGCCAAATTTCCTCTGTCTTTATCATTGTTATTGTTTTATGAGAGGTGGTGGTCAATGTCACATGTGCTGAATTGTGTGTACGTAGCACGATGTGGAAGAGACCTTCATCTGTCACCATTTCCTCCCCGTCTTTGAGCTGTTGGATATGGATGGTAGCAAAACCATCACCCTGAAAGAGTTTAAGGCGTCCGGATTCCTTTTCAACCTCAAGGGTTCCGATTTCAAAAAGATCTTGAACCAGTTTGACATCACTGGGGACGAGGTACAGATGTCATACAACTACCAGTGCTGCTTAACAGTCAAATATGTTACAGCATTTAACATCACCGTATACAATCATCTATAATTGCTAACATTTGCAACCAAATTTGCACAAAAAATGTAGCCACTGACTACTGCATTTTCATTGCACATGAAAATAATTGACGGCTTGTTTTTCCCTGTCAAAATGAAAAAGGTAATTTAGAATTATTCATTATTTTAGCTCTGTGCATTTTGTCACTATTTGTCACTGTTAGCAGATTCTTTCAGTAGAGGCAATCATATTGGCTAATGCTTTTCAGCAAATCAATTATCCAAAAGAAAACTATTTGAGTTTTTGTTTGTTAATTAGATAAAAAACATTATGTAAACACCTAAATGTTATGTAAAAAGTCTCCTAAATTAAATAAAAAAGTACTAGCTAGTGGCACTCCAATGTGTCCGTATAGAGGCTTGTCAATTTCAGACACATTTAGTAAAATATTATTCATGTGGATTGTTGTGTGATCAAAGAATAACTTTTGCATAATAGAGCAGTAAATCTAAAATGAAGTTTTGATTACCGACAGTGCCTGAATCTGAGTGAGTTTCAGAAGTTTACCATGATGTGCATGGATGCCCAAAAGGAGTTTAAGAGAAAACGGGGAAAATTACACCGTCTCATGGACATCTGCACATATTTAGTGAAAGGAGATGAACTTCATTTACTTGACTGAGTAAAATGTGCTTGAGAAATAAAATGAAGTGTCTTCTGTTTATTCTGACTACTGTCTGATGTAATTTATAGGAAAAACAATAGTAGTAATTGTAAGTATCAAAAGTAAAATAGAAGAGACAATGATGATATCGCTTATACATGTGGACTAGTCCAGACTAGTCACATTTTTTACTCAAGTGAACATTTCTCAGGTTATGTCCAGTTATGTTACAGATACATACCTTTACACTTTGGCTACACAAAGCCTGTTTATATATTTCGACAACGAATGGCCATGACAAATATACAGTTCATTATCTGTGCACTATGAAGCTGTCACCATGGAACCTGTTGTCAGTCGATTTTGTAGACTTTTCAGTAAAATGTGAACAATAATTCAATTTTGAAACAGAGCTGTATATGAAGAGTAAAATATGAAATGTAAAACGAACTCAGACTACAAATTTTGCCAACAATATTAATAAATTGTATACATTTGTGTGTGCAAAAGTTATTCAGATTTTAAAGTTGTTGTAAAACACATTTGTGTAACTGACCTTATATTTATTGAAATATAACCCAGTGACAACTAGCCCCGTCTCCCTATACATATGGCCTACTATTATAGTTCCATACATGATTTTATGAGTTGATGACATATGCTTCCCTCTGCCCTGAAACCATTTAAACCTTTGAAAGTTTCTACCTCAATAGTTGATTTAGTGAAACTGAGCTTTCACATACATACAACACAGAAACAAGAGATGAGGGAGAGTTTACTTCCCATATTTACCACTGAAAGGGAAGCTGACAGTCACCTTTAGCAGCTGACAACAGTGCTGTGACACACTGTCCTTTCTGAATCTCGTTTACACTTGACATTTAGTACAACTTACAGTTGTTATATAATCATACAAGTAGTATGTTAATGCAGTAGATTTTCTTTTTTATTTAATGCTTGTATGATCATCTTTCATGAATGTTTTAACTCACAGTGTAAGCTCTTTTGGATGTTCTACATTACAGCCAGAAGAGGGCAATAGCGTACCAGTGTTCATATCCTGACCTGCTTATGGTTAACATTTCATGTTCATTATGAGTCAGTGACTGAATTGAGATGTTTATACTAGTGCACTACTCTTCCTACTATACACTTCAAAAGTTCAAAAGATTGGAGTCAGTATTTGTATTTTATTATAATTTTTATTTTAGAAATAAATAAGTACTTCTATTCAGATACAATGTGATAACCACAGCCACAACTAGAAAGCAAACAGAAACGGGAAGACAAGACAAATACTTTACCATTCACTTCACTTGTTCTCCACACAAAGAGTTAAATGAGCTACTGGAATGTGGAAGATTTAAATGTCAGCATGAAAGTAAAACAGCCAAAGTGCTGAATATAGACTTAACGTGTACACAAATACACACATCAGAGTCATTATAAAAGGACAAACAACTTCCCCTAAAATGGCACATATGACATTTCTATGCTCTTTGCCTCCATACGTCTAAGAGTGCAGTTCATGTTTATATGCTCATTAACCTTGTTCATTTTTTATCAAAATACCATAACATGACCTATCGCTGAAAAAACACTCTTTTATTGCTTAAAACCACCCCTTGAAGTCAACTGCAAGTATGGCATTCAGATTAGATCTGTTTCCATTGAGTAGTGCAAATGGATAGAATCAATAGTACATATAGTACACTTTGTCTTTTCAACATTCACTTGAGTGTACTTCCACTGCACCACAACTTTAACCGTTCTGGGCACAATTACAGAGAAAGTTCTAAGTATATTTCTGAACTGCTTTGGTTAAATATCCCATGGATTTAAAGTAATTTGCACTCCTTTTTGTATTCTGAAATTTAAATACTGCACCATAAAAGTCTCAAATATCACCCAGGCACTGTCTCTGGAATAGATTTGAATGAGAAGATGACAGGAAACAGTCTTAAATGTTTGCCAAAACACAATTTAAATGTTTTATTTAGAGTACCCAATGAAAGTAAATGTATACCTGTGCTTTGGGAATCACTTTTCCAAAGAGTACATGATTAGTACTTTTATTAGTGAATGATTCAAGAGGTACCAAACATAATTTAGGTGTCCACTAGATGGCATCATTCACTAAAGAGGATCAGTTGGTTAAGAGACCATTTACTGACATAAAACCTTCAATATCATTTACCGAGTTACAGCAAGCACACATAAAAACCATAGAAAAATAATATAATAAAACTCATTGGTATTCAGTGAGTTAAAATGAGTTGTACGTGTTTAATTCTTTGAACTAAAAAGACTTAAATAAACAATTTAAGAAACCATTTAGGATCTAACATTGAGGAGCATAAGACTGATCTAAATATACAGCAAAGGGTATCATGCAGTAAATCCACGAGGAGAAAGCCGGATGTCTTAGGATTCAGAGAGCACATTCAAGCAGGAAACTTCATTACATGCAAGGGAGCTCTCCGTTCAATAAGAGGGGGCGAAGGCTCTGGGAAAGGTGGTGCTTTACCATCTGTCTTGTGCTATGACTGACAGATAGATCAATAACTGCAGCTTATTATAGCAGAGTCAAAGGCTGTAAATTAGGGTGACTCAGAAAAGATCCTAATGAAAAGAAAACCCTCACCAAATCACTGATCACAAGTGTATCAAAGGCATAACAAGAGTTGTCAGCGCTTTATTCTATTAGACAGCTATTCCCAGAGCAGCCGTCACTTTTGCCGTTAAAACTAATTAAGCTTTCAAATGTAGTCAGAATCCACGTTATGTATATTTAATGTGGAGATATTTGAGGCTCATCAAGACAGATCAAACTATGATTCCATCACACATACGTGAATATAGCAGCACTTTCACAGGCTGTAAAATCCATCTCTACAAGCGGTCTAGACCTCAAATGGATATTCTTTGTGTATTTTGAAACAAGTATTCCTTCAGAATAGTATATCCCTTCAAGTAGCTTTAGCTGACAACAGGAAAGCCCTGGCCTAAGCAGTTCAGAAGCAGAGGCAATCTGAATGTTAGACTTCACTAAGGATGTGGGACATTTTGAAGTGAGGACAAAAACAACAGTAAAACAAAATATACTGTATAGGAAAAACCTGTGAAGTACCCCAGATTATGTAAAAGGTGATGCTAACCCATGATGGCCTGAGCTAGTTCATGAGCACCTCCCAGATCCCGTTATGTCCCTAAAAGGCTGGACCCGTATCCCAGAATTCACCTCTCTTGCTGCATAGCTGGTCATCCATCCGTCACTCAGTACTCACTTTTCCATTTGGGTTTGTTCCAACATCCGCTGGACAGAAAAGAGGGCAGGACCAAACATTAAAATTCTTTTTAACCACCAAGATTATATAAACACAGTAAGCTGAAAAAAACTCAAAAGAGACATTTTGCATATAAACAGGTTATTAGATCATGAATACATCATCATAATACGTCATTCAAACAAAACAGAAAAACAAACCATTTGTATCTTCTCCATTTCCTTTTCCTTTGTGGGTGTAAATAACATGATCTAACAGTGTCAACTAATCTGCGGTGTTCATCTGAGGTCCGTTGACACAATGGATGTTTGTGTGTAGGTGATTTGGTTTTGTCTTAACTGTGGTGAATGTCCCCAAACTGACAGTGAAACCTGAAATGACCTACATGACATGTGAAGCAGCTGGGTCATCATGAGGAAAACGGCGTACTGTTTTCATTTAAAAAAGTAAAAATGCAGATAATTCCAGATTATAAAAAAATATAATTAGCTCAGTATAATACAACACAATCATAGTAGAAAACAATGAGGGTGTGGCACTTCATGTCCTCATGAACTTGGACAGGTTATGTCATGAGTCATAACGTGTCATGATCATAGACTGGTCATGATCCTGGAAAACATAGATTCATGCTAAATGAAAAAGTAACTTGTTAGTCTGGCGAATCACACGTCTGTTGTTTGGGTATTTAAAATATTATCGATATAAGCTATATCCTTCAAAATCCATAATTTCTTTAAAGTTTTCGTTTTATTTATTTTGCGAGACATTATTATCCAGCCAATGAAAAACCTATGGCTTTTGTGTCAAACTTATGTTTTTGTATTGTATTTTGTCGTATCACGTCAAGACAAAACAACGCATTCGTCGTGTCTCCACCAGGGGGCGCTATAGTCCCAATTAACTGTTAACTCACTTACCGATCATTGTGTTTATTCCAGGGGCCTGCTGATGTCATGGATATAAAATAGCTTTGTGCAGTTCACGTCACGATTCTTAATTTTTTTTTTTTGAATGAATGAATGTATGAATGTTTCATTCCCCTACACTTTGCGTCACGTTGCTTAATACATCCACAATGCAACTGCAAATCTATATTTGTCAGTTTTCTGTTACTAAATAGTGAATTTTTTTTACAGTGATATCACCACAAATCTAATAAATACATTTACAAATACATACAACTTATTTTTTTTAAAGAGAGATAATATGTTGACTGTTCCCAGTGTGATATAGCCAGTTAGGCTATCATGTTTTCCCACCATGCTTTGGAAAATGTACATTCTGTTTTGATGACATATGATGTCAGCTGTGTAAAGGCAGATTGGCACCACAGAGAGCCTGAGGGGTTGGTCCAGGAATAGAGGCCAAGAAAGTGGCTGCCTGCTGCCGCAGACGGAATGAAAAATGGTATTCGTCTGCTCGGGAAATATTTAGGCCAGACCACCACCGATGATTCCTGCACTGTATAAAAGACCTTATCTAAAGTGTGTTGAACTACACAGTACTTCCCTTTAAAGGGATATTCTACCCCCAAACAATTAATATGTGGATGGGAACCAGGGAAATCACTCTCAGTTGGACAGACAGATCTTAGCCTACAGTGTGTTGTGACTTCTCTGCAATTACTTCTCAATGTAGTTAGAAGTTGCAAGAGAAAAGAGGGGTGAAGAGAAAATGAATGAAGAGACTTTGATGAAAAAAAGCATACGCCTGGAGGACATTTGAAATATTTTGCACAACAAAGTTTTGAAATTACTCTAGGCAGGTTTGAAAATGCAAATTCACGTTGTATATCTCCCTCTGCCAAGGTGGAAAGTCACTGAGGTGTGTTATGCTGTAAAATATGGTTTGTAGAAAGAGAGAGCAACTTTTTATCACACTCTGCCACATAGCCTGAGAGTACAGTTTGACAGAGAAGGGACATATTGACTTTCCCAGCAACTACAAAATGAGCCTACCTGTTCTCTGCATCTTTTGGAATACAAATTGACCACACCATAATACATAAAAATGGCAGAGGCATCAATTGGGTATTAGATGTGAGAAATCAATGTTCTAACAGAAATAAGAGATACAAGCAGAAGGTGACGATACATATGATAATTATATGTCAAGAATAGCCTAGAAAGTGAGCAAATGTTTGATTTTTCAAGGCTCATTTATATGGCTATTCACCAGATGAGAGGAGGCATTGACTGCTAATTGCAGTTCCCATCTTCTCCCCCGACTCTGATTGGTTCTTATTGTAGACTTGGTGTAACTTCGGTAATTACCTAGAATAGAGACTGTAGAGTTCAGAGAAAAGTTAGACAAGTTTGCCATTTCATAATCAATGTCTTTTTCAGAAAAATGAGCCATAACAGAAATTTGCAAAACTGACAATTTTTTTTTGCAAAAGTTGTATGTTTAAGAGTCACCTGCCAACTTTGTACCTTATCTAAAAAATACATTTTAGAACCTCAGAGTATTTATATGTCCCATTAATGTACTATTTATGAACATATTAGGGGTAAATAGGTACAAAGATGTTGCTTCAGAGCTATTGCCCGAATTGCAGGCTGTCGGACTCCTAAAGCTACAATTTTCATTCATTTTTTCAGAGTATACAAGATCTTATATTGACATATAGAAAACCTTACAGGCTCACACAATGATAATTAGAAAATCCTAAAAAGTGGAATGACTTGATTTATTTTCAAATCTGCACTGATTCTGATCTTGTGAGGACAGTGACTTACAATTTTCCCTATGATTTTTTATTTATTTGTCATGATGTTGATGGTCTTCATTACTGGGAGCTGTCCTATATAGAAGACTTGATGCGTACGGTGGTGTGTCAATTCAGATTTCAAAGAGTGTTCTCACAATCGATGGAGGTCACAAGGTCGAAGTATTGTTGAATGCAAGTTGGCGTTTCTACAGCTGGATGCCCTGAGTCCTGTTTCACACATCCTGTGTCTGTGGTGGGTGAGCGTAACTGAAACAGTAGGCAGTTATTGTGCTTTCTGCTGGAAAACAGAATAAATCAAGTGTTTTCTGAGTTGAATATTTTCTGAAGTACCCATAACTGTAGGATGCCCCAGGTTAGAGATCACGTATGTCTATTGACCCCTTTTGCAAAGCTTGCATTGGTACAAAAGTCAACAGAGGATCGTTACCTAACAACCCATGTGGCAAAGTATAGATTCAGAGGAGAGCTGAGGGTGCCATATGGGACTGGACCGCGGAGGAGGACCGCGAGGGCTGAGGGTGCCATTTGGGACACGGCCTGAGAGCTGTTTTCATGCCCTTCAACTTCTGTTTATCAGGATGTGCAAGAGAAGAAACTCTTGCTCTCCTGGAACGCCAGTCCTAAATAAACACATTCATTTAATTTCCCATGCATTCCTTACCCAAATAACTTAATCAGACTTCCCAGCAGAGACATAAAGTAACAATGATGTTTTAATGAAAAGAAGCCGGTGAAACATTTCTTTTTAAGTAGAAGTGCTACTGATGTTAATGCACAGTGCCAATGGTGATGACAGATATGCTTGGAGCACTTAGCACTGTGATTTAAAAGCATACTTTAAATAGATTTGTATTAGAGACGATCAACAGCCTAACAGAAAGTTCATAATCAAACTTAATATTCTACCTGGAATATTAGCTACAGCTAGTGTGATTGCTTTGTGTGTGTCATTTCCTTTGCTGTTACATACATGCAAAGCTGCATTGCCCATCTAACTAAGGCTTCTAATCACCAATAAAGTATCAAATCTTTATTAAAACATACAATTCCTTAAAAAAAAAAAACGTATTTCTCTCTAGACATTACAAAAGCACTATCTGAAACAGAAAACATTGGACAATGAGCCAGAATGTGCAAGGAATTTATGCTCTTGGGAAATTACATTTAGATTTATCTCCAATCATCTACAAAATCATTTGAAAAACGTAAGCCTGAATTCAAATGTCCAGACTGAATCGTATGACCCAGTTGCATTATAAGTAATAAAATGAAATATAAACAATGGCCTGCAAATGTTAACATTTCCTTGCAGCATGTGGTCACATCGCATGTGATTATCATACCTCAGCATCAGTTTAGCTAGGTCTGTGAACAGTAAGATTAGTCACATAACTTATTTGATAAGATCAACATCTTTGATCCGAAAGACAGAATTGGCAAAATGTCACGCAATGATGCCTATAAAATCATTGTAAGCTGAGCATTGTTTGTGCTGTCCTGTATTTTGTCCTAATGTGTCTTCCTTTCAGCTCTTCAGGAGGTCAAATCAAAGGAGCTTCTGAATGTAGTAGTAAAGTTTCTTTCCCAATCTCTCTCTTTCTGGCCTCATGCTGTAATAATGCCTCAGCATGGCATTCTGGCATTCAGTATATTTCTTTATACTGAATAGATACAGGGAATATATTTCTAAGATCCACTGCATAAGGATGGTATTTCAGTAACTGGAATCTCTATTTTCCATGTACAGTATGTACCTATTAGCATATGACAGGTACAGAGGTACACTGTCATATTATCTTTAGGCCATGAAATAATGCTTGTTTTATGCAAATTAATACAATGTTTTGCATGCAGTCATGATAAACCATTCTTTCTGTATTTTAGCTGTGGGATAAAAACAATACAAACTAAATATTTCGTACAAAGGACACTCAGTGTCTTCCTTTCATTCAATGCAAATGTGTTGTTGAGCATACAAAAGAACATGTGCAAAATAAGATGTGCACTATCTAGTTGAGATGTATTCTATATGTGGAAGGCAGCGGCATCTTAGAGCTTAGCTCAGAGAATTCACTTTGCCCCATACCTCAGGTCAGACATAATGAGAAAAGCACATTTTCATTGGCTGAATTGATTGCAATACTGTTGCTTGATGAGATCATTTTACTTTCAGTCAGTCGAAAGTCTATCAGAGGTACAATTTGCATGCTTTAGGGAGTGTTTTTTTCCCTTTGTGCCCCTAAATGTTACGCAGCAAACCCTACTTTCAGAAGTTTAGATCATCTGAGCATAAGTTAATTAATCACTGCTGACAAAGTGGCATCACACTATGACTTTTATACTGTGCATCTAGCTATCCATAAATTGTAATAGCTGCACAGTTTATCAAATGTATTAGACCATTTCAGTTATTCATTTTACTTTTCCCAATTGTCTATGTCGTTTTTAGCCCCAATGTATAAAAACTCATTTCACTGTTTTATTGAAATGGCAACATTATGAAGTCAAACATTCTCTCAGAAATGATATGGAAGTTACGAAAATTACTTCACCATAATAGTGGGTCATTTGGGTGAGAGGAAACACAACGCCTTTTACGGTCAGAGTTTCCAGCTCATGCCATGCATAATATTAGTTGTGTATGTATGTGTTGGAAGCAATTTGGAAGCAAGGTTTATTTTAGATCCCTCCGTCTAATTCATAAAGAGAGGCTTGGTAAAGACCCCTCATTATCATCTCCATTCATGTTTCATAAGGCATCAAAGATAATGTAGAAACACATATAATTATCTCATCAGCACCTCTCATGATTTGGTGGTAATAAAAGATTTTTGTTCCAAAATTAAAATGCGTGTATTATTTATTGGCAGGATAAATGATGGTGGAAAATCACTCACATTTGCAAGATGCATTGAATTTCATATAAAGTCCATTTATGTAAACCAGTAATACAACAAATTATATATTATCTATTATATTGGCCTATATAAATTGTACTTATAAGGCCACCACTATCGAACTAGAGGTGCAGCATGATGTTACTGTATATTCACACGTCTCTATGTGACATATGGAGGTAATGGTCAGTGCAATGACTTATGCCATTTGGTCCTTGTTATATAGATGACTCACATTTTTTATTTCCCAAATGTGTGAGATAAAATATGTGATTGTGAGTTGAATTTAATTAATTCATTTCAAGTGTAAAAAAAGCAATGAAATACAAGAAGCAATCAAAGGTGCTGATTATAACAGCACGTATCCAAAAGAAGTTCAGATTGGCAAGTCACCAGGCTCCAGTCGCTTTCATAGTGTTTGCTTTTTTATTCTAAAGTTCTGTAACAAATTTGAATGTAGTTCTATTTTCTTCAGGAGTCTTCATCGATGTCTGATCTATCCTTTGAGGTGTGGGCTGAGAAAACAGCAATCCTCTATGACTGGCCTTTCATCTCTCACTAACAAGGTTAGCCAAAACCACAAACACTCAGGCTTTTCAGAACTGGTAAGTGGAAAAAGCCCACCACAGCTGCTCTGTTCTCCAGCGGACCAATTTCTTCCACCATGTCAGTCATTGTTAGCACCATGAAGGATCCAAGGTTGCAGCGCCTTCTATACATTTAGCACTGAACAATTACTCTCAATCCCACAATATCACACAATCTTGGTTGTCATGTTCAATGGCCAGGCCACATGGAGGGACAATGCCTTATAGCTCACTTCACAATTGATAAATCCAATTCCAAAAAAGCACTTCTGTCAATTTCACATTTGCTTTTGCACACACAGTGCTTTGAAACACGCAGCATTATTCTATGTGGGGACTTAATTTCAACTGAAACAGGAAGACACAGGGCGGGACATATCGACCAGCCCCACCCCCTTTTAAAGTAGCCAATAGCATTTTGTTTATATCTGCTCAGGCCAGGGCCGTACTTGAGCTTGGTAAAGCCACATTTTACAGCCATAGTCTAATAGATTACCCCTAGATTCAATATGAAACTTTTATTAAAACAAAATAGTGATCATAATCATGCTAAGGCTGTGTAGTTATAAAAGTGTTTAATATATGCTGACTCGCGCATATGATCAGCTCCGTGCGATCGCATCTCTGGACCAGAGCCAAAGTCCGGATTAGACTGTGAGAGTAAAAAAAAAATAGTTGAGCCGTTTTGGCAGAAGTGACGAACTGCAAGCTTTGAATGCTTATATTTTCCAAAATGCTAATTTTGCCACTGTTTTGGAGCAAACTGGCATAGAGATAACCTTAAGACAAATATATTGATACTAACACCCCAAAACACTTTAATTTTGATTTCATAGGACCTTTAAGGTAGGGTTTAATGTAAGGTGTACATTTATTCCAAATGTAATATAGAGCATACAACTTTTAGAAACACTCACCAGACATTTCATTTCCGAAATGCCATGATATACACATTAACCAAGATGATATAATGTTTCCTTAGTCACGTTTATCTGTTTCAGGGACAATTGAGCACACTATTTAGCACCAGACACTGGACATTTCACTTTGAAACTACCGTGAAACCTGCTACAAACAATTCAACAAATGCACGTTTTTATTTCAGCTTTCGCAGAAGTATGACAAATGTGATTAACACGGTCTAAATGATTATAATACTTTCTGCCGGGTTTGTGTTCAGAAATTCTGGGAGCCCTTTACAGTGGGTTTATTCCCCCAGTTTCATGCTTCATGTCTGCCAGCAAGAGGTGGCTTAATTTATTATTCTCACACCTGTCTCTCATTTGCCACATTAGTCATAACTATGCAACAGGGCTAATTGGTATTCATGAATGTGCTTGCTGGAAGTTATTCATTGTTGGGATGCATTAACATGAATTAAAAATTAAATGAACAAAAGGACATGGAATTAAGGGATAAATGGGACCTTTGGTCAAGCGCTTTATATGGTGTGTGTCCTTGCCTATTAACAGCTCTGACCTTTTTCTCTGTCAGTTTGGATTTTATGAACGTATGAAAGTGGATGTGAAAGAGTTGCTGTTATCTGTACTTTGGTTCCATCTCTGTTTCTGAGTAGAGATCAGCACGTTTCTTTTGGAGAACAGAGAAATAAGATGACAGATTATCTTCTGTGACTCAAATTTGACTGATTAATCTCAACAGTGCAGTGTATATTTAAAGGAAACATGAAATAATCTGCACAATACCTTACAATAACACTGTATTCCTTCTGTTCGGCTTAAAGGTGAAATCTGACTGATTGTACAATAATGTTCCCTGCTGTTTGTGTTCATGTAGTAATACAGTCATGTTTTTTATGTTTACTTTTTTTTGTCTCAGAGGGAACACTGCTTTGGCTATCAATATGATGTTTTGAATAGAGGCTTCATTGACACGAAACAGTATATTTAGTTGGCATGAAACTTCCTTAAGTTCTGCTTCCTTTACTAGACAGAATAAGGAACAAGGATGAGAAGATAACCAAACCTCTATCTGCTCATAAACTCTCACACGCACATAAACAAATACAAACAAAAAAAATACCACATTTTCTTTTAAAATTGCTCCACAGGGGTGAGCAGTAAAGATGGATTTCCTTGTATCCCAGCACCAAACAACTCAGCGTGAGCTGCATGGCAGGCACCAGTACATTTTTCTAAACAAGACTGCTTCTGTCAAGCTGAAAGGCTGCATAACTTTTACTCAAGTCACTTACATTCAGAACGTATTTCAGACTGTTTTGCAACTGTCTGTATTTTTTATTTTGTCTATGAGTCAATTTCCGTTCCTCTTTTTGAAAACTTGCTGATATGCCACAATGCCCGTACAGCAGCAACCACAGCATGCGATGGTGTTGTGTGACATTAAACGTTGCTAGAGTATAAGTATGCCCTGGCCTCGTGGCTTGGTGTCCCACTTTGTCAATTGGAAAAGAGTCTGACTAGAGCACACGTCTATGGCACCATGTGCCTCTGATGGAATGCATTCCCAGACTCTTGATAAAGTATCATGTGACTGCAGAAGGTGACTGCCATACATCAAACTAGAATGGTGTGTGGGACATACTGTACACACGTTTACACTCAAAAGCATGTGGGTGCTTCTTCAACTATGGCATTTGTGGCCTCCCAGATTGAAAATAATCACCCCTTAATCACTCTAACAATATTCAACAGTGTACACATCTGTTTAAAAGTTTGGAATAAGATATGTATTTATTTACTTCCTTACATACTTACAGGAATTAATATTTATATTCAGAAAGGACACATTCAATTGACCAAAAACCTCTGCAAAATCCACTCCACTGATGATGCAATTGCCTTCACCCTGCACACTGCCCTTTCCCATCTGAACACATATGTGAGAATGTTGTTTGTTGACTACAGCTTAGCGTTTAATACCACAGTGCCCTTTAAGCTTGTAGTGAAACTCCGGGCTCTAGGTCTGAACAATTCTCTGTGCAGCTGGTTCCTGGACTTCCTGACAGGCAGACGGCAGGTGGTCAGAATTGGCAGCAACATATCCTCCCCGCTGACCCTCAACACTGGGGCCCCACAGGGCTGTGTTCTCTCCTGTACTCCCTGTACATGCATGACTGTGTAGCCACGAACAGCTCCAACGTCATCATCACATTCTCAGTTGAGACAACAGTGGTAGATCTGATTACCAACGATGATGAATCAGCCTACAGAGAAGAGGTGCGCACCCTGACTAACTGGTGCCACAAAAACATCTTCTCTCTGAACATCAGTAAGACCAAGGAGCTGGTGGTGGATTTCAGAAGGTGGACACCATTGTGCACCCCCTCTTCTTTGTCTCTTCTTCCTCGGGTGACTGAAGAAATTTGGCCTGAGCTCAAAAATCCTCAGCTAGTTGCACTCTGGAGAGCATCCTGACTGGCTGCATCACAGCCTGGTACAGGAACTGCACCGCTCTCAACCGGAAAGCCCTGCACAGAGTAGTCCAGACGTCCCAGCACATCGTCGGAGGTGAGCTTCCCTCCCTCCAGGACATCTACACCCAGCGATGTGTGAAGAAAGCACGGAAGATCATCAGATATTCCTTCCACCCGAGCCATGAACTCTTCTCGCTGCTACCATCAGGCAGACGGTACCGTAGCGTCAGAACCCGAACCAGCAGAACGCGAGACAGCTTCTTCTCGCAGGCCATCAGACTGCTGAACTCCAGATAGCAACGATACTCACACACCTACCCCTCACACTGGATTCCATCTACACACCAGACACACTGACTCTGACAGCACTGTAGCATGTCTTGCACTGCACAGCATAGAACACAGGCAGCTCCATCTTCTCTTCTGCACTAACAAACTACTGCACTGAACTTCACAGTAAAACACTAACAGTATGTATCACTGTAAGTCATACATAAAAGCTATACATACATAAAAGCTATACAAAATGTAAAAGTTACAATGAAATATCCAATATCGACCAACCACTATTCTGAACATTGGGGAGCCCTGTTTTTAACAAGCAATTTTCTCAATCAATCCACTCCATATACGTCCTGTACCAAAGGAGCTCTTATTCATCTAACAAGTTCTCCTTTTCATCAGCTCTTCTTTGTTAAAAAAAGAGGAGAAAGGGCTGTATTGTTCACATTGTACCAATACATATGGACCAGGATGTGTTTTCATTCATTAGGCTTCTCATAGGTCTTTACAAATGACATTAGTGAGGGCTTCTTACCTTGCCCATGCTGTGCTTGTGTAATGGTGCGCTTTGATCGGGTGCTGTTGAGATAACAGACAGCATTCCTGTAGATAATGGCAGGCCACAGAGGTAACAGACCATTTGTGCCGACTGCCTGGGTTCTTCTGCTGATGATATCAGCTATGCTGCTGGGAAAAGTTTATTTCCATCTGCTTAAAGTACAGGAGCTGGGCCTGGCACTGATGCACTCTCTCTTTCGCTCCCTCTCTCTGGAGGCACTGCATGTTTTGTCAGATTGGATTCAGAGGAAAAAAACAGGCCATATGGATTTTACAATGCAAACAAACAAAACAAAAAGCCTCATTTATTTACTATTCATGAGAGTGACTGAGTAATCATTGAGGGTGACACAACGACAAAGAGCTCAGGCAAATGAGCTTACAACTTTAGGGAAGAACTTTGTTTAAACATTTCATTAGTTTAATTTAATAAAGACAGTAAAAGTTTAAGAAGCATTGAAGTGCATTTTATATTATCTCTTATACCAGGTCTCTATAGTGTGTACACCAGTCAGAGAATCTTTTAATGTGACAATTTATGTTTTATATGGATATATCCATATATAAAAGGTCAGATTTTTAAATGTTGCATTTATTTAAAAAAAAGACAAACTGAAATTTTGTGATGACAATGTAAACATACTAGCTTTCTGTGGTAATATATTTTAAAATGTAATTGTATTCCTGTGATGACAACACATTAAACGAATGAATTAATAAATAAATACAAATCCACATGATCCTTCATATATCATATGAATCATAGGCTGATTTGTTTATTTCATTTCTTTTTTTAAATAGTTGGGTTGCTTAATATTTTTGTGGAACCAATGATAGATATTTTGGATAAAGTTTATAAGAACAAAACAATTATTTGAATTATAAATGTTTAGTAACGTTTTTATTTCATGCGACCTTGTTGAATAAGTGTATTAACTTATTTAAAAAAAACTTCAGAATTATATATATATACACATGACAGTTGAAGAGACAGTTGAACTTGAAACATATCAAGTTATAATTTTCCAGTAAAACTAGGGGAAATGTTGCTATATTTAGGCTATATTTAGAGCTATTAAATGGCACATTGAAAGGGAAAACATAGCCATTAAAACACTAAGCTCATTATAACAAGACCTATTTGAGCACTATCAGTCTCCTGTCATGATGGATATCACATTTGTGATGTGACTTAGCAGTTAACATTAGCAGTTTAATTGTCCTCCCATCAAATGTTTGCCTCATAGATGCTTGTCGTGATGTCTGTCTATTTTAGTATCTGGAGCCATAGTGACTTGATTATCAAGGTAAACTGCTCCCAGAGGCATGAAGTGTACCTACCCTAACCGCTTCTGCATTCACACACACACACACACACACACACACACACACACACACACACACACACACACACACACACACACACACACGATCTCAGTGAAAATGCCTTGGAATGCAGCACATGTATCTTCACATGTATGGGAGGATCTCATAAAGCTGTGACAGTCACATTGATCCAAACGTGTTTCAAAACGAAACACACCAACATGAGGAAGTGCAACAAAAACTGACATGTAAACACCAATTTGATTTGGTCTGGGTTTGAGGAATTGATCTCTAGGACTAATAGAGATGGGGGTTTTGTTGTGTTAGGAGTGAATTACTGAATGATTCATTCAACCAATTCATTTAAATAAACAGGGTTTACACAAACACAAGCAAAAAAAAGTTGTTTGTCTAAAAATAATTAAACATGAAAACATGGAAGTAAGTGACAATGATTCTTTTGCTTCAAAGATTAATTCAGAAACACTATTACGGGAGCTTCAGATTATGACTGAACTCTCTGCCTAGAACATCCAGTTTAGCATTTATATTCATGAATGACAGTTTTGCTCTTCATTTCCTTGCCCTGGATGAAACTGGAATGTGTTGTTTGTGCCAAAGTTGTTAAACAGGGCAGCTTCTTTCCAGCAAACTATTTATCGTTTATCTGCAGCAATACTGTAAAATAGCATATTGAGTAATACAGTAAACGAAAGGCACACACATCCTCCTTAGCTTGATCTGATGAATATAGTCTTACTAACTCAAAAATGTCACCATCCCCATATTGAAGTGTTTGTCACTCTTATAGAAACACCAGGACAGAGTCATTCAGGACAGCTCCATTTTTAAAATTGCACTTTATAATCTGGACATATCACAATATCACCTTCTGAATGTGAACCATAAACATATACTCTAAAAAACTGTTCACGTCACACTACCCATATTGTGTCCCATGATGTTCTGTGTACTGTCAAGCACTTTATTGAGTGTACTATGTAAACTGTCATGTGCTGTACATGTCCTGTGTGTGACATGGTTTGCATTTACATTTATTCGTTCATTTCTTTCCAAAATGGGTTACAAATGAGGAACATCGCAAGAGCCAATAAAAGCCAAAAATATTGTAGTACACATTTCCATTTAAGCATAAACTACACAAACAAAAAACAGAAGTGAAATGCAGAAAAGAATAGAGAGAAATAATAATGTATTAGAACCATGAAACTCTCCATGAAACCTAACTATAAAAAATACATTAGACCGAGTACCTCTGATATTTCTCACTGATTCTGTGACATATCTCAGCTGGACCCTGCCCACGAAGAAATGACAAACTATTTGTTGATCCCAGAGGCTGTAAAGTTGGTAGGGCCATTAACTCAGCAGGAAGTTGAGTTGGCATTAGTTGGATGATTTAGCTTTTCGACTGCTTTTGTAAATTAGTCTAACAGGGGAACATATTTGAGTCTAATCTTTCTAAACTATATGACTTTCTCTTTCTTTCATCTGTGGAACATAAGAAACAGAAATGGCTGTGGGTTCAATAGTCACAGAAACTGTTTGGAAACCAAACTTGTTCAAACAATCCTCTTTTCTGTTCTGTAAGAAAGTCAATCATACATCCCCTTTAGATGCAAGTTTAATTAATATATATGAGAGTGTTTTAATATTGTGCATCTATATTAAATATCATGTTCTGATCGCCTGTTACTATACCACATTGCACATCATTTTAAGCGTAATCATTACCTAGCTGGAGTCTTTGCATCACACCTACCTGTATAAGGAGCTGTAAGTCCTTATGGAAAAGGCAGACTTTGTTTCAGCTTATGTCAAAACAATGTCTTGACTGTTATATGGGGCGAATCAGGAAGCATTCGTTTTTAAACTACAAATGTAATGTTACCACGTGTATCCTTGACCAATTTCGAAAGTGGTTTCTTTAATGGACCACATTTAGATCTGTATTTATTGCCACCCATTCAGATGCATGCCACAAATGTCCTGTACAAGTTGTGTTAAGCCTTAATACAAAAGTGCAAAAGTATGTATACAGTAGTATGTATTATTATGTATTTATATTACAGTTTTTTTCAATCGCTAACAACCGCTTACCCATACTTCAGATACTTTTTCTAAACTCTTAACACAGACTCACACCTACAAAACACAATTGGCCAAATGGATAATTTTCTTCTCAAAAATACATTTTGTTAAATATATACTAACTCTTCATTTCAAAATAGAACACATCTTTCTCTGCACACACTAACTTTACCAAAACACTGGAAAACTGACTCAAAATGAAATTATTCTGTCAAAGAATAACACTTGTTTTTACTTCACAAGGTGCATGCAGTCAATCAAAGTACACCAGGTTTCAAAATACTGGCTATTGTTGACATTACAAAAACTGCATAGACTTTTATGTTTCAGTTTTACAGGTATTTGCATGCAAAACATGCAATCCACCGTTTTGACACAAAATTTCTTGGTTGGGAACTGTATGTCCACATGTACAGTAATGTTCACATTCAAAAGCATTCCAGTAAAAAGAAAATACGTTTTTTTTCCTTTACTGTTTACTACAGGAGGTACAGTAGAAACACGGTATGATAGAACATAAAAAGTTTTACAGTATCGCTTACAGTGAACAAAATATCCATGAAACACACAAGAGCGTATATCTTAATCTTGTATTTCAAGATTAATCGCTTTATGTACTCCCAATTGTAAGTCGCTTTGGATAAAAGCGTCTGCTAAATGACTAAATGTAAATGTAAATGTAAGAGCATTCTGAACAAAAAAACAACAGCAAAAAGCCCAGATAAAAGGGGCGGGGGGGGGGGGGAACTAAAAAGCACAAAATTACTGTATCTAATCTCTGCGATCTTCAAGGTTAGGCCACATGTTTTCATCAACATCACATCTGATGTTATCCAAGGCGCATCGCACCTGGGAGAAACCCGCCTGGTATGTCGGATCCACCCTTGACAATCATCAACTGTGATGTCCCTGCAGCCAGCATCCATGGCTTCATCTGGTCATGTGGCTGATGGTCATAAACCTTCCACCTCCATGCAGAAAATAACTCCTCTATGGGGTTGAGGAAAGGTGAATAGGGTGGAAGGAAGAGACTTACCAGTCTTGGGTGGACTTGGGTGGACCATGTTGTTATTGCTTGCGAATGATGGAAAGCCACATTGTCCCAGGTAATTACAAAGGTCCTCATGTTTTCACCCTCCAGATCCTGCTCTGGAACCAGGTGCTGGTGGAGATCATTGAGAAAGGCAAGGAGGCGCTTGGTATTATAGGGTCCAACCTGACATCTGTGGAGGAGTAATCCTGCATTTGCAATTGCTGCAAACATGGAAATGTTTGCCCCTCTCTGTCCTGGCACATCAACTGTGGCCCTTTTTACAATTACATTTCGTCCACGTCAATGCCTTTTGGCCAGATTGAATCCTGCCTCATCTATGTATATGAATTCATGAGGGGCCTGGTTGGCCTCCAATTCCATAACTCTCTGAAACAAAGTTTACGTAAATCATGTCATTACTGTATACCATACTGTACTGTAACCTATTACTGTGTAGGTTACCTACTTGCAAAGTGCAAAGCTTATAGAACTGGACATTGAATTGAATATACACTATACCTGGACATATTGTCATCGTAGCTCCTTGACTCTCTCACTGTTCCTCTCAAAGGGAACAGTGTAGAGCTGCTTCATCCGCACTCTGTGTTTGGACAATGTCCGCGTAATGGTTGTGAGGCTGATGCTATCGATATTGTCAAATATCTCACGGTCCACCACAATTCTAGTTTGAATTTCATGCAGTTTTATTGCATTATTTGCAACAACCATTTCTACAATGGCAAGCTCTTGATCATTATTGAGGAGCTTTCCTCTTCCCCCAGAGGGTGGAAGACGTTGCATTCTTTAGAGGGACAAAAAATTCAATATATGCATTACTGTATGACCATATTGACATGTTAAGTGAGAATAGAAACAATCCATGTAAAATGCAATACTTACCTGTTGGTTTGTTGAAAGATGCGTATAATGGAGGCAACCGTTGACCGCCTCAAATTGGGCTGCACTCTTTCACCAGCCTCTCTTAGTGAAAGACCGTGGTTGATTACATGGTCAATGATAGTGGCACGAATTTCATCACTGACTACTGTTCTTGCAGCCCTTGGAATGCCACCACCACGCATTCTTACACCTCTATACCTTGCCCTCTCCTTGGGCCTGCTCTTCTCCCTGGCCCTGCTCCTCTCACTGCTCCTGCACCTCTCACTGTATCTCTCACTGGGCCTGCTCTTCTCCCTGGCCCTGCTCCTCTCACTGCTCCTGCACCTCTCACTGCATCTCTCCCTGGCCCTGCTCCTCTCACTGCTCCTGCACCTCTCACTGTATCTCTCACTGGGCCTGCTCTTCTCCTGGCCCTGCTCCTCTCACTGCTCCTGCACCTCTCACTGCATCTCTCCCTGGCCCTGCTCCTCTCACTGCTCCTGCACCTCTCACTGTATCTCTCACTGGGCCTGCTCTTCTCCCTGGCCCTGCTCCTCTCACTGCTCCTGCACCTCTCACTGTATCTCTCACTGGGCCTGCTCTTCTCCCTGGGCCCCTTGCTCTTACTCTTCCTCGTCCAGATATTACAGTGTTTGTCTTTTTCTGTTTCTGTTTCCAAAAACATCACTCCTCAAAGTCCTCCTTTTACTGTATAAATGTAAATGTAATAGAAAAAATAACCCCTGCCACTGAGTCTAAGCCAGACTGGAATCAGCTGTGGTTGGCCCAATTTACCCAACATAAATCAGCTGTGTGTCAATTATTCAATGGTTTGTTTATTATCAGCTGAGATATATTTTTGATATTGATATTGTTTTTGAACTGATATCATTGCAGAAGCAGAGGTTTTTATACTGTATCTAAGGTTTGGAATATTGTGTTTGCTATTGTGGGATGTTGTGTGTTAACATTCGTAAATACTACAAAAACAATCCATTATTTTGTTGGGAGGTATAGCTTGTCTGTTAAGAAAATGTAAGCATTGTGGAAATGTGTTCACTGACTGCATATTGGGTGAAAACGACATGAAATGTGTGAATGGTATGGCCACAAAAGACCGATGCTGTGCTAATTGTGTTTAGAGTTTTGAAAATGTGACAACTGGTTGGACAAACGCTTGTTAGCGACTGAAAAAAACTGTAATGACTGGAAGTACTAGAAGTTTGCCAACACCACTAAACCACAATGAAATTAGGCAAAAAGACAGATTATATTCCTCAAATCGATTAGTCTCTGTTTGGTGTTGAATACAGATCAATGGGAGATGTTGCACTCAAACACCTCTGGATGGTTTGACATTTAGAGAGAGATAATTGAAGGTCAGTGATATGACACATCATTTTATCGTTGCTGTAAATGCGAGGGCATAAGTTAGCCTGATAATATTTCTGAGGACCAATCAATGGCCATTACGCAGACACTTTATGGGCTCTTCACCACTAAGGCAATCAGGATCAATTTAGAGTGGCCTGAACTATCCTTCAATTCATTAACCCAACTCAACATAAGATGAGTCGGCTCCAAACTCAATATTTGAGAAATATTCACCGAAACACTAGTGACAGGCATACGGAAGAGACGTGAGAACCTAATGTCCTTTTCCAAGTATCCATCTTGAGGCAAGAGTGGGCATTTGTGGGCTTCAATAACTACCTGGAAGAAAGAAAATGGCATATTCACTGACTAAACACACAAACATAATGATATAGAAAGGATTGAAAGAAAATGCAAAAACAACAAATCAAGAACCTCTCTCCCGTGCCCGCCGAACCGTGAAATGGATGTGAGGAGTCTGATCGGCTGCTAATAGGACAGTCGGCTGTAGTAGAGATGCAGCATTGACAGGGACTCTCGCTAAAGTCACCCTCGCTCCATGTAACACAGCTCACGTCTCACACAAGGCCATAATCTTCATCTCTCAAACTCAAAGATACCTTACTTCCTTCTAGCCCGTTTGAAACAAGAAGCAGCCATCCTCTGCTCACAGACCCTGCGTGGGTATGATTGTTAAAAGCATGCAAATTGGCGCTTACAGTTGAGGCAAACATACAGCAGGAAAAAAAGAGACTGTGTGGAAGGAGGTAGAGAGACCTGGGCGACTATGTTATGGTATTCATGCTGTGAAAATGTTGAAGTGAAAATAAATCCTGCCAGCTTTTCAACAAGAGTGAGTCTTTTCCCAGAGTTTAAAACTACATTGAGTGGGAGGGTCTTCTTTAGATATTTAATAGAAATTCATATAATTACACAACAATGATCGTGCAGTGTCACAACTCACAGTTGTGCTTTAACTTAAGGTTGTTATTGCAGAAGTTTGAAACTGAGCGTGTCACTGAAAAGTTATAATTATGCTTTATCGCCCTTAAAATGAACATGCCACCTATACTAAACCTAAACCGACAGGGTTAACAAAAAGTAAACGTGAGATAAAAATGCATTTGCTGAAGTCACCTCGCCATTTTAGCTTTCTGCTACAAGTCTTTGAGCTGTTTGTTCATAACAAGTATTACACTAGTACTCGTACCCGAGCACTCCGCATCAGAAGTGCTATGTTTACCAGGTGAGCTACCGAGCAAGTTTACTACGAGAAAACGCATAGATATGGAGCTGGTTATTTAATCCAAACATAAAAATGTATTAGTTTTAAAAAGTAAAAGTGTTCTGAGGCCATATTATAGTACAAATAACCACATTAAAATTAGTCTTTAGTAATTAATAATCTGCTCCTCTAATCCTAAATTGTGTAAAAAGGAATAGAAGTTGTTGGTGTTTTACTACCACCCATGTTTATCTCAGCTGTAAACTGCAATTCATTGTATGTGTAAGTACATTTTTTTGAGGTTTGCATAAACATAGGTAGAGATTTTTTCAGAGACCCTATGTTAAAATAAAGTTTTACTAAATCGTAAAGAAATACTTGAGTCAGATTAGCTTGTTAGACTAGTTACTAGGCTGTTGAACAGAATGTGCAATGCATGTGACAAAAAAGATGTAACAGTTGATCACGCTACGCTGAGACTTGCTGGCCAAGGTAGCTTATTATTACTGGAAAAGCTGCAATGTTTTGAACACAGATGAACTACTGTTTGCTGAAAAAATTTTGCTACTTGTAATCAGTGTTGGGGGTAACGCATTACAAGTAACGCGAGTTACGTAATCAGAGTACTTTTTTCAAGTAACTAGTAAAGTAATGCATTTCTTTTTAATTTACAAGAAAATATCTGAGTTACTTTTCAAAAAAGTGACGGCAGGTACTTTGTTTTCCCATTTATTGACTCTGACATTTCTCCTGTCCCCATGTTGAGATAAATCAGAAGTACATAGGCATTGTGTGAGCTGTGAACATGGTGTTTCTGTAGTTCTAGACTAAATGTGAATGTGCATTAATTCATCCCACTCACAAAAAAAAATAACTAATTTACAGGTGCATCTCAATAAATTTGAATGTCGTGGAAAAGTTAATTTATTTCAGTAATTCAACTCAAATTGTAAAACTCGTGTATTAAATAAATTCAATGCACACAGACTGAAGTAGTTTAAGTCTTTGGTTCTTTTAATTGTGATGATTTAGGCTCACATTTAACAAAAACCTACCAATTCACTATCTCAAAAAATTAGAATACTTCATAAAACCAATACAAATTTTTTTTTAGTGAGTTGTTGGCCTTCTGCAAAGTATGTTCATTTACTGTATATGTACTCAATACTTGGTAGGGGCTCCTTTTGCTTTAATTACTGCCTCAATTCGGCGTGGCAGGGATGTGATCAGTTTGTGGCACATACTAAATTACTGAAATAAATGAACTTTTCCACGACATTCTAATTTATTGAGATGCACCTGTAGCGTTAATCAAAATGAATTAAAACTGTATAACGCAAACTCAGCATATGACGCAAACCTGCAATAATTAAATATGTTTAACAACACAAATCTAATCCCATTTTATTAACCCATGTCTTTGCTGCTGACCTTTGATGATCCAGTTCAACCATACTAATAAGCAAAAATGACTTTAGATAAACTAACAATTGTGCTTCATTGTTTTATTTTTGCTGAAGAGTGTTGAACCTTCTTCTCCTGCGTTCTACTGTACAGACGTGATTTACTTTTCCTTCAGCCTGAGGTTTATTCATTACACTTTTTGGTGTGAAAGGGCTTTTACATTTGCTATAAATATAAACTTATATTAAAAACAATCAAGCCTTGCTCATACTTAAAAAGTAACGCAACCCATTACTTTCCATAAAATTAACTAAGTAACGTAATTAGTTACTTTTTTAGGGAGAACGCAATATTGTAATGCATTACTTTTAAAAGTAACTTTCCCCAACACTGCTTGTAATTAAAAATATCACACTTTTTTGTTACATTTCTGTCATAATTTCATTCCAAAATGTTGCGACTTTCTACTGTGGGACATAAAATGTTTTTTACCCAATCAATGAAAATCAATGGTAACCAAAAGTGTTTAATTACCAACATTGTTTTCTACAGAAAATAAATAAATTAATCCATACAGCTGTAAAACAACTTGATGGTGAGTAAATGATCACATAATGTTTTGAGTAAAATATTTATTTAAGTTAGTTTAAGTTACTTACTCCATCAGAGGTAAAACCGGATGCAAAAAAAATGTGTTGCTCAGAAGTGTTTGGGTGTTCACTTCTATCAGCGGCTTATCAGTGACCTGCAAGGAAGTCTACTGCATGAGATCAATCTGTGATGCATATGAAATTGAGTTTTTCAGCAGCATTCAGCTTTACAGGCACAATGTGCATTGACTGCTCTGAATACATAAACATGATAAATAAAAAAGCATCCAAGCAAACAAATGAACAAACAGAACTATTTGCTCCAAAATATCAGGAAAATACACTGAAGTTACTAAAAGCTACCAATGACATCCAATATGGTTGCAACATTTTTTTAAATTAACCTAGCTGAAATTTGAGTTTTGCACCTGTGAATTAATTTTTATAACCTAGCAATCACTTAAACATATGCAAAAATACAATGGATCATAATTATCAAGCAAAATACATGATTTATTATATACATCATCTAATCAATCCATCTGCAATACTGTCAATTACAGAAGTTTGCTCTAAAAAGGACTGGTAAATGCTTGAAGGACATTTGTTTTAGCAGACTTTATGTTTTACCATTTCTTCTAGGTTACACACAAAACGATGCTTGGTAGATAGTTTACAGAACAAGTTATCCATTACCAACACCACATGCAAGGAATCCAATGCATTTCAAATACAGCAACAGAATGGACCAAACTGAGACAGACCATGTGACTCACCATCCACAGCAGACACAGACGATGTATGTGTCTATGTTCATGTATTTAGGCCATTCTGTTAGTTGCCAAGTACATAAGGAGGAGTACATCCTCCTCACAAAGGCCAGATGACATCTGGTTCATCTCAACAATGTACTAAAGTGAAAGGCAGAATACTTTAAAATTAATTATAAGGACGATATAATAACATTGCAGACAGCTGTGTAATGCCTCACATCATTGGCCTTGTTTCCAGACAGAACTTCAAATACTAGCTAATTTCTTTACCTTGGAATATGTTTTCCCTAAACCATGCTAAATGAGTTGCTCACTCCATTCATACTACACAGTAGGCTCTTACGCAGTACATTGTGTAATACGATTTGTGGCATAATGTCAATATATTGTTACTCACAGTTACATTTTGACAATAAGTAACTCCACCGGTGGCTTGTGAGAGCCATTAAACAAAACAAGACAACTCTTCGGTTATGAATGATCAATACCTTTTTAATGACCATCTTTAAGCAACCTCAGTGCACAAATCGATACAAATGTTCCACGAAAATGTTTTCCATTGACTTCATTCGCATTCTTGATGATCTTCATTGCATGTCATTTACTTGAACAATATAAAATGGCTTAATTCAACCAGCCAGTCGAAATGCTCTCACAACCTATTATCATAACCTAATTCATGCAACCTGATCAATTGCACTCAATGATAGAATGAGGCAGATAGAACCGTTTGACTATGCTGTTCCGTCAAGCTACAAATGAAGGCCTGAGATGTGAGGCATCTGGCTGAGATGTGTTAATTATAGACCTCTTTAGCTGCAGATAATTGATGAAGTCAATAGGCTTTTGTTCCCAGCAAAACTAAACAAATCATGCACTCAGAGCTGCACAATGCTAATAAAACAGGTTCTTTACAGGCACAGAAATACTGTTCCTGAGAAAATGGCTTCTGAAGACAGACCGTATATGCATGTAAATGGAGGGCAATTTATATTCAATATTTCTTTTCTTGTTTAAATTCTGGTCCACACCCAAAAAAACTGAAGAATTCAAATGAAATTGCCACAAATAGGAAAGCATTCAGTAAAAAACAGGTGAACTCTCTCAACTGTGCCTCAGGTAGAACAGGTGAAACCAACAACAGTTATCACGAATCTTTCCAAAACATGACTCATATGTAATTACCATTACAATATCTACACAGTTTTTGAGTTCCAGATAATATTTAAGAACTTGTATTTTGAGTTTATGATCAAATGAAACCCATCCTAACATAACCCCCAAAATGGGTTGGACTAGATTAGGCAAGACCAAGCATGAAATCAGTTTGAGAAGTATGAAGTAGTAATGAAGGAAATTAAAATAGACTAAGTAAGGTGCTTGAGCATTACCGATGGGACTGTGGGTGAATGTATGACAAAAAACCTTGTGAAACACTGCCCGGTTGCACCGTAAAAGCCCTAGTGGTAATAAATCTTCTGAATTCTGTCTGAAATCCAATCCATGATTAACTTATTTAGGTGAGTTAGAAGTCTACAGCGCTACAGTCCAGCGTTTGTTACAGAAAAACTTGTAAAAGAGCTTTGCGAGCTTGCGTCCATCTCTGAAACTTCTCCTCAGCAGTATTTTTTAATTATCCAAGCCAATGAACTCATCCTCAGACTTAGTGCTGCAACTCTCCACTAATGCCATCTTTAGACAAAACTTTCTCAGTCAAACTTTCTCTTATCCTGGAGAACCTGTAATGATCCACAGACGTGCCTTATCTAAAAGTATGAAAATGGCACTGGGGCAGTCACAATTTCTAGACATCTAACCTGCAGTTAGTTGCAGTTAGTTGCAGCCAAGTGTCATTGCCAAACTGAAGCCTACCTCCAAATATGCCTGATATGCCACCTTTTATTCCTGAGCGGTGAGTTGAGCCTGCAACACATCTGTGATTGGACTATGCCCGTGTTGTCCCATGACACGACTGTACGGCAAACATGCCGACACATATTTACATTGTACTTAGGCCAAAGAGTCAACTTTATGCAAACCGAAATGTAGGCTTCTTTCATAATGAGTGTTTACAGGATATAAAACACACAGCCAACAGTTTAATCATTTTAAAATACTTATACAGATAAAATACATATATAGTTTATGTGTTTAATATCCTTCTGTAGTAGAAACTATTCATGTAAATTACATTTGTAATAAATTACAATTTTGTAAATTACACCTTTTTAGTAAATTACAATGTTGGAATATAACCGTTGAAAGCTGATTTCACATCCAGCATTTAATATGCCCTAAATATATATATATATATATATTTTAATTAAATCTTTTTGTAATTTATGGATATTTATAATTAAAAAAACTAAACTTAATGCATTAAGGTGCATTTCATTTACACAACTAAAACTAAACATCTCTTGACCACAAGACAATGCTCTAAGATTTTCAGACATACAATATACACAACCTCTGTGAAAGTCAATGATTACGTACTGTACGTGGAACGTTTTCATTAAATCAGCTTGCCTAAACTAAGCATAAATCTTTCCACAGCTTGAAGAATTAGGCCTAGTTAGATTCACGTGTCGTGTGATCTGGAGAATGTTATTAGACCTGTAAACTTTGACATCTCTTTTTATAATGCCCATATCTAGTTTTATGAAATATAGTTGTTGACTATCTCAAGTATAAATTATTTAAGAAAGGAATATGGAAGGCTTATGGACGACATTAAACACTTATAAAATCTACACTGCAGGCATGTTCTGATCTTTCTTTCTCTGGCATGACTTGGTCTTCAGATATTTTGCAGTTAAATTCTGAGCATTGCCAGGAAACTTCCTTTCCTTTGCAAAATGATCTAATCAAGTCACATTATTTTCCCTATAAAAAAAAATAATCTGAGAGAAAAACAAAAACTTGTGATCACCATCTGAAGAGTGTTTGGTTTGTCATCTATGAGACAAATGAAGCTTTGTGAAAATCTCAATAGATAAATCATTAGTTATTGCTTTTAATAATCACATGATAACTTTTCTTGTACACTAAATGCATACATCTTAAGAGATTTCTCTGGTAAAAGTTATGCATTTCCTCCAAGAAACTTGCATTCATTCGCAAAAGCATTGACATTTCCGTTGACCTCATTTCATGTCTATCACCAGTTTGGCATTCACACGGCATTTTGGAGGTGAACTCAAAAGCATGGCAAAATAGTTGTTGCCCCATCTCTTTTCTTTTCTTTTATTTTTCATTACCATGCTGCTTTTTGGATTCCATATTGAATAATTGAGAATTTAACAAAAAATATGTATATAATACTGAGACCACAAGAGCAGTATTATACACAAGACCAGTAAACATAAAACAATCACTACACAAGCTCAATGAATAATACAATACAAATAAACAAATAGAAAAACTAAAATAATTTTAGAGGAATGTGAATATTGGTCACATACAAAAGTAATTAAGATAAAAAATAAAAACTAGAAAATAAAAGCCTCATAACCACAATATGAAAAGTGTTTAAATGCATTTTCTGCTTTCAAAAGACCAGGAATGAAATTCTGATTCACACAATTTTCAATTTATTTATTTTAATGTGTTTAATAAAAAATAAAGAAAGAAAATAAAAAGAACACAATTTTGAGTGTGAATCACAATTGAATTATCGATGTAACTAAAATGAATCATGCACCAAACCGAGCCAACATACAAGACAAGAGAGTGTGGTGTAACCGACCTTCTAAAATACCAGACCACATGCTTTCATCAGCACCCTTAATGCTGCACGCATAGCAGGGTGTTTACAAACCCTTAAGCACGAGACAATTATTGAAAATACTACTCGTTTTTTTATGCATTAAATGATATTATCAGCATAAGAAGTTGAGTATCATTTAATAAAAACACTGATATCATTACCAAAACCACCTCTGAATAGAACCCTTTGAATATATGTGACCCGATATAAGCTGTCAGCAATTGCAAAGAGGAAGCAAAATGTTCTTTTTAACACCCACATATCCTCTCTTTATGGCACTCTGTGTGGGTAGAATTATTTCAATACGTATGTGATCACATTGTGCACAAAACACTATTTGCAGTTTATTTAGACAGCTGATTTGCATTAGTTTCGTGATACAGTGTATGCAAAGAAACCAGAGAAGTTTTGCACATTCAGAACTTTCTGAACAATTGCTACATTTATCAGTTCAACAGTTCATCTGATTGTGAACCTTCTCACCAAAAGCTGAAACCTCAAAACTCTCATGTGACTGTGAACACTGCATATAAAAATAAGTAAAAGCTGGTGGGTGACTGGGTTATTTTTTATCTTACATATCCCTGTTTAATAACACAACATAAAATAAAACAATATGAAAAGTGCAATGCATCATGACCTTTTGAGGCTGAGCAGCCTGCATCCTCCCAGTGCTGGTGCAGATCTAGCATGCCTTCAACTTCATTACGAGTCACTTCCTGTCCACCTATAAAGCTCTTCCGCCCCGCCGCTCCCACCGTACTTAAAAACAACACATGTCCATGACCCCTGGCTTTGGGTGTTTCTGGAGCCAACAGGGTTTAAAGTGAAGACATATAATATGCAGATACAATGACATTGTAAAAGGACAGGAACTCAGGATGCTCTGCTTGTTTAGGCTGGTCTTCATATGGAGCTTGACATTATTGTCTGCAGGGTCAACAGGCTATCATACTGTATGCGGTCAGGACATTCACTTAAATCACTCATGTTTACCTACAGATTGTCCAAAAACAGATTTAAAGATGGATTCTTCCAAACCTAGTAAGAAAAAAAATCTAAAGCAGCACATAACAGTGCAACAAGTTCTGTGAAAATAAGAAAAGATGGCAATTTTTTAAAAATTGTACTGAATTACAATAAAACACTATAAAAATACAATAAAATTGCCAATCTGATTTAATAAGAAAGTGTAATATTTTAGGTGTTTTGTAATTCATACGATGTGATTCGTATAACAATGTCATAGCCTTTATGAAAGTCCCTTATGAGGTGCTATGTACACTGAAACAAATTGCTAGTAAATATCACATACTGTATTTTACTGTAAAATGTACTCCAATAATATTTGTATTTACTTTTTTGTCTTCATTTTTTACACTGTGTCGGCAGTATGCACTGAAACTAGGCTTTGGAGCTTTTAAGTTTGAGCGTGACTAAAGATTGCAAATACTAGTTTATCATCTTTATCATCATTTCAGGGAAGTAAACGTGATGAAAAACACAGTATCCTTTATTGTAGAGAGCAGTTTTTCTGATTAAACTTGATAACACTCTCCAGAAAATTCCCGATTTCGATGAGCTGTAGATACCGACTGCTGACAGATGGTTTATGGAAAGCAGGATAGACTATCTGCTAAGAGATGTTGGAACGTACTCCCTCCAGACAGCAGGCTGGATAAGGTGAATGTTCCAGTCACTAGCTTTTATGACCATTATATGCACCAGATGACTATAGTACTTTTATCATTTCAGCCTAAATTTTCAGAAAGTACAAACTAGTGTAGTCCCTTGTTGTAGAATATGGAAGTAGCATATCTGAGGACAAACTTTCTTTTGACATGTTTATGGAAACAAACTTTCTTTGACATGTTGATCAGCTGAATCGTGCCATTATCATGACTCATGAGATATAATTGTAATGTTATATGTTGTGGTATGTGTGGCATTTTCTAGGAGGAGCCAAATCCTGTCCAAGAGGGTATTTTACAATGTAATGTGTGAAACCAGGGCTTGTTAAAGTCCTTCTACACCACCCTAGAGTGACAAATTTATAGGAAGTATAGGTGTGACCAATGCACAGTACATGTATTAAGTATTGGTTTCTCATTGTTCTCATTTAAAGCAAGCCAGCCTTGCTCAGACCTCATCCCACATCCTGTTCTTGTTCAAGGCCAGAGAAAGCATCTCAACACAAAATTATCTGCTGCTGTTTTAGGAAGATACTTGATAAATGATTAAAGGATTAATGTAAAAAAATATATAATCACACAGGCCCTTTGTATTGTTGTGTTTTGAATGTTTTCTTTGATCTACAGTGACCCCAAATACACCAATAATCTAAATGTCATTGTGCAAAATAGAAAAAACCCTAGTGGCATTTCTCAGAATGAACTTCAGGAAACCACAGATGCATTTCATCACAATAATGATAGTGTTTCACTACTATTTGAGGAGATGGATAAACACATTGGTGTCTGTGATTAAAGTTATAACAATTGCCGATCTTTCATTTATGAAATGCTCTGTGGCCGGTTTTTGTGGAAACTTTAAGTTCCCTATCATGCACTTTCACTTTTCACCCACTATTCTAATTCTCTGATGAAGTCTTGCCATGCTTTGTGCAAGTAGTCCATAAAGGCTTTTATTCTTAAAACACCAAACAATTGGGCTATTAAGGTTACAGATGCTCCAGCTAAACAGGCTTCTATGATTTGCCCTTCTTGGACGCCTGACCCATTTCACCCGCAGCTTGTACTAAACAATGCTGAACACAGCTTATTCAACACTGATTTACAACCTAGAGACAACGAATAGATAAATAAATGAAAATCACAGCATTTATTTTTAATATCCCAAATGGTATTAACCCTTATAACGGTGGGCCTAATGTCATTTAAAGATTATTTTCTATAATGAAGACTTTATTTGATTTTACATCTAATAGATCTGGTGATTTTCATAGAAAGTTACATTTGCATTTACATTTATTCATTTAGCAGACACTTTTAGCCAAAGCGACTTACAATTGAGGAATACAATAAGTGATACATTATAAAGAGGCAAACAGACACAGGAAGTGCTTGTAATACAAATTATCTGGGCATTGTTCAGAGCAAAAACTAGCTAGACAGGGAGAGGTTAAGGAAAGAGAGCAAAGTTTAGGAAAGTGAGTGAAGTTTTTTTTTAAGATGAAGTCAAGTGATGACGGAAGAGATGAGTTTTCAGGTGTCGCTTGAAAATTGTCAGGGATTCAGCATTCCGGATGGGGGTGGGAAGTTCATTCCACCATTCAAGTAGTGCTACTTTAGTCTAACTGCTAAAATTATGGTTTGCTGGGTGCATGAGTTTCTGAGAATAGAACATTCCTTCCCATGCCTTGGGTATCACTGTCATGATTCACAAATCTAATGTGATGAACTGGGGCAAGTTCCATCATGTTCTGTCACTGCTTCCTTACTGATCCATGTCCTGTGACATGCCAACAAAATATTTGTTTTCACAATAGTATGAACATTCAATTCTACAACAAATGACAGAAGCATTTGAGATAGTATCTCTCAGTACAGCAAGTTCTTCACCGCATTCTTACTACATCTGATTTGACCAATCATAATTATAATAAGTATCAAAGATCGTATGTATCATTATGTCACCGTAAAATCTTGAAATATAGCACAAGTTGTAACTTGTAAAATGTAACAGACAGTAAGTCGTTGAGATATTTGTTTTGTGAATCGTGATTGGTCTTGTCTCCCTTCCATTTAATTTAATATTCAGACACATTTACACTGCAAAATTACTGACATGCAGGTCAACTACATACATGCTCAATGACAAAGCAGCTCTGATAAAGCATTTCATTTACACACACTTGAAATCACATGTATTCTCTTCAGGAAATGCAAGTCTGGATACGTGATCAAGACTTTGTAGTTGATTACAAGGAAAAGCATGATTACAGCAAATCAATATAGCAATTTTCATTAGGGCAACGACTATTTTCATAGTTTCATTTTGCAAAATGTTCCTATTCACATTCTTTTTTCCTTTGATAATCTTTAAACCAATGTGAAGAATTAAAGGAATGCAACGATAAGCAGTGCTATTTATTCTCTGCATATGTTCAGTTCGCTGTAGGTCCGCTTATGCAGGTGTTGTGCTGGAATCGCATAAAACAGATCTTAATAGCGCCGCTTTCATAGAAATGAACTGAATGCTGTAAGCTTTTCATATCTTAACACTCTGACTACACAGTTTCCTCAACTCCTCTGAATCGTTTCAATGCACAACCAACATTTTAAAGTCCCAGGTGCCAAAGGCTGAAAGATGTACTGCCATACTCTTAAACGCTGAAAAATACACTAGAAATGTTTCACATTTCGATTAAACTCTTCCTGGGTCAACTAAGGTCACAGACTTCTAAGTTCAATAATAAAAGTGCAGAAATTATATAAAAACCACATGATGTTCTTTTTCTCATGGTGAGACCCTGGCATGTGAGAGGTTCTCAGATAGAACGGACTGTTAAGCTCTAGGCTGATACCCAGAACAAAACCTCTGTCTGAATTATCTACACTGCCTTGGGTACAAAGCCATTCTAGCATGGCTAAAGCTAATGAATAGAGACACAAAGGTGAATACTAGAATCTAACTGGTCTTGCACAGAGTGAAAATACATATTTAAGTACATATATATATACATATATATACACTTTTCACTCATTCAACATAAACTTTTCAATCAGAGATGAGTAAATTGTACTAATAATGACAAAGAAACATGGCATATAACACATTTCATTATTGTACAGTTTTAAGTAGAAAGACTGACAGACATAAACATATGACATATTTTAGCTATGTAAAAGTTAATATTTAGCAGAATAGTTACAACACAGTTTTGGTACAGTAATACAGATGTAACTGGTGTGCATTTAATAGTATTTTGCTTCAAATGCCACTTAACCAATTGATCTATTCCATTTATAAATGAAAATGATAGATTCAAATAACTAATAACATCACTGCAGAGTAAGAGGCGTATGTGGTTGGAACTCAGCAGTGCTGCATGCACAATTACCCATATGTGCACTCACCCGCTGAGAGCCCACCTCAACCTACAGCAACCCCTGCTTCTGCTCTTCCTCTACAGAGAGGAACTGCACGGAATGGCTCACTGCTATTTATAAGTGTTGGAAAGGCGCCTGTAACATAGCAACAAAAACAACCTTTTACTGTTGGCGAGCTGAAAAAACAGAATGCAGCAGGGTCAGGAGGTAAGACTGGGTGTGGCCACAGCGAGGAAGTGTCTGATAGACAGGGAAGTTCAAGAGAAAATGGGAGATATCCTATTTCCACAACGCAGGGAAAGGAAAACACGAACACAATAAAAAGACTGACCTTGTTTCATTACCTCTGACAAAACTGAAATATCTTTTCATAGCTTGTACACATAAATTAATGTCCTTGTTTATTCCTTATTTTAATGGGATCATCTCAGTCTGTGCAATGACCAGAACATTAGATGTAATTATTAGATATGGCTTGAATATGTTTCAATTGATTGGCAAAAGAAAATGGAACCACTTAATCTGTCCCCACGGGCAGCCACTCATTTCAGACGAAAATCTATATGCAGCAGTTTGAAATGAATAATGAAAATCAAATAATGTAGGTGAAAGGCTGAAGTATAGGCACATTCATAATGTATGTCCTCACACGCAGTCTTTTATGAAGTCCATTCTCATCTTTAAATGCTGGAAATTTATTCATTGCACTTTCATTTCAGAGTGAGACAAATATTGGTGAAGACGCTGAGACTGGCTCTGTTGACATACATTCCCACCGCAGGTCGACTCCTGAGAAACGATGTGCTGTTTATTTATTGATAGTCCTATTTATCCTCATCTACGTCATGGCCACTCCTGTCATTCTCAAAATACGCATTACAGATTCACACTTAGTGTGCGACAGCTGCTCACTCACTTCAGACCTTCTTCTCGTTGAGATGGGAATTATATTAGTGCAATTCGATCTAATTTTTTTCCCATGATTATTTTCATCTCTGGAGGGATACAATGCCTGTATAGGAGCTCTGTGGAGAGTAAATGCCAAGGAAATGTTTGAATACTTTCCAGTACAAATAACTCATTGAACACTGTGGCAGTGACATTTCTCTGAGGTCTGCGTTTTCTTTGAGGGTTGACTACTGTTAAAATCACCATGAATAAATTAAAAAATTTATAAAAAATCAACATAAATTTAAAATTGTGTTATTGTTTTATTGAATATTGCAGTTTTTTTAATGATTTATCCATGGATATAATTATATTTTTTATTATTCATGTGCCCTCATAATCTTTAAATCTCATGTGAGTGACATAAACACATAAATGCATATGCACATACATATATACACTCACCGGCCACTTTATTAGGTACACCTGATCAATTTCTTGGTAACACAAATTGCTAATCAGCCAATCACATGGCAGCAACTCAATACATTTAGGCATCTAAATGTGGCGAAGACGACTTGCTGAAGTTCAAACCGAGCATCAGAATGGGGAAGAAAGGGGATTTAAGTGACTTTGAACGTGGAATGGTTGTTGGTGACAGACGGGCTGGTCTGAATATTTCAAAGACTGCTGATCTACTGGGATTTTCATTTACAACCATTTCTAGGGTTTACAGAGAATGGTCCGAAAAAGAGAAAATATCCAGTGAGCGGCAGTTGTGTTGACGAAAATGCCTCGTTGAATGAGCAGACTGATAGAGATGATAGAAAGGCATAGTAACTCAAATAACCACTCGTTACAACCAAGCTATGCAGAATACCATCTCTGAACACACAACACGTCGAACCCTGAAGTAGAAGACCACACCGGGTGCCGCTGCTGTCAGCTAAGAACAGGAAACGCAGGCTACAATTCACACAGGCTCACCAAAATTGGACAATAGAAGATTGGAAAAACGTTGCCTGGTCTGATGAGTCTCGATTTCTGCTGCGACATTCAGATGGTAGGGTCAGAATTTGGCGTAAAGAACATGAAAGCATGGATCCATCCTGCCTTGTCTCAACGGTTCAGGCTGGTGGTGGTGGTGTAATGTGGGATATATTTTCTTGGCACACTTTGGGCCCCTTAGTACCAATTGAGCATCGTTTAAACACCCCAGCATACCTGAGTATTGTTGCTGACCATGTCTATCCCTTTATGACTACAGTGTACCATCTTCTGATGGCTACTTCCAGCAGGATAATGCACCATGTCACAAAGCTCAACTCATCTCAGACTGGTTTCTTGAACATGACAATGAGTTCACTTTACTCAAATGGCCTCCACAGTCACCAGATCTCAATCCAATAGAGCACCTTTGGGATGTGGTGAAACGGGAGATTCGCATCATGGATGTGCAGCCGACAAATCTGTAGCAACTGCGTGAAGCTATCATGTCAACATGGACCAAAATCTCTGAGGAATGTTTCCAACACCTTGTTGAATCTATGCCACAAAGAATTAAGGCAGTTCTGAAGGTAAAATGGGGTCCAACCCGGTACTAGCAAGGTGTACCTAATAAAGCAGCCAGTGAGTGTATATATGTAAAGTTGATGCCACTCACATGAGATTGCAGCAATTAGCAAACGACAATAATTACACAATCCAATCCAAGTCCTGCCTTACATTTTTTCTTCTTCTAAAAAGCTATTCCATTCAGGCATACATTACAATAAAGAAAAAAAGATGCTTGCAATTCCATTTCATGCCAAATTTAAATGGTAAAAAACTGCATACTATTAAAAAAGGCTGAATTTGTTGTAATCTGATACAACTGTTTATATTGCTGACAAAATTGAAATGGGAAGGGAAATTTGTTTATATCTCAAACAAGTTCTAAAAGAGGCATAGTTTTGATTCTTATCAAGAGCTTGAGCTTTTTGACACTCGTTTGGAAATGGGGTAACTTTAGCAATAGGTTTAACTAGTAACTAAGCAAGATAAGTGCACATTTGTCAATAGTACACTTTATGTTTTCTAAAAATATTTTTTTTAAGCTAAGATGAGTCTGTTATTCCAATGTGATGGACTTGGAAAGGGCTACCAAAACAAGGCTAAATACAGGTGGTTTTTGTTGACTTTAGGTAAAGCCCCCATGTAGAAAGACCCAGCTGTTACGTGGTGTTCGCTGCCTCGGGCGCTGTTGAACACATCAGAGGTCAAACTATCTACAACATAGTCAATGAAGGACTGCTCTAACTTTTTGTCCATTTGCATTGTGTGTGATGCACAGAAGGCATATTGTGTTAAATTGAACAGAAAACATTTAATTAAACAATAAAAAATCCTCTGTACAGTTAAAACCCTTGTTTGACTATACCAATGTCATTTCCTAGCTGGAAGCAACACCTCATTACAATATAATAGGAACATTAGCCTGATTTTTATCTTTTTAATATGAAAGTATACTAAGAATGAATGAGTGTTCCAACTCTTATCCGAGGGCATATATCCCAGGTATCCTGAGAGAATAGGGGAGGAAATGACTCGACCATCTGTCTGCTACTCCAGCACATTTACGTATATCTCTCAACAACTGTTGCAGAAACTAGCACAACTCTGTGACACATCACACTTGTTTATACTGTCTTTCCCTTTCCTGCTTTGGCCCATTACTGTGTTCATCTTGGCTCATAGCCCTGTCCCTACTGTGATGCTTCCAACCACCCTTTCTTTAAAAGTCTTTCGTTCTGTCGCTATCTGTAATTTGTCTATTTCATGGTGTAACTGCATCTCACTTTTCATGATGTACAGTAAGTCTGTGACATCATTGATTCATTCCATTCCACACACATATACAACCTCAGAATAATTCATTCCTGCCTGGCCTCTTACCATCAATAATCTCTGAAAATGTCTCATTTTAAATTAATGCAAAAACTTCACCATATACAGCGAAACATACTTTAATACAAAATATTTTTTTGACCTATTACCTATATTTTGCATTATGTATAGGTTATAAACTGTACACTATATACAGAGTGCAGTGTAATACCAAACATATGTATATTTCTTGAATATGTAAAAGTGGAAAATGGAAATAGCAGCAGCATCCTCTTAAGAATAAGGTAAAGAAAAAGCATAAATTCTACCAGTATATCAAGTCAGTAGCTTAATGTGATTTGATCCCTTCTAGTAGTTCACTCTCACAAGACTGGAAACCTTGTTATTAAGGGCCAGAAGCTGAACTTCCCTACAATGCTTTTGCTCACTCTGAACAGACAATGCATATAGATGTGTCCTTTAATGTATCTTCAATATCACTAGCACCTTCACATAAAGGCCTTATAAGAACCAAACTAAAGGAAATCTCTTGGAACCATTTCATAACCATTAATGTCAAAACCAGCTCCATACAGTATAATAAAGTCAGCTGACAGTTTCAAGGGCATGGCAACAAATTATACAGTGCTTTTAAAATACGTATGTAACTCACGGAAGTAGTGAGTAATGCCGCATAAATGACAGCGTAAATGTGCTTAATGGTTTTCCTGTAGATAACCTATGTCTGTCCAAAATAAACGGCCTCTCATCTACACACACGTCATCGCCCTATATGGTGCTGACAGGGCCGTCGCTAGGAATTCTGGGCACTGTGCACTGAATTTGCTATCAAAAATCACGCTTTCAGAGCAATCGCGTTCAGTGTGGGGTGGGGGGTGGGGGGGTTGTCACATATAAGGGAGAGGGAGGTCACTTTGGTGAGGTCTTCCTCATTTCGGCTATCTGCTCACTACTTGAGTGTAATGTACAGGTGTTCCCAGTGGCCAGGTAATTGCGGGCCCTCCAGACCTCTGGGCCCTATGTACTCTGTCACCCTACTCTCCCCACTAGCGAAGCCCAAGACTCACAAAGGCAAAGACTCACAAGCAGGTGCAGACATACATTTACAATAAGTACAATAAGCACATTAATGTATGTATGTGCATGAGATTTTGCACTTATTATTTTCAGGATAGTATGCTTGGTTCTCCTGCAGGATCTGACAAGACTGATAGTGGGGCAGTCGTGGCTCTAATGGATAGAGCGTCGGACTTGTAACCTGAAGTTGTGGGTTCGAATCTCGGCTTTGGCAGGAATTGTCCACGACTGAGGTGAGACCCTTGAGCAAGGCACCAAACCCCTTACTGCTCCATGGGCACCGCAGTGTCGGCTGCCCACTGCTCCAGGTGTCTGTATAATGGTGTACGTGACAAATAAAGCTAATCTGAGCTTAATCTTTTTGTTTTTTTATAAAATATAATCTAGTGTCACAGCAGTCTGGCAAGTGGCAAGTTATTGTTACTGCATTCTGTCCAATGGAAACTGCAGTTTGGGCACTCAAGTGGTATACAGCAATCCTTCATTCAAATGCCGGTAATGGCAGTGTTTCAGGAAGGCGGGCCAAAGGCGATTAATTATGAAGTTCATTCATAATTGTTGATTGATTAAGGAACATTAGCTTTCGGAAATTATAATACAGAAAAAAAACTAAAGCCAATTTAACATTTTCTTCCCACCTGCAACTGTCCAACTCATCATCTCATAAACAACTTCTCTCCTTTAGGACATTTCCACATGCTCCTCCTCTCCTTGAGGAATTCAACTCTTATACTTAGAGAGTATGAACGCCTACAGCGAAACACAGCCCCTTGATGTTGAGCCAATACATACAAGCCAATTAGAACCAACATGAAAACACAACTCCCACTGCAGTATTCACTGGCGGCCATGTCTCCATAGAGCATGTTCTGGAAGACAGCTATCCATTTTTCACCAGTGCCCTTTATAACTTTGCCAGCCAGCATCTGGATTTCCTGATGACAGGGGTGTTGGAATTGATTTATATCTGGAAGATCACAGAGATATAAGGAAAATAAACATTTGATTCCAAAGAATCTGTCCACATGCACATCAGTAGCCAACTGAAACAACGATAAGGTCACTGATTCCCAAAAACACAATACAGACTTCGTTAGAATTTATTATTTTATTATGAGTCATGGATTATTCCATGATCAAAAAGATTGGGCAGTTTTTGTGCGGGTATAATTTGAGGTGGTTTGGGGATCTAAATCGTATAGGCTAATTGGTTTACAAACAAAACCCAAGTGTGCATGTACTGCCTCCAATCAGTCATCATTACTCTACTAAACACACACACCCACTGCAGAGTTGTCTGATGCTGATCAGCAGACAGATGTGATTTTTCACGAGTGACGGGTTTTTAGAGCGATATGGGACCATTTTTTGAATGTATATCTCTATATTAAATTGATCACAATGCCAGAGCCTAAAAATAAGTTATGATAGAGCTTTAGTTGGCATCTGCAGATGGCACAGTGGATTGTGTTTACCTACAGTGGTTTCTGGAAGTATTCCTGGGCCCATTTAGTAATGTCAATGACAGAATCATGCCAATGGGTGATGTAGTGTTGTCTGAGGGCTCGAAGACCATGAGCATCCAACAAAGGTCTTCGGCCTTGTCCCTTACGCACAGACATTTCTCCAGTTTCTCTGAAGTCTTTGATGATGTTATACACTGTAGATGATGAGTTTTGCGAAGCCTTTGCAATTTAACGTTGAGGAACGTTGTTTTTAAAGTATTCCACAATCTTTTTACGCACTCTTTCACAGATTGGAGAACTTCTGCCCATCTTTACTTCTGAGAGACTCTACATCTCTAAGACATCAATTTAATAGCTAATCATGTTACAGACCTGATGTCAATTAACTTAATTAGTTACTAGCTGAATCTTTTCAATGGTCATGTTTGACATCCTCTGTCTGTCTCACCTAAAAATAAGAAACATCTTATAAACAACTTACAAACAGAAAAAAAAGATTTTAATTCCAGGTTGTTCCTATTTAAACTCAGGATGACAAGTTTCTCCAAAGGATAAAAATTAAGTATACACTGTATCTTATCTGAAACGTTTTGTTACCCAGAGCACTTATCAGTACATTTATTACTTGGTCCTCCAGCAGTTTTTTCTCAAAAATCTGCTGACAATGCATTCTCAATAATTTTTCAGTTCATAGATCACTCGTACCACAATTTTTGGATCATCAATCCAGACTGAACCCTCAACAATTATTGTAACATTTTAAAGGGTTTTTAAAATGTTTTAACCCTTTTAAATGTAGAACATGCAACTGGTCAAAGCATTAAAATGATGGACCTTTGTGAGCTGGTGACAAACAAGCTACTTTTTAATAGTCTGTTTCAGGAACTACCGGTACCAAGCATTCCACAAACAGAAGTCTCATATAACGAGACAATGCCTCATTGTACTCAACAGTGTTACTGTAAACTAAAGTTAAAACGTTTTTTTTTTCATTAAAATAATGGGGAAATAAATCCAATAAAATGTAAATATTAGAAGAAAAACATTTATGAAAACAAGCAATGTTACCTTGGCAATCTGGAAGAAAATCTACTTTTAAGTTATTTGAGTTACAAAATTGAGTCACTAAAATTACTAAAAACTAAACTGAAATAAAAAAATGTAGCTATAAAGAAATATACACATAAAAAATGTCAAACACAAATAAATCAACACTGGTAATGTTCAGTGGCTTGGGAATGAAGCAATCTAGATTTATGGACTCAACAACTAATCATTAAGTCATCCCAACTTTATTTGACAACTGGACAAACAAGCACCACACCCTTCGTTGTTGGCAGCTTCTTCATTCAGTCTTAAGATGACAAAACCAATTACATCTGCTTCTCCCATGAAATCACCAAAAGTGTCTAGTGATCTTGAAGACCTGGATTAGCTGGTTCGGGTGTGTTAAATTAGGGCTGCATCTAAACTCTGCTGGAAGGTGGCCTTCCAGGAGCAGGACTAGTCACCCATGCTGTATTCCCATTCTTGTGTCACGTTCCCGCTCCTAAATATGTCCTCCTTCTCCACAATAATGTTCAAAAGAAGCCATCTTACTCAAATTCACAGACCCGTCCTCTAATATCTCTGCAGACATGACACTGCTAAATCTTATCTGATCTTTACCTCATATCCACATTTTAACACACAGTCCATGGACTGTGAGCACACAGAAAAAACACACATAGTAGAGACAAGAAAGTTACTAATCATTACGCATATATCCATGTTCCAAGGGTACTCAAGTCCACCTGCTAATTTTTATTCATTTAGAGTCTAACTGTTAGACTAATAGAACTCTACAGTATTATTTGATTTGTTTGTTTCGTTTTGGTGTGTTTTGTTTTGTATTTGTCTTTGTATTTGACTATGTAGACACTTCTAGATCATTGTCACAAATACATATAATAAAATACACTTTCTGCCCATTCCACTTACTTCCATAGTATTTTTCCCATACTATGGAAGACAATGGGCACCAGTAGCTGTTTTCATTTTAAGGTGATTTTTATTTTTAATTATAACTGTTTGGTTAATTTAATTCAAGTTATACAATAAGATAAAACACTAAAGGCATATGGCCTTTCTAGCACTGGAGGCATGATTCTGGGCATCTGGTTCTGGACATTCAGATGATACATGGACATTAATAATTGGCACTAAGATCTTTTACTCACTCTAGCATATAAAGACTGTCCAGACCTGCTCAGCAGGTCTAACCCATAGGAAGCAAAGCCAGCAACTCAAACATGATATGGGCATTGTTTCACAAAGGCCACAAATGAAGACGTGCACAGAGAATCATCTCTGGATCATGGACAAACCAAAGCAGACGTTCAACATTTTAAGCACGAAAACTTGACTTCACAACCTCAAAAGCAATTCACACACCCACATACACACACACGTTGTGCTTCCATGTTTTATGGGGCCATTCCATAGGCGTAATGGTTTTATAGTGTACAAACTGTATTTTATATCGCCTTACACCAACATAAATAGCTCTCTCTCACACACACATACACACACACAAATACAAATGTCCTTGTATTCTTTTCATTCACTTCTGGTCTAGCTTGCTTTCTAGCTTCCCAATAAACCTGGTATTCTCTATGAATATTGTTGGCTTGTTTTGTCTGTGCCAAAGCACTTATATGAATGAGTTTATGCATGAGTTACAGAACACAAACATACATAAAAGCCAGAAACAATGTATTAGAACAGATTTTTTTTTCAAACTAGTCTGCATGAACTGTTTGAAATACAATTCAAGTCTCACTGTAGCTGTCAGAATGTTACTTAATTCTGTAGCAGCAGTGCAGCCTTCACCTCACTCTCAGCTCATTGGCTGGAAGTCAGCTATGATGTCATCACAGAATGTTATAAGGGCTCCGGCAAATAGCCTGGGAGCCACACTTAACGTAACACTGCTCGGCAGAGTGACTGTGTGTGAGAGAGGTTGAGAAAAGTGCTGTGGTGACAGAGGAAGAGAGAGCAAAAGTGAGAGAGAGAGATAAGCATGCACGAGAAAGACAGGGAGGATCTACTCATTCGTAACAAACATATAAACCTTAAAAGCATACTGTAACTTTGTATGGAAGGAGAAGTGGAGGTGGACGTCATTTTTTTGAGGTTTGTAAAGAATCTTTACATTGACTTGCACTGTTTTTACAACTTGTTTACTTTAAATAGTTTACTGCTCAGTGCAAAAGCCTTTGTGTTACATTTTTCTTAACTAATTCAGTATATTTCTACTTTTCTTTTCAATCTCTCAGGTCATGGCAAACACCTCTGTATCTCCAAACCAATCGGGTTTGAATGACACCCATTCTAACATTGGCGAACCACAGATGGTGCTGTTGGGCACATTCATGTCCATTCTTGTTCTGGTCATCGTCTTTGGTAATGTGTTGGTGATTACAGCCATTGGCCGCTTCCAGCGACTTCAGACCGTCACAAACTGTTTCGTTACGTCACTTGCATGTGCAGACCTGGTCATGGGATTGGTGGTGGTACCTTTTGGCGCCATTTACATCGTCCTGAACACTTGGAACTTCGGCAGATTCTTTTGTAATTTCTGGACGGCCACCGATGTTCTGTGCGTCACGGCCAGTATTGAAACGCTCTGTGTCATCGCTCTGGATCGCTACCTCGCCATAACATCCCCCTTTCGCTACCAGTCCTTACTGACCAAGGGCAGAGCTCGCATCATTGTGCTGCTGGTGTGGGTCATTGCTGGGCTCATTTCCTTCCTACCCATCTATATGGATTGGTGGGTTCACAAAACTAAAGCAGCAAACTGCTCAAAGGATGCTAACTGCTGTGAATTCCATACCAATCAAGGCTATGCCATCATCTCATCCATAATCTCCTTCTACATCCCTCTGGTCATTATGATTTTTGTCTACAGCCGCGTCTTTCAGGAGGCAAGGAAGCAGCTGAAAAAGATTGTCAAAAGTGAGGGTCGATTTCATGCTCAGAACAACGGCAAAATGCAAGAGGTGGCAAGCAGTCACTGTGAGGCAAGGACTGCCAAGAAGCCCAAGTTCTGTCTGAAGGAACATAAAGCTTTGAAGACTTTGGGCATCATTATGGGTATATTCACGCTGTGTTGGCTCCCGTTCTTTGTACTAAATGTGGTCAGGGACATATCTGATAAACAATTCCCAAAAATTGACCCTATTGCATTCAAAATCTTAAACTGGATAGGTTACGCTAACTCAGCCTTTAACCCAATGATCTACTGTAGAAGTCCAGAGTTCAGGTACGCTTTCAAGGAGATCCTATGCCTCAACAGGTCGCGTTACCCTAATGGTAGGACAGTCAATGGATATATATACAGTGGGCACAGCTGGCAAAGTGAGCACCGAGGACGAAGCAAAGGCAGCTCAGATGACAGTGACCCAGCTGAGAAAGAGGGATGCGTGGCAGCAGATAAAACGGACTCTAATGGGAACTGCAGTAAAAACGTAATGAGTGTGTTGTAGATCACCTTGTGAGTCCTGGCTTGCTCCACTGTGACTTCTCAATGTGTCACATAAGGACAGGTTAAGCCTCCTCTGGTAAGTGACCAATGGTGGGTTGGTGTTGGAAAAAGGGACATTTTTAAACATTTGTTTTCCTCATCTACCTCATTGCTTTCTCTTAGTTTAACTTGCTCTATCGGTTCATTTCACCACTCAAATATGTTTGTGCACTCAAAAGGTTGTTTAAGCAAAAGAAAACAACAAATTAGAAGCTAAAAATGTGTATCAATGCAGTTTTAAATGAACAGGAATGCTCACAGAGATTGTATTTCTTTGACAGCACTGAAAAAGACACTTTGAAGTGGTTGTTCAGTAAAGGAACTTCCCTCCTGAGTCATGTTTTTATCATCTTGCGTAAAGCGAGGAACTGCGTTTCAGTCTTAAAGAATGTTTTCTTGCATTAGATAAACAGATTAAAACCGGTATTTCCATCCGAAGCATTTTCATTGTAACTTAGTTAAATTTGGATGCTTAAATGTTAAATTATTCAGTTATTCAGGCTCACATATGCACAAAAAAACAAGCATTACTTCACATAAAGTATCAGGTTTACTCCTCAAAAACAGGCCCTTTTTGATGATACATAAAAATACACCACATAAAAATTCGTACACCTGCTACAGCTCTGTTCTAGCTAGTCTAAAGTACATCTAAAAATGTCTGGGTTAAAAATGAGCCAAATGTTTAACTCGCGCAGAAACAACACTTACCACAATGAAAGAGGAAGAGAAACCGCGTGTTCATACCAGCTTGTTTAAGGAAATTGCTGAATTATATAGTTTAGCCTTTTGGTCATGTCATTGCTTAAGCTGAGTACGCTGAGTATCCTTAAGTGTAAGTCAACAGACAAAAAAAACACATTGTATGCTAATGCACAATATCGCATTTTCACAGCATAAACAAATTCTCTCTCTTGCTTAAAATGTGTATGATAACAGAACTTCTCTGGTGGCCTGTTTTGATCTGCGTTATGTCATTTCAATTCCGTCAGCAGGCACAATCCTGAATGCTGCCAAATCCAAATTATTTAGTCTAGGAATGTTCTTGACATTCTCCAGTACAAATGAGCAAAGTTCACCAAGCTTCCGTGTAAATCCCTGATATTCAGTGTTTATCAAAGTCATTATGTGACTCCCTCTAAAAAAAAATAACATTATCTAGAAAGATAAATAAATTAGGAGGCATCGTGTTTCCTGTCAGGCTCAGCTAATGCATGCAGTGCAAAGAACACAGCAATTCCCTTGTTCCTCACTCATCTGACCTAGGCGTTTAATCTAATGTCCCATGCATATCATAAACTCTGTAAGTGGTAAATGTTTCAATACTTATCAGTGTTTGTGAACTATCAATTTAGGGCAAGTGTCTCTCTGTTAGTGTGTAGCCTGTTTATGCAGTCGAAAACTGTGAACTTTGCTCTTTGGGATATCTCTTCGTATTAGTTGTGGCTTTTTGTGGTCTTGATCGATTGTATGTGCAAAGCAAAATGCTTTGAGGATTTCAAACATTTCTACACGTTTACTTTTCCTGGAAAAAAATGTGGTGATAAAACAATATTTCTGTTTCACTGAAGCATTAAATCAAAGTGCAGTTTAAAACCAGCTTCTTAAAAGGGCGCACTGTAAATCTGTCCAAGATTTTACATAGGACATATAAGTCATACATTGTCAATGTATATATAAATGTTAGGACAAAAACTATAGAGATTAAAAGAACACTCTGTCACAGTAAACACCGGACTACCAAGCAACAGCACGCATGTCCTTTTTCAGAAAAGTAAAGCGAATGTGACAGCTTGGACAGATTTGTTAACACTGCACCCTTCTGGGAAGGATTTTCTCTGCATGTAGATCACATTACCCTCCCGTGTGAAACCCGGGCATGTACCAACTTGTGCTAAATGAAATATTTGTGCAATATTTGCTTTTATTGTGCCAATGTGATCTGCTGTGTTAGAACTTTAGATTAATAATGCCTTCTCTGTGGACACGCTTAACCTGAAGAGTAAAGTGTTTACATTCATAAATGTCTTTCAGTTAGACATGGGTCACAAATTATTGGAATGCAAATTGCCATGAATTGCACTCATCTTAGTAATTAAGCAATGCTCTGGAGTTAATGTCACGCTATAGACATCATATTGATGTCACCTTCAGCATTTAATGTGCACTAAGTATTTTATCAATTGTAAGTTTAACAGATACATTTACATTTGTAGAGTTGCCTCCAAAAATGACATTTTATTGTACACGAGGGCGGTCTCCTTTCAAGGTGGCCACCATTTAGAAACCACATGGCCAGCCAAATACTACTAATTTTATCTTGGTAACCCCCTATTATTGGAGACGTTTAGTCAAATAATAAATTAATCATGAATAACACATATGGCTCTGTAAAGGGAATTTAGGATTTTTGCTTTTGCATAATGCTGCATAAATGCAAATAGGTGTCCATGTGTCATACTGGGCAGTGAAATATTAACAAAAAAATGACTTAGTGCACATTATAGTCCATCATCCGTGTCTGTACAGTTGAAAAGGGAACAAGATATTTCATAGTCACCTCTTGGTCTTAAAATGTCCTGCTTAACAGTTTGAAACATTTTGGAAAGCATACTTTGCCTGGATTAATTGTCACATTTGTAAGTACAGACGCAGTGTGGACAACCTCTTACTGATGCATGAAGATGTGATTAAAAATGCCCTGAATATTGTTTTAATGATATAAGAGCAGATTTCAAATTCGTAATGCAAATTAACACTTGGTAGGCAAAAGTTCAAAGAAAGCTTCCCACTCAACTCGCTTAAGTCATGGCATGTGTACTGTATATAATATTGTTCCAGTTTGATGTTTACTTACATTACTTTGAGCTACTTTCGCACAAGATTTATCACTGTTTTGTTGAACTACGATGAAGTACGTTCAACTATATTTGTCTATATTAGTGGTATTTATGAAATACAAGTGTCATGTCATTTGTATTCTGTAATAAATGATGTATTTAATGTACGCCTGAATGTGACAGGATCTTTTTTTCAGTGTTTAGAGGAAAGGCGCAAAGCCCTTGAATGAATTCCTAGCATGTTCCTAAAACAAAAAAGCAAAACAAAAGGATAAATCACATTTCATTTCATTTCATTTATTTAAATAGGACAAATGAACACAACAGGAGTTGACCACTGAGCTTTACAGAGTATAAAACTAAAATACAAGATAAAAAAGAAAGAAAGCAGTAAAGCATAAACATAAAACATAATTCATAATTGCTAAATGCTTTGGCCAGAAGATAAGACTTTAACTTTGATTTAAACTCTTGTACAGAGGACAGGGATCTCAGATAAAAAGGAAGACTATTCCAGAGCCTAGGTCCAACAACGGTAAACGCACGATCCCCTTTTAACTTCAGTCATGTTCGGGCTGAGCTAGAGAGTAACTTTTTGTGGACCGTAGACACCTGCCTGATGTATTCAGATTTAAAAGTTCAGAGAGGTACGAGGGTGCAAGACCATTTAGAGATTTAAAAACAAACATCAATATTTTTAAATCAACTCTATGACGTACCGGCAGTCAATTTAGAGCCATTAAAATACGAGTAATATGTTGATGTTTGCGGACTCCTGTTAAAAATCTGGCTGCAGCGTTTTGAACCATTTGAAGCCTTGTAAAAGAGGACTGGGAAATTCCAGCTTATAAAGAACTACAATAGTCCAATCGAGATGAAACAAAAGCATGTGTGACTCTTTCAAGATCTTTGGGGGACAGAAAAGACTTTACTCTTTACCCAAAGTCTTACTTTACGCTTGACGTAACTACTGTGTTTATGTGTTGATCAAACTTAAAGGAAGAGTCCAGAGTAATTCTCAAACTTTTCACAGTTGGTTTGATATAAGAGTGCAGATTTCCAACATTAACGTTTTTTTCTTTCCCCACAGAGGATCCAAACACAATTGCTTCAGTTTTACTCGCATTGAGGTGTAGAGAGTTTGAGGACATCCAGGATCTTATATAATTTAGACAAGCAAGCAAAGTTTCTAAGCCTTTCTTGTCAGTGTGCTTTAAAGGCAGATTCATTTGAGTGTCATCGGCATACAAGTGAAAAGACACTCAATGTCTTCTTAGAATCGAACCTAGAGGCAATATATATAATGAAAACAGAGTTGGGGACAAAACGGATCCTTGAGGAACACCCCAAGTAAAAGGAGCTATGGAAGAGACAGAGCCATCAATGCCAACTGAAAAGGTCCTATCAGTAAGAAAAGATTTAAACCAACTGAGGGCACTTCCACACAGCCATTACAGCACAAGAAATAAACAGCTTTAGGGTTTGCAAAGGATCCAAAATGATGCTAAAGTGTTTACTAAGCATAGCTGCATACATTTAAAATTCATTTCTGATGCATAATTAGTATTAGTCAGCCAGTACATAAGGGCTTTTACAGTATGACTTTGTTAAAGTATTAGATTCAGCGCCCATCAGCCACCTTCTCTCTATGCTGTAGGTCATCAGAAGGCATTCCCCTCACCATTGAAGAGTAAATCAATCAGGGAATCACCACGAGTATGATTTGTGTCCATCTGTGCTTCGTGGAAAACATCCCCTTAAGAATAACTTCACCCTTTGCATGCGTAGCAGCAACTGAGCCATGTCTATTTCAGTATGGGAAAGAATCCCTGCAGCATGTGATTGGAATAGACTGCGATATTGTAAAATGTTTCCATTCTGAGCAGAGCTTTATTACTATATCAGATTTCATTAGAATTCATTCTCATTCACCTCATATGTCTGTGAACAAAAGTGCAGCCTGGTTACAGTAAATTAGGTGGCATATAATTGTCTAGGTGTTTGGCCAGAACCACTGTAGTCTATAGATATATATAGGAAGAGTGAGGCTATATGACTGATACGTTAAAAAAAGCCAATGATTCATGACGTTATACTGTTAAATGTTCCCTTGATTGATTGGTTCATATGCCTGCTTTGACATTCAGGAAAGAGCAAAGAGAAGGAAGAGAGAATAGATTAATTTAATGAAAGGAAAATTAGACAAAAAATGGACCCACCAGAGAGGAAAATATAGGAAGGTTTTTACCATGAACCCAATTAGTCATGGTGAAAAGGTACATGAAGAAATAGATAGATGAATGTGTAATATGAATATGAAATAATAAATTCAATTCAGGCATTAATACCTTACAATCCCAATATTGTACTACATTAAAAATAATGTATGTTATAATCCTATCTAATGTAACTGAGAGCATACGGCATGTTACAGTGATAAAATTAATACAAATAAAATAAAAATGTAATCAATGACAAGCATGCAATTTATACTAATGCTAATTTAACGTTGCAATTTATAATCATAATATAAGAATAATAATAATGATGAATATGTATACATTTATATATATATATATATATAAGTTTATTACACCATACACACTCTGTATTCTTTTGTTCTGATTATGTTTTGTTAGTTTGATAAGAGTATTGTAAGTTTACCTGGCTTCTTCTTTTTTAGGAGACAAATCTGAAAAACAGCAGACTGAAGCAAAAGTCTCAATGATACAGTTTTTTGTTATATTTACACATTTATTTTATATTTTGTATATTACAGTAATAACTTATATTTTATATCTTTATACATTTAAAAAGACCTGAAAAAGCACATTGGTATGACAAAATGAACTAAACAGTGACAAAAACAAACAAACAAACAAACTAACATGTTATTATGATCTGCAGCAATCAGGAGAAAAAGACCATATGAAAACAATAGCTGTAACATTAGACGTTACAGAGACTCGCCAGAGGTTCATCTCTTGGAAAATCACTGTGCTTTTGACGTTAAACTAGCCTACGTGTGAGGAGGAGAAAACAACAGACAACACAACCTCACCTATAACATCAACAGCCTCAAACAAACAGGCATTCAGTCTGAACTACTCATTCTTTGACCCTCTCACCACTAAATCAAAGTCAATTCCACCGTGAGAAGGTTTTATAAGGACGCAAGACTTTAACCAGCTTAAGAGCGGCCTGGTTATTAAATGTGATTTAGAACTACTGAACAAGAGCCGCTGGTTGTTATTCACGAGTGCTCTTCAAACTGATCCGATCATTTACCTCAATTACTCTTGAGCCTCGGCTGAGCTATAGGCAGCACGTCTCAGTTATTAAATCATGCTTGGCTCTCCACCACAAATAAAACTGTTGCATCAGTTGGCACCCCTTTAAAAAGTCTTAAAACGTCTGCCAGGCACACATACGGCTTCTCTGTCAATATACAATTTGGAACATGATGTCTTTCTCTGGATTCCACATGCTCATGTCATGGGCCAAATCTCCTTCTCTGCAGTATCTCAGTTCCTTAGAAGCTTCCTAGATAATGGAATCATGTTGTGAGTGCTAAAGTGCACCATCCTTTTTCCAAAGATTTTTAGGAAAGAGGCTAAACTAACGCAGGAAAAAAAAGTGCAGGTTTCCGTATCTCCAGCAAAGGAGCAGGGTGCTGACCATGGCACCACACAGTCTAACAGCACTGGTCTGTGAGAGACCTCCACCGGCCACCCCAATAAAGTCATTCTCCTGCCCTGGGGGTTAAAACAGCACAGCATCAGAGCATGGTTTAATTCATCCTTGGAGTCCAAGAAAAATATCTGAAAAATACTAGTCAAACAAACAACCCACGGCTACATGCCGTGTTCCTTTCCCACGTTTGATATATCTGCCATTTTTTGCTATTAGCCTGCACTCTTGCAGCACATTATATAAATCTCTAAATCTGACAGCAACCTGCCACAGCTGTCATCATGGCCGTGCAGAACAAAGAACTTCCACGCCATAATAGTGTCATAATGGCCTGAACATGAGGAGTGGGAGACATCAGTAGAGAACAACATAAACACTAGCTATCACCACAGACGAGCTGCGTGATGCACGTGGACACACACATGAAGACTAATGCTACTGCATATGCAGTAAAACACAAAAACAACTAGCCGCGTACACAAACGACCACAGGGGAGCTGAAATGAGACACCACAAAAGCACTCTGAGGAGAGATTATGGAGTCACTCACAGGAGCCATTTTCAAATAGTGAGAGCCGAGGGTCTCTCTTGTGCTTAATGATTTTGCCATTAGAGTAATCCGATGTCTCATTTTCTCCCTCCAGAACAGAATATTCGCTGTGTGATTTTAACACTACAGTCGACCAGCTGTGACTCGCAGTCCTGCAATGCATCAATGCATTTTTAATTGACGCTGTATGCTAATTTACATGGTAATGGAGAAATAATATAAAAAACATGGTTTATACATGGGATGGGTTTTAAAAGCTCAAGTTCACTTTAGAGCATCAGAAAATATGAAAAACCCAAATTAACTGAAATTGCGAGAATGTGCTTCAAGGGTACTGTTCAGAAGTAATTCAATAAATGTAGAAAAATAGGTCTGTGAAAATAGTTTGGTTTTTAACTGAGATGTAAAAAAATTATTTGCTTTGTTTTCCAACAAACCCATCCTTGGATTTTACAGATATTATATTATATTGTATTATTTTTTCACTGGAAGAAAATCTTAAATATTTTGTTTTGTTTTCTTTAAAAACTTACTTAAATATACACATAATATAATATGATATGATATTATATGATGTGATATAATACAATAGTTTGGTAGGTCTACTGTACACTCTAAAAAAATGGTGCTGTATAGCACTAAAAGTGTTCTTTGGCTCGTAATCATATGGGAACCAATTTTGGTGCTGTATAGCATCAAATCTTGGTGCTTCAGTGGTTCTTCATTGGTTCTTCATAACTGAGGGGTTATATAGCACCGCTACCATATACAGAACCAGTCAAGCTCCTGTATGGTTCTTCAGCGGTTCTTCAGTGGTCCTTTGGGGTGATTAAGGTGCTATATAGCACCGCCTGTTAAGCCAAAGGTCAAAAAGAACCACTGTTAAGCTTGAAAGCATTTTTGTTGAAGAAATACAATGCAATATGACACCTCTTATGGTTTTACATAGCACCATTTGACAAAGATGCTGTATAGTACCTTTAAAGGTTATGATTACGAGCCAATAACCACTTTTAGTGCTATATAGCACCATTTATTTAGAGGTATATGCTTAAAACAAGAATAAAATTGCTAATCAGGTAAGAAAAATAAACTTAATTAAAAAACATTTCAAGATGTTTTAATGGAAAGGACAAAACACTGTTTTTTTGTAGTGATGAACTAGTTTCTTTGTGTGTGCAAAATTACTAGTATTGGATGGTGACCTATATTAGTTTATTTTAAGCTTTTGTGTCACAAACGATCTTGCATTATCTTGAAGCACTAAATGAGGTTTGCTCTAATTAATGTAAGAGGCAGATGGAGCCGTGATCCGGTTTAAACTGGGTTCTACATATAAAATCTATAAAGGAGGATTTGGTTTTCAAAATGGATAATCAATAAGGCTTCCATCTGCGGGGGTTAATAATGAATGACTTACATTAACTTTGTCCCTTTTTGTTCAAGGTTTTCAAAGTACTTCAAAGAGTGACTAATTTCCGTTCCCTATTGACTGTAGGCACAAAGACCTGCTGCATGCACTGCTCTCCACATTTCACAGAAATCTAATGCTAAGACCACATGAAAAGAGCGAATACATTTAGATCCAAATCATCCTATGAGATATTTAATCTACTCCGGTTTGCTCTTTACACATATCACTGACATGTATACACATTGCATATTAAAATGACGAATTATTCCACTCAGACGTTTAACAAAATGTAATACCCGAAAAAATCGAATTAATTAAGCAAAATATACCTTTTTATGACATGACTGTTTTGCATAGTTTAAAGAACCAAAAGCAGAAACATTAATCATGCTTATCATATTATTAAGCCTTTTGTTTCCATTTTAGATAAAGCCTCAGACTGTCTATATCAGGAGACTAATATAGTCCTGAATATAATATTTTGCCTTTGTGAAACAGGGCTGCTATTGTTTATTAGCGTAAATTACTTGCTGCTGTCATCATATGACCGTCTGTTATCCTGGCTGTCCTCCCATACTGAAATAAGACCCATCCAGCACCGAATCCCGATGGTGTGTGTCATTCTCTCTCACTCCCTCGTCCCTTTCTTGTGTTTACTTCTCAGATACAAGCCCTCCAGCTCTGAAATGCAGAATAACAAAAAATGTTGGGGATTCATTGTCATAAAGAGTACACAGAGGCCATACATGGTAACATAAATGGAGACATAAGTGTCTGTGGAATTACTCAAAGAGACACTTAGTGGAGGAGGCAGGCAGGAGGTGTCGCACTGGGCTTATGTTACATCACGTGGGGATTTATCTCCAGAAGTATCCAGGTTTTATAATCGCCGCTTTGATGTCCATTGCACTGACTGGAGACACATAAAACTAAACATTTTCACCAAAAAGAAAATGTGCTGTAAATTCTGATAAGAAATTCTTTGAAAAGCAATCCCATTGGACTTAGATTAAAGAAATCAGTTATCATTTTGGTTGTGTGCTAATATGCACACACAATTTTACAGCAAACATGTCAAAGATGTTGGGAAATAATAGGATAGTCCATTCAAAAATAAAAATGCTGTCATCATTTACTCACCTATAGGATGGTGGTCCAGTTTTAAACCCCACTTACTATCACTGAATGCATGAAAAAAAATCTTATTTATTTTATTTGTGACATTTTTAATGGAACAAACAATTATTGGAGTAAGTGTTGGGGGAAAGAAAATACTATTTTTGAGTAGAAATTGTATCCACGCCTACACCTTTGGGGGACACATTTTTTAAAAACTCTTCAAAATATATGATTATTTTTTTATTCTTCAGATAAAAGAAAAATACAGGTTTGCAATGACATGAGGATAAGTAAACAATGACAGACTTTTCATGTTTGGGTGAACTATCCCTTTAAGAAACAGAGCTCGGATTCTCTACACACTGAAGAGTTAACTGTGTGACTTCAGTTTTTCTTCATACTACTGGATGCAGTTCAGTCATTTGACGTTTTACTATTGTATATAAAACAGCCACTCAAAAGCATTGATTCAGAGCAGAAAGCTGTTTTCAATTAAATGCCAGACCTTTGCACACGTCTTATACATCTGTTTTTCATAATTTACAGAATCATGTAGGAATGTGAGAAGTAGAGTGATGTCATGGCACAGAAAACAGGTGTTAATGAAGCAATCTATCTAATCTTAGTGTTTTGTTTGCCTGGGCAAATGAGACAAGCACGAGAATAGAAGAGTCCCAGATGGGCTGTTGAATGGTCTTCCAATGATGTTCACTTTCAGTGTAGCTTGCAGCAACACTCTTAAAAATAAAGGTACCTCAATGGGTCACTAGTAGCACCTTATGTTTTATTAAAGAACCTGTTACAAATAATTATATTTGAATAGAGGATTTTAAGTTTCCTTGCCCGATAAGGCTTAAAATATTTTTTTTTTTGGTATAATACACAACTTCTATTTTTTATAAAATTAATTATATTATACAAGTACATTTGTACCACACTTTATGTTTTTCAATAAAGAAAATAAATTACATTGAAGACATGTATTTAAGTAAATGCATGCATGGGTTGCAATTTTATTGTATTATAAAATTAATTAAGAAATAAGACCAAAAAAGCACATGTCATTGAACCCTAAAACACAGCACATATATAGATTTCTAAAAAACCTGTGTGTGTGTGTGTGTGTGTGTGTGTGTGTGTGTGTGTGTGAGATCATCCATGATGACCCATCGACATGGAGGGATATATCCCTCCTTCCTACCATCTATAAGGTGTTCATGAAATGCATACTGGCCAGAGTTCTTCCATGGTTGGTAGAGGCTGACCAAACACCAAACACAAGGCTTACATCAATAGGCAAGGTATGAATGAGCATGTATTTTGCCTTAAAACAGGGATAGATGACTTTAAGCATGAGTCATGTAGAGATGCATTTGGAACGTTATCTCACGATGTCATGATCAGATCATTAGAGGAAATACAGCTACCTCAGCTGTTCATAGACATAGTGAAAGATGTATATAGAGGCCAACTTTACAATGATATCTCCTATCCCAGTACAGGGCTATGCAGATGATGTCCTGATGGTCTCCAGAGAAGAGTGTGTAGTTAAGAACATGCTGGCCAGAACCGATGCTTTTCTGGAATGGTCAGGTCTGGAGATTAAGGACACAAAATGTGCTGTTCTGTATGAGAGGAGGAGTGGAGGGAACAGATGGTACCGTTCAAAATCTGATAAATGTCCAGTGTTTACAGTAGCAACAAAACCCATACAGATATATTCTCTTCATGAGAGTTAATATTGCAGGAGAATGGAAAGAGCAAGTAAACATCATCTTGTCAGAGTTTACATCTAAGATGAACCTGATTGATAAATGTCCACTGAACAGAAAGTGCTGAGCTTGGGAGTACCAAACGTGATATGGATTTATACCATTTCCCATCTTCTGAACATGCTGAATAATGATGATAAAAGTTAGCTCGATCCTCCCTGTTCTTGGATTTAAGGAGGCAAGGTGCCGCTGGGCAGGGAGTCAGAGCCCCAGTTCCTTGTCTTCAAAACGAAACCCAGCGGGAAACTGGACACTCATTCTGCTGGCTTTGGTGTCTGGTCAGATTGGCCGGACCTGAATGACTTGTGCGTTCGAACTGGAGTATCACTGGAGTGGGTGAGGTCTGAATCTGAGAGTGCGAGAGTCTCGGAAGATATCATCACTGACCCCCTGACCTATGTCAGAGCAATAGCCACATACAGTGGTGATAGCCACCCGCTAACATCTGCAGGAGCCCGGCGAAACTCTCTTCGATCTACATCAATACCAACACAAACAACACTGGACTGGACTGAAACTTCAGGGAAAACTTGCATGTCTTTCCTCTGCTGATCATTCTGTTTCACATTCATATCTGAAGAATACTGCACTCAGTGAGGACATTGTTATTTTCACAGTAAAAGCCAGACTACAAGTTCTCCCTACTAGACTCAACCTTTCTATCTGGTTTCCTACAACTCAGGTCCCTCATTGTTTGCATCACACTACAGAAAAGATCACAGAAACACTGCCACATATCTTGAATGGCTGCCATGCTTACAAGGGAATGTACATAGCACGCCACAACAGAATAGTGGACTTTATAGAGAAGGACGTATCAAATCATGCTTCACCTTTAGTAAGAGTATACAAACATTCTAGTGTAAAACCCTCTATGTTTCAGTATCTCAATAATCATTCTGAAATGTTTTCTGATGTGTCTGTTAATACACCTGATGTTGTTGTGATTAATGAGGAGTGTAGAGAGGTGTTTGTTTTGGCCGTTTAGGACACACACACAGGCTGGTTGTAAGAGGCCTTCAACAACATGGGATGCCCAAAAAGAGGGCTAAACATTTGGCAAAGTACTGTTCTCTGTCTGCTATCATAGGCAGCCATCATATATGGAGGAGACGTTGTTATTTATACCCATAACAACTGAGGGATATGCTTAATATTGTGAAGATCTATTGTATGCCACTGGTCCATGATTTTTTGTAAGTGTATTTAATTTAATCTGTAATATTTATGTCCCTGTAGAGTATTTATTTTAAGTGGACTTAAATAGTTTAGCCTATGTATAATCTGTTGCACCTTTTTTTCGCATACTATTGTGTGTATATATGTGCACATAATGTAAAATGTGTACATACGGTGCATAACGTGTATTGATAATTGTAAGTATGTCTTAAATAGTACACTGTGTGTACTGAGTATATGTATGTGTATTCTGCACATTGTCTTCTGTATAAGTCTGTAAGTATGTACTGTCTATATGTAAATTGTTCCTGCACTGTCTGGAGCACGCTCTCAAGAATTTCACTCACCAAGGCACATGTGCTGCGGTGATGTGACAATAAAAGTGATTTGATTTGAATACATTTTTTAAATGTGTGTGTGTGTGTGTGTGTGTGTGTGTGTGTGTGTGTGTGTGTGTGTGTGTGTGTGTGTGTGTGTGAGTGTGTGTGAGAGTGTGAGTGAGAGTGTGAGAGAGAGAATATGGTTGTTTCTAATGGCAATAGTAATCTTTATTTGAATTAATTAGCAAGCATGCAAAAAGCAGTAGCATGGTCTTGTTTTGTGGTCCACCAACAACATCTGTACGCTTCATTAACAAGTATTTTACTACAGAACTAATGTCTTAGTTGAGGTTGCATGATATTAATTCAGCAATGAACAATCAATAGGAAATCCCAGTGTGACGCAAGTGAGGAAGTCAGAGAACAGATGCCAAATTAGAGGTGTCAGCCCTTCCTGAACATAATCAGCTAGTGTGTAACACCTTATAATGGGTACAAAATCAAACACATCATCGTCCACACACACGATCAGCTGCACTGCAACCCTCATCTGCAGATGATAAGACAGAGATGAGGTCTAAAATGGCTATAGCTAATTATAACGAGTACTCAATGAACTTGAAAGCAAGAGGTCACCATTAAGATGCTTAGCATCCTCCAGGCAGCCAGTATACAAGCAAAGGAACAATGCTGATTTCCCCCAGGAATCAACCGCCATTCAAAACTTTTTCCTCCTTTATCCATTAAAGTTCATGAGATGCAGACTGTGACGTATCCAACAATGCAATCGCAACTTCTCCCACAAATATTTTTAATGGTTCCCTCAAAAGTTTTTTTATCAATAACATTAAAATAAAATCACACTGTGCATGTTCTCTTTTTTTCTTGAGATCAGTGGAAATGAACTGATCCACTGCTAAAGGTAATGCACGGTGTATATCTGGCTGTGGTTTATTGGGTGAGACAGCCCTGGCATACAGTGATAAGAGGCACGCTGCACTAATATGGAATGAGAGATTTATTGGAAACCAACTGCGGCTCATTAGAGGAGGACCTGTCTCCAGAGTTTTATTTGAAGTCTTTAACTTAGTTTACCCGTCCATGACACCTTGCCAAGATACTTGATGAAAGCTTGCCTATTTTCTGAGCATACTTCAGCTTAGTGAAGACAATCAGTAGTGTGATTTAACTACAGCCCTATGTTTATGCTGGTCGAAAGTTTGGAATAGGCCTGATTTTTTATGTTGCTGAAATAAGTCTCTTATGCTCACCAAAGCTGCAATTATTTAATAAAAAACAGTAAAACAGTAACATTGTGAAATACTTTTTCCACCAAATATTAATTATTATAGATATTAATATTAAGCAGCAAAAACTTTGTTTTCAACACTGAGAACCATTATTAATAATGAGTATCAATGATAACTAAGCACCAAAACAGCATATTATAATGATTTCTGAAGGATCATGTAACACTGTTGAAAATTATGCTTTGCCATCACAGGAATACCAGTAAATTACAATAAAAAATATATATTGCAACATAAAACTGTTCATATAAATTATAATAATATTTCAAAATATACTGTAGCTGTTTTGGTTAAATAAATGCAGTCTTGGTAAGCATAATGTTTAGAAAAAAAAAAAAAAATCATATTTTTCCCATAATTTTGATCAGAAGAGAACATTCAGCTGCAGTATGTGTGATTCAAGCTTGCACTCGGCACACAGCTCTAACTTGGTTTTCAATTCAGCCTTTTACTCTGCTGGGTAATTCACTCTGCATGCTGTATGTGCCAGGTTGAAATGACTCCCAGACACTAAAACAATTACTGAAAGAAAGTTTTTTAATAGCATCTCTAACCATCGTGGCCTAATGGTTAAAGAGTCGGACTTATAATCAAAAGTTGCGAGTTCAAGTCTCAGGCCGGCAGGAATTGTAGGTGGGGGGAGTGAATGTACAGCGCTCTCTCCACCCACTGCTGGACCCCCAACTGCTCCCCGGGCACCGCAGCATAAATGGCTGCCCACTGCTCCGGGTGTGTGTTCACTGTTCACGGTGTGTGTGTGTTCACTGCGGTGTGTGTGTGCACTTTGGATGGGTTAAACGCAGAGCACAAATTCTGAGTATGGGTCACCATACTTGGTCATGTCACGTCACTTCCACTTTCAGTGAGTGCTGATAATTGGAGGGGTTTGAGAACGAGCGATCTGCATTCTGATTTCAAAGCTCGGATGGTGTGGGAGTTGGACCTTACACTGCATTACAGTGGGAGAAAGCACAGAAATTCATTAAGAGCATAGTGTTAATATTAATTTGAAGCCTCCTGATGAAAAGCACTTTTTAACCAAGTCCCTTCAGAAAGCCTTTAGTCCTCTCTGTGCCTGGAATACATTATATATTGGCTAAAATGTTTGCAAAACATATGATATTTACCAGGCTGAGTCAGCCATGTGCTCATTGTGAGATTTAATGAAAAGGATGCCTTTAATTAAACGAGAAGAGGCAAACTGGGATGTTTCATCTGTAACTTTACGAATTTCCCTTGAATAAATCGTTTCTAAGGTAATTAGGTTTCAGTGCAATTCGGGACCAATGCAAGCATGATCAAATACAGTATAAGTTTCAGGTCCTATAAAATCACATTTTATAAATGACAGTTGTGTATCTTTGGTACGCTATGTCAAAAATCTTCATTAGGACTTTCAGTCGAATATGTAATGCATAACCAATACAAGTCTTAAATAAAAGTCCAACCTTTTTCCAAAGATGTGTACACAAGAATAATTAATATAATGTGGTTTGTGTTACTAGGCTAAAACCGTAAAGCCTCATAAATGGCATATGCAGTGAAAATTTGAGCTTGCACAGGCTGATTAATGCTGCAGAGGAGACAAATGCATTCACAGAAATGTCAATTGTTTTTACAAGTAATGTTATGAAATTGATGGTTTATACCATAATTGATACTAAAGGGCTGAGGTGGGTCAGAGCTGTCATAATAGCCTACCACTAAAATTACATATTATCTGTGCACATAATTTCAAGCAGGCACAGAACCACCTCAGCTGTGTAGACACAATTCAAACAAACAAACAAAAACATGAACACCCAAATGGCCATCACCGTGGTCCCATTAAAATAAATGAATAAGCTTTAACACAACAGTCAATGTAAGAGGGCATGTGATATCCATTGTTGACAACAAAGCCACAGAACTGCAATGTAACTGCAATGCAGGCATGTTGGCCACTTTTCATTTGTATTAATAGAACAGAGAGAGAGAGAGAGAGAGAGAGAGAGAGAGAGAGAGAGAAAAACAAAATCTGGTGATATAATTAATTTAAACACTCACGGTGCAGCAGGCTTCCGGTGTGAATCACTTCCGCGTTCAGAAGAAAGTTGTATTAGTCATCCTTGTCATTAACATAATTAATAAATAAAAAACAGACATATTCGTTGGATAGGGTAGGATAGACTAGTACACTATTCATTTATGGGTTTATAGCAGTAAAAACTGTAGTAGCTTGCAACTTGCTATAGTAGCCTACTTTTTAAAAGGGAAATATAATGATGATTGATTAAGACATTTATTCAGAGAAAAAGTACGTCACATTAGAATATATTTAAACGAAGGATGCAACTTTAATCAACGGCTCGGTAAAATCCAGCTTTCTGTCACCGTAATCAAGGAAATAGCCTAAAGTGAATCATAGCCAATATCTCCCTCTAGTGGAGGATAATATTAGTACAACACAACATTATTTTTTGTGTGTGTACGCTTCAACAGAGTTTCGTAAGTTTTAAGATGACGCAACCGATAGAGACGAAAGATAGGTAACCATACAGTAAAAACATTTCTGACTAATGTATGAGTTGTCTATGAAAACTCTTTTATGGGCACTTCAAGCACACAATGTATAAGTGGTTAGTACGCGCACCGGTGGCCTGGCCTGGCCTACTGTCCGGAGTGGCCTTTTGTGTTTAAAGTTAAGATGATGTTTAATGGTTAGGTTTGACCCTTAAGAAGTTCGTTTCAAATGTCAAGTTACCTCTGACTTCACAATTACAATACATGCATACATACTGTGGGCCTAACTGGTCGAGCATTAAGCCAGCTCTGCTCTAGTTAAGACAGCTTCATTAAAAATTACCCTGCTTTTTGTGATCATGCACATGCAATAGATCAGTATTCTGCCCATTGACGTTAAAATAATTTCTTAAGTTTTAATCAAGTAAACGTTTTAAGAGCCCTCAGGGAGGGTAGACAGATTAAAAAAAAGATGTACAAATTAGTTTACAATTATGCAATATCTTTCATTTCAATTTACTTTGGAACACCAATATAATCTATATTATAGAATTTTAAACATTTGATAAAAAAGAAAATAAAAAAGTGTCATTTTTCAGAGTCATAAAATGTTGTCCTATTCACAATACAACTGTCAAGCATCCTTCAAACTGCTAGTCTCTGGATTGGTTTGATCAGGAGGCTCTGCGTCCGTTTCCTCCGATACTTTAGTGTTCGGGTTGCATTTGTGGCTTGTGTTAGAGAGTATGTGATCAGACTCTGCATTGATTGTGAGGCTGGTGTTGGTCATGCTGGACTCGGTCAGAGTACTAGTGCCACTGCTGGAGTCTGACTGATCTTTGCTGTGAGTGTCAGGCTCTGCATCTGCTGGGTCCTGATGTGTTTCTTCTGTGTCACTAGAGTCTGTGTATCCTGCTAGTTCCTTCCTCAAAACCTGCGCTCTTTCCATGTAGCTTTTACTCAGTTCAGCATCGGGTATGTAGTTAGCATGGATCTCTGCAAGCTTCATGTAGATTATGTACAATGTGCCTAGGCTTTCTTTGTCCTCCAGAGCCGCTGCCAGGGCTAAGTGGAAGTAGCCCATGGCATCGAACGAATCCTAAGTAAACATACACATTCTTCATTGTTTACTCTGAATGATGCTGTTAAACTTATTTTTTTATCTACTTTGGGCATTTTTCACTAATAATTTCACTCAGTTTGTGTTTATATGTACAGAATATTTCTCAGAAATGGGGAAAGTCCGACTCCTATAAGGTTTTTAAACAAAAATGCAGGTGAGAGCATAATTTCCCGTTTCTTAATTTTGCATGTGGAAACATGTTGTAATCTTATGTTCAAAATGTTAAACATTATGAGAGTCTCACCTTTAATCTGTATAGGGTCAGATCAGCCAGTCTGCAGTACACTTTAACATAGTACCGAACTTCAATAGCATGTTCAACTGCAGTGGGGCAGAGTGAAAGCGATTTAAGGTAGTAGTTCTCAGCCATCTCATACTTCCTTAGAGAGAAGTACACTGATGCCAGACGATGGAAGGACACTCTCTCGTTCAGAGGAACACCTGTAAGAAATGCAAAAACACTTAATAATAAAATGACCAACTTTGTGACGTTATTGCTTTTTCCTTTCATGGTGCATCTCATCTTTGAGATGAGAATAAATAACTTGAAGAGGAGCTAGTTATATTGCTAAAAAAAGTATAAATATATAAAGTATAGCTTTCACATTTAACAAAATTAAACTATGTTTAGATTTCATGTTGAATTGCATGCATTATGTAGTATTCTTTAAATGATTTATGCTGTAGAGGACATGTGTTTCCAGTAGGGGGCCACATAGTTTAAGCTTTAAAAGCAAAAGGTGCAGTCAAACTGGCTTTTATTAATAATAATAATAATAATTTTACACAACACATAGTCAAATTTGCTGAACAGTAAATCATTGGCTTTAAATTTCCAGGGTTTAGCTTAGCTATAGCCTTTATAAAGTATAAAGGTCTCACCAGTTGTGGCGCTGACCTGCACTCCGAGTGTGGCGTATTGCAGTGCCTCCTCGTACTGCTTCTGCTTCATCAGGAGCTCTGTGAGTTTGCTCAACAGTCTAAACTCTGAGTGCACATCCTTAATGCTGCGTGCAAATGGCAAGCTCCCATCCTTTTGTTTTGAAAACACAGCAAATAGATTCAGATGAATAACATGTGATTCCACATGGATTCCTACATTTCTTTACTGTTATCGAACTTTACTGTTATGAACCCAAGGTAAGGCATACCCTGTAAAATGGAAGTGCAGCCAGTTGTTTTCTGTGTCCTTTGAAGAACACATCTCCTGCTTCCTCATAAATACTCATAGCAAAGCATGGGTCATTCATCCTCAGGGCTGTTTTTACTGCTGCCTGTAAACAGTTGTTTATGGAGAAAGAACTAATAGTCCTAACAGCTGATAAAAACATACATGTATATGAATAAGTAATAAGCTCCTTTTACCATAGACTAAAAATTTAAAGATTAAACTTGTCATAGAATTTGCACCATACTTTTCCAAATGGATATACAAAAGATCACATTAATCAATAATTAACACCTTTTGCAATACCCTGCTTTGGTCCTTTGTCTTACCTGTAAGTACATGTCAGCCAGTTCATCTTCATGGATAAGATAGTAGATACGGCCCACTTGAAGCCATGTCTCAGACTCTTCCTGTCTTTTTCCCAGGTCTATGGAGATCCTTAAGCTTTGCTTTGAATAATCAAGAGACTTCCTTGATGACCTGCAAGGTATTTTAAGTATTTTTTTACAATTACATTGGATCAAGTGTCAAAGTATTGTCAATAGTGCTATACCGTGTTTAGATGAGCTCTTACTTCTCAGTGTTGAGTGAGAGATAGAGGTTGCTGAGAAGTTCCAGGTACTCTCCTTCCAGTTGTTTATTCTTTAGCGTTCTGCATAGCCCCACGCAGTGCTCATAGTAAACAATACACTGTCCATACAGCAGCAAATCAGCATAATGCCGACTTAGAACTTTTGCCACAACCATTTGACCTGCATTTAAAAGGAGTTTTATTATTATACATACACTATGTCAGCAAGAAAACAGGGTTGTGACATACAGAAGGGTTAAATCATATAGGTGATCCCAAAAAGTATTTAGACACTATAAACACTTAAGTCAAACTTTAATTTTAACCAGTTGGATTTGAGGTCGTTTTTTGTGGTTACAAGTTCGCCTTAAGTTCAAGCAAGGTGTCCTATAATGGTAATTATCACCAAGTGTAGTTCGTAATATTAATAATAAATATAATAATAAACATGTTCCACAAAGTTTGACAACCATAAAGTGTTCAAGACTTTTTGTAGAATTTGAACGATACATTTAGAATTTTAATTTTACAGTCATCATTTTGTGAAATATTTTGATTGAAAAGTGTGCTTGTGCTGTATTCATTTGAAAAAGTTCCACTTATTTTGATATTTAGTTATATCATTCAAATATATTTAGACATTTTAATTGTGGCTTAAGTGTCCAAATACTTTTTGGGTCCAGGTTTAGATGTTTAGATTCATCCTTTCATGATGCAATCCAGGAAAGTCAAATCTTGTTATACTTACTGTGCAGATTGTTGGCACTAATAGCAATAAGGAGGCCCATCTCAAAGCATAGTCTGACTTCCTGACTCCCTCCTCTATCCTTGTAGCTCCTGCCAAGCCAAAGCAAAGCCTGGACATGCTCCTGGTCTGTGGGGCTCTCTGAGAGAAACTGGAATAGGTGCAGTGAATTGAGCAAGAAACACTCTGCTAGGCCTGAAGCCCCAACAGATAGAGATAAGCAGCCCAAGTTAGCCAATGCTAGTGCTTCATTACGCTTGTTCCCATTCTCTCGGGAGATCTGCAGAGCGCAATAAAAGTTTCTTGCTGCCTCCTGCACTCTGCCCTGTTTGCGGAGGCATAGGGCTAGAAGGTTGTAGACTACACCAAGCTGCGTCGGGCTGTCTGTTTTATCCAAAGATTTAAGCATAGGTTGCAGAATATTCTGAGCTTGTATGGGTTCCTCCGTTACCACCAATAGCCAGGCCAGCAGTATGGATGCCTCAAAGACCTCCTCTCCATTAATTTGACTTCCAGTCTGTGCTGCTTTTTGGGCAAAGGGCACGGCCTTCTCTAAAGCTCCATGCTGCTGGTAAACGCTAGCCAGGCTCAGGCACAGGTCCCTCTGAGTCTTCAAGTCTTCCCCTTGACTAGCTATTGACAAGGCCTGCTGAAGGTAGACCACCACCTGTGCAGGAAGCACTGAAGTACTTTCCTTCCAGTGAGGATTAAGCCTGGCTGCGTTTTTGATAAAGAGTTCAATTTTCTGGAATGCATCATCCAAGGAATGCTTTTTCCCTGAGTCTAAACTTAAAGAAGCTAGTGCGAGGTGTGGCAAATACTTTTTATGATAAAGCCTGCACAACATCCAATTGAGATCAACAGGGGCAACTGGCCTCCCTTCTTCTGCAGACAGAGTGATGGTAAGGAACTGAAGTCTCTCTACAAAGGGTAAAGCATCCTCTACTTTTCTTAGACGGAGAAAGAGACAGAGGGAGAGGTAGCATGTCCGTGCTTCTAGGTACTTGTCTTTTTCAATTATGGCTTTGCGCATGATTGGTTTGAGCAGCTCAAACTCATCCACAGAGCAGAAGTTGTGGCAAGGAAGGCACATAATTAGAGCACTTGCCTTCTCTAGTGTGAATGGTAGCTTGTCCATCATCTTCTGTTTGAGGTAAACAGCAGTGAGATTGGTATACAGGGCAATTAGAAGAGGTTTGTCATCAAAACCATTTACAGGGACCTTTAGAGCCTCCTCAAAGTACACCCGTGCTTGTGAGTACTTCAGTTTCTTGGCACATAGCCGTCCAAGAAGGAAGCAGACTCGCCGGTGGGCCCAGAGCATCCTGCCTTTCTTTGCTCCTTCTCGCAAGTTTTCCAGATGTTGAAGCACCTCGTCCTCTGGAAGGCCATGGAAGAAAGTGTCCAGGAAAGAGTAGGAGAGGTCGTAAAGAGTTTGAAATGTGTCCTGGAAATATTCCAGATTTAGGAGGGACAGGATCGGGTCACATCTCTCAGCTTCATCAGCCTCCCAGATACCCTCATCCATGAAATTTGGAGGGTCTTCCTCATATTCATCCATCTCTCTAAAGGTGTCCTCTAGGCTGAAGGAGAAGACCTCCGAGTCCCGGTCCAGATGATTCCGAGAGGCATGGAATGATTGCCGTGGGGACGAGTGGTATGGAGTTGCATCACTTTTCTCAGATATTGTGCTCTTTCTTTGATCCACTGTAGATTTCTGCTCTGCAGATTACACAAAGAGTAAATGTCAGAATTGACGATTGAACATTTCCCAAAAAAAGATTGGAAGATTCCAAAAAATCCTGGAAAGTTTTTCACATTTCTGAAATGTTTCCAAAATGTACTGGAAATGTTCCACCTTTTTGCAACCCTAATTATATAATCATTTATGCAATGAAAGAGAAGAAGAGTAGGAAGCAAAGGAAAATGTGGAAGGTATGACCGAGCAACAAAATTAAGAACAAAGCTGGTGATTGTTAATTGTTAATTTCATACAGCTAGAAGATGTAGCCATGCTAATAGAATGTAGTAACATTTCAAAAGAAGGGGCTTACCTGACTTTGGATGATTTCTTATGTAAGTGAAATCAGAGTCATCAAGTCTATCTGCAGTGTGAAAGAGCATAAAACATGAAAATTCAGCCATCATTTTCTCACCTTCATGTCTTTATAAACTTCTTCCTTGAATAGCAACTATATTCATTTAAACATTATTTGGGGTCTCTCAGATAAACTATGTATCATCTCTTACCCAGTCTATACACAGTGCTTATGTCTGTGGAGAAAAGATTTGCAAGTACATCAGACTGGCAGGGCTCAAAGCAGGGGTTAAGTTTAGACAGGGCCACCCTTTCCTCCTCACTGAGAAAGACCAATTGTCCATTGCTGTGCAAAGCCAACAAAGACAACATTATCAGCCACATGACTCTCATTCGGATAGCTTCATCACATCATCACATAACTCCACTAGCCCCCCTTCCAACACCCTCATCACCCCCAGCTAGACAGAGGCACATTCACAAAGGTCATCAGAATAAAATAGCTTTTGCCAGCTGGTTGCTTTCAATTGGTATGTCAGTATCGTCGAGACGAGGCACATTAGATAAATGTTTTTTACAAAATAAAGAGAAGGTCATTCGTTTGAGCACATGCTAAATCTATTAATATAAATAGATAAACTGTTTACTTACGGAGGCTCAATACTCTGATGTTTTACACTGGCCTTGTGAACAAATCCTATCTCTCCACTGGTAAGGTGTCTTCCTATGAACATGTTCAGAGTATTGAAAAGAAATCCCTCGATCTTGATTAAGTCTCCCTTGCATAGCTGCAGCTCCTCTTTAACCACTGGGTAATGGTCCACTACTGCTACACAAGTCCCCACCACTGAAAGGGAATACAAAATGAAATTTGTAAATTGGAATATAATTTTCACACTAAAATCACCATGTATATAGTGCATGTTTTATGTCTTGTGGCTATTGTGAGTATTTTAACATTTATGTATTGGCCCCATTCGCTTCCACTGTAAGTGTATAACTGTAAGTCAGTTATTTGAAAGGAGGGATACATTATTTGTTTAAATAATCTCAAATTATTTTGACTGAACTTAACTTGTACTGAATTCTAAATATTAATTTTAAGAGTTATTTTGAGAATAGGTTTTCTAGATACTTAGGAAGAGTCTCACCAACAGGATGATTGGAGAGGCCTTCTTTAACTGAAATCCCTCCTGCATTTCCAGGATATTTCTTAAGGAACCACCTAGAACAAAAACAAAAAAAAACAGTATTTGTAAAGGTATAACCTGAAACAGTATGTTTTTTTTTTTTCAAGAGAACAAGTGTAGAACAGAAGTTGTAACAAATAAGTTGTTACTATTCTTCCCAGCTCCCAAAAACCTCCCATATAGTTACGTGAGCTTAGAAAATCAGTGTCACTTACTGATAAAATGGATAGGGCAGAGGCTGCATATCATGCACAGACACTAGACCGTGTTGGCCCGTGGATAGCAGCGTACCCTCCCACATGGCGTCTTGTCCTATGTCTTTAACCATAGCCAGGTCATTTCTCATGTAAGTCAGCTCCTCTTCCTCCTCTTTGCAATCACTGTTGTATAAAGTCTTGGCAAAGAATGTACCTAAAACAATAATGAAAATGTTCATATTCCTCTGTACACAGAAAATAAGGTACACAGCTAACTGAGGTGGTACCCTTTCAAAAGGGTGTACTAATATGTACTTTTAAGGTATTACTTCAGTATACACCCTTTGGGGCAAATAAGGTACAAAAGAGTAGCTTTTGAAAATTTGCTGCCTCAGTAACAACTTTTGTATATTTTCTTTCTGAGTGTGTAGGGTTCTTAACATCACAGTTTCTCAAAAATAATAGTTTATCCTGAAAGAAAACTTTCTCTTCCTCTTTTTTTTCTAAAGTGAATTAATAAACAAGTTAATGTATTTATATATCAAAGAAGAAAAGTTTGTTTGTCCCATAACAGTAAGTCCCATACATGTTTTTAGATGGTTGTGTCTGCCTCGGGGCTGTGGCCTTAAGTAGAGGACATGCTTAAAAGTAATTATTTTGAATAAATACTACAAATATGAATATCCAGAAGAGAATTGGCATGAATGAGGTTGTTTACACTGTAACTAAATTCTTAGAAGCAGGATATATTGTATGTAAACAAACTCAAGGAAATGTTGAGGGAAAAACCTCTCTTTTGAGGATTATGCAATCTCTTCACATTGTTACCCAATCTTGTTTTCAAATGATGTGACATTAGGTTAAATAGCAATGTTTCAATAGTGGACTTTATAACATAGCCTTGAGATGTGTAGAGATTGTTCTGTCAATTTTTCCAATCAGTGTGTGTCAACTGTTGAGAAATCAGCAAGTTGTGGAGGCTCATTACCTTCCTGTAGCAGAAGTCCCAAGTAAAGAGTAGCTAAGTGGTCTTCATCCACTGTTACACAGATCTCCACATCACTTAACAATGCAGGGTCCAGCCAGAACGACTGGTCACAGAGAAAGTTCTCAAGACATCTTGCTACATATCCTAGAATATAACAACAGTACTTGTTATGCTAGAAAAGTACAAGGATTTTTACTGTAGAAGTGCCAGAAAGTTAGTTCCATTGACACTAACCGAGTCCTAGGTAAGTAGAGAACTTCCAAATTTCCTCGACAGTCTTAAAGGTGATGACAAAGCTGTCTTTCTCAGCATGAACAGACACTAATCTTGCAGACAGATCCTGTGTAGATAGTATCAGCAGTCACTTAGTGTAAAGAAGATTGAAATACTCAATGTAATCAATAGTAATAAGTTCATCAGTGGTGCCAGTGCATGTTTGCATGAATACTTCTGTGTCTGACCTTGAAGAGCTGGACAACATCCTGACTGTTGCTCTCTACTACTCGGAGTCTGGTACGTAAAGCCTCCTGAAGCTCACCATCAGGTGCTGCACCAGATCGCCGCCTCCCACTAAACAACAAAACAACATCTCCAAAAAGCAAAAGGGAATGAAGTTAAGTATCCACTAAAAAGAAACCAAGATTTATGATCAGTTGCATTAGCAGTAACCAGAATGCTCTTGTGATGTAGGGTGTGATTTATTGCTGCCCAACATCACAGTATTATAATTTTTTTTGCAAGAACAGCACTATGAGCAACCACATCACTAAAGGCATACCATTAGGGCGAGTGTACATATTAAGGAAGTCTGGCATTAGTTGTGAGAGTGTGCTTAAGAAGTGTAGCCATTAAAGGCCATTATGGAGATAGAGGCCATTATTTCCATGCAGGTCTACGGGACACAGAGATTCATGCTGCAGATACCTGGAGAGAAGCGTTCTCCTGTTGACGATAATGTGCTGCTTCCGCTGAATGTTTCCTTCCTCCTCCAGTAAATCTCTCTGCTTATGCCTTCTGCCTCCACCTCGGCCTCAGCCTCCGCTTCCTCATCTCCAATGGCAAAACAAAGTAAACTGGGGTCAACACGGCTTTACAGAACACGACTGCATTTAGTATGTATATGTCAGTGGATTTTAATAGTACCTCATAACTACTGTATGATTAAGTTTATGATCAATTTGTAAACTTACACTCAATGACTGAAGAAGGATACGACTGATGAATTACTGAATAATTAAGGACAAGTATAAGGTTCCCTTTGCAGTAATGCACTTCCCATGTTTGAATATGTATGGTCATCATATACAATTCCTTATTCAAAAACATGATACAGTTGGTACTAATTAGCATGCTTGTAGATAAAAAAAATAGCAGAGCTGTGTTTACAAGCTCATATTGTTGTGAACATAAACAGGAAGTGCAAGCCATATCATAATGGCTCTATAAATATCAGCCAGATGGCTTAAATAATAGCTTCTTCCTCATCTCCGGGTGAGTATGACCTTCCCAGATTTGCATTGAAAAGAGAGGATGTTTAAAACTGTTGTTTAGTATAATGTAATAGAATCATGTAAAACTCTATACTATAGACTTTATTTTCTGAAACACTCATGCTTGACTCAAGAAATCCTCTTACCAGCTGTCATGGCATCATTGGCGAAAAGAGCTCACTGACGGCTGCTAAAGCGTATGGAGGGTCATTCCATAAGGCATCAAACTCAGCGGGTGATATCGCTATTGAAAGGGAGGGTGATGTTTAGGGGAATGTTATTAAATTAGCTATATGACAAGCTGAAGCTTTTAGGGTAATTGCCTAATCAAACTGAGACTGATTGCATAGCAAGCCTTCAAATAATGAAAGCATGTGCAAACCAGGCCAAAATCTAAGAAAGGGAGTGTGCGCATGCAAACAGTAACATACATGGTTAAACACCATTAACCCTCATACTGAATTGGCCTGACACTTGCATTACAAATCCTCATGTACTTTCAAATTGATACAATAATCTATCATGAAAGGACAGTATTTTTGCTAGTTATTAGTCAACAGCTAATAGTAAACAATCTGAAACCACACAAGCAGCAAAACAATATACCAGTAACTCACAGAGCGACAACAGTATGTAATTAGTCACAATAGACAAGCACAGAGTTACACACAACAACAAGGCACACAAACTGCCACCTAAGGGAAGTACACATCCCGCATTACCTTCATGGGTAAATCTATTACCCATGACTGACAGAAACACTGTGATGTCTCCCTGTGTAAGTTACTCTTTCTTCTCATGGCAAAAATCTATGAAAGCCAGGGTGGGACCAACCTGAAAACAAGAAGCAGTTTCTGAGGCACGGAATTGGACAGCAGCAGCAGCATGCCATGATGTACACAGCTTTAAACTCAAGTTCAATAGAGCCCGCTCGACGGTAGATCCACTTATCGATGGAGTCACTCCTCTCCTCTCTCTCTTCCTTTCCATTTTCCTTTCCTGCATAAGCCACACTCTCTGTACTGCTCATTTCTTACTTCCATCTATTCCGTACTCTCCCCTTTCCTCTCTACGTCCACTCAGCAAATGAGTGTAGCACTCTGAAGCACTGCTGGCATGTTTGTGTGGGCTGGTCAGTGCCTCTCTGTGCCAGGGTTTCTTGTGGAAAGTGAGAGCAGCAGCATTCTCACATCGCTGGCATACGGGGACAAAAAGCCCACTGAGTTAATAGGCATTGCTCATAGCAAGTAAACATGGCATTTTTGTATTTATTTACTGGTACTAAATTTCACTTTCATATTAGGTGTTGTAATTTTAGAGATGGCAGTTGGCCATTCTAACATGTCTGGCTCTAAGAAAAGTGCAACTCTCTTTAGGTTTAGGTTTCTATCAGTGCAAAGATAGACTGAATATAATGATTCAATACTACTCAATCATAATGATTTACCGGTATTGATCATTTAATAAAATCAAATAAATAAATATGTACCAAAGCTGTTTTTGATCTCTTACTGAGAAAATGATAACATTATTCATTAAGAACTTGCTACCTGGCCTGTTCAACTAGTCTGTAAGCTTTTTAAAGGAAGAATAAAAACCTATCTTTGAAGACAATGAAAAAGTCAGAATTTGGTAGTACAAATGTTTTTGCTTTCTTAGAAGTTTACTCAGTTGAGAACCAAGGATTTTTAGGGGAAATGTGTTGACTGAGCTATACTCCAGCTGTTTGTTTTCAGTTTTTGGTAAGAATGTCAAGAATAAGTTCCTTAGGATGCAACCTTCACAGTTCTGTCATCCTGTTGTTTTAGCATTGTAGCCTGTGTTTTTAGTATGATGTAAAAAATGTCTAGCATACTCATATTGATGAATCTTACTCTGTCTTTTTAATATCTGATTGTTTAAACTACATTGAATGTGTTTCCCTGTCACCACTACTGTCTCTGTCTCTGGGCTTAACAAAGAGGGTATTTATCTATACAGAATAATCTTGCCCATCTTAGCGTTTTGTAAAGAGAGAACCCAGTCAGATTCTAATTGAATCTGTGGAGATCTTGTGAGTCTGAGCAGCTGTAAACACCCAGGAGGCATTTCTCAGCATAACTCTCATACAGCATCTCCCCGAGCCTTCAAAACCACAATCAAGTGTTTTGCTGTGGGAATACCAAATGTGTTAATTATACATTTACTTCTTGAGGATATTTTTTTATAATGTTTTTTTTTTAATGTTTGTTTATCGGCAGGTGAAAATTTGTGTTTGGGCTAACTTTGGGCTAAAACATCACAAGAGCACATATTTGTGCAGATGTCAGTGCTGACAAACTATACAACCAATGTTTTGAAAGTATCTTGAACTGTTGTAGCTTGGCAGAACATTGTCTATTGAATGTGATACAAAGAGGTTAAACTGTCCCATGCGTCTGAGATTGTGGAGTTAGCGGTGTCTCTCTGGGTTACTGGCTCAGTGTGTGGGTGTCAATGAAAAGAACGGGGTAGATTTGTAACCTGAGTAAAGAGTGTAGACTCTAAGTTTAGAATGTCGCCTAAGCCCAAGCAGCACATGCTGGTACACTTAAACTGAACAAAAAACAAGTTCTTAGAATCTATAGTTATAATGAAAAACCTGGCATATTGTTAGAGAAAACCAATGTTCTACATTATAATAGACAGAACGAATACAAGTATACTACGTGAAACATATGTAGAGACAACCTGGAGTCTCAACAACTAGTTAAAAAGTAAATATACTACTACTCAACCAATTGTCCTACTTCCATTCAAACATTGATATATATTAACACAGCCATTTCAGCTGAGTACACACTCACTCACACACTGAAAAAGAGAGAGAAAGCATACCTCTGTCCTGCTGACTCCCGGCAGTGTGTTCGTTCCTCATAGATCTGTCAGTATGTGCTCTGTGGAGTTTGCGAAAAGCTCCTTTCAAACTGACTAAAACTAACCATTATAGTTTGTAATTCTCCTGCAGGGCAAGGGGTGTGTATGTATGTGTGTGTGTATATGCGTATATGTCCTTGTGACATGAGTTTAGAACTTAGCTGAAGGAAGTATGTAAACTCCTCCCCTAAATGATATGCAGCTTTTTCATTCCCTCAGTTTCTCTTTTTCTCTCTCTCCATGAGCCCGGCCCTCTCACTCCCCTCGTCTGTTGGACTCTAGGTCAGGTCTGAATTCTTCAGGTGGTTCATAAGATGGTATATAACATCAAGCTAACATTCTTAAATTAATGACTCAGCAAATACAGAATATATTTCCACTTCTCATCTAATCAGACTCATGAATCCAACCGAAAAAAGAGCAATCCATCTGGTCTGACTTGTTTTTCATAGAACACAACAAAATGCCTCTAGAGTCCCTATCAACTTCATTACAGTGAAATACGCCCTCTTGCTCACATTCCAAAGGTACTTTCTACAGCATACCCAGACACTTGTGTGTGTGTGCGCAAGTGCATTCCCATCATACTTTGAGAGAAGATAGCATGTAAGGATCTTTAAAAATTCTGCTTTTGTCTTTAAATCATTGTTATTTATTTTTCCAAGAATTTCCTATGCTTCTCCTTGGGTTTTATCTCGTTAGTAGGTCAGATAACAGACCAGGCCTTGGCGCATTTCTTGCTTTTCTCTCTTGGTTAAATATAAACCCTGGAACAGACTCCAGGTTCTACAGACTGTTGTTGAGCTATTGCAAAAGTCACCCTGACCACAGCACAGCTTTTTGGAATGCTTTTGCTTTTTGTGGTTTACATATGTAACGGATGTATGCCAGTAAGGGCTGAGTGTAAACCTCACTCTCCTGACCTCAAAAAGAGAAACTCTAGCAACTGACGCTAGAGGCTGTAGCCTTTGGCGTTCCTTGTTAGAGCGCCCGCCTCTTGCGCCGGAGTCCCGGGTTCGTGACCCGCTCGGTGAGTTGGTGCGGACCCGTGTCGGGGGGGTTACACATATCACAATGTGTACATCTAATTAGTAAATTACATGAATAGTTAACCAAAGTAATTGAGTCAGTCAGTCATGAATGAACTGTTATTTTTTTCCCTCCGCAAAACAGGCTAAATGATTAATTTCCGAATTGAACTGAGTAGCCAGTGCAGAGACTGTAAAATTGGAGTAATATGATCATATTTTCTTGACCTGCTTGGTAAGGACTCTAGCCGCAGCATGTTGTACTATCTGTAGCTTGTTTATTGAAGATGCAGGACAACCACCTAACAGTGCATTGCAATAGTCCAGTCTAGAGGTCATGAATGCATGAACTAGCTTTTCTGCATCAGAAACACTTAACATGTGCCGTAGCTTGGCAATGTTTCTAAATGTTTTTGTAATGTTTATTTTAATTTTTTTGTTCTAGTGAACTGGTTGATCCACAGATCTGCCTTGCACTATCAGTAAATAATACATAAATTGTGTCAGTTTGTGTTTAGTATATACATTATGTTAATCAGTGTTCATAGTTTAAGTTTAAGGAATAATTTGCCATAAAACTATTTATTTTCTTGTGGATTAAACTGGTTGATGGATTTTGGTTTAAATTTGAAATGAACTCTTTTTAGAGTGACATTGTATATCCTGCCCAGTTACTACTACTTTGCCTATAATCCTGGCATATTCACAGTGACATTTATTAATGTGTACTGTACTTGCCAAATATATAAGAAATAACACTTTGAAAAAAAATAATAATATATAAGATTTAAAAATGTAATGGTTTGTTTCACAGGTCAAAGACAATCATGTGTGTTTGGAATGGCATAATGAGAGTGAGATAATGAGAATTAGAATGAGCTTTATTGGCCAGGTATATTTACGAGGAATTTATTATAGTGACAGAAGCTCCAAAGTGCAACAGAATGACGGCAACAGGACAAGACACAGATAATAAAGAATAATATACAAATAGGCAATGTACAAAAAGCAAAAACACAAATATAATATAGACAATTATGTGTGTACAGGTCTGATATGTGCAAATTTGAAATGGAAACTAAGTATGTGTGATTAATATCATGTGATGTGTGATGAATATCATAAGGGCATTTTTGGGTGAGCTAATCCATTAAAGGACCTTTCATAGAAACAGCATGTTGTGTAGTAAAATTCATAAGAGGTTAATAAAGCTCTGGTAGTGAATGTACCTCAGGGCAGCTCACAGTGGGGGTAGTTCAGGGAGGCATTGCGTTCCGGTGCCCCTTTGTACCGGTGCCCAAAGGAAGAGCAACTTCCTGTTGTTTTGGACTCTGTCATATTTCAGTACAATGGTAAATCCAGAGCTCTGACCAGCAGTGCAGTCCACAATATCCGCTAATATTACACAACACACATACTCCTGGTACAGATCACATTGTGCCTCCAGTAAAGATATGCGGGCTGTAAAATCAAAGCTATGCAGGTTATAAAATTCTGTGACAAACATCTGCAAATATAAAACACCTCATAAATGATCCCTGTGTAGTGTGTCAGTCAGTTTAATTGTACTAATTTAATTACTTAATTTAATGTGATAAACACAATAACTGATATCTGTCTAGGGATTTGACCTGGTTTCTAACAGTTGATCATAAATGTGATGTTTAAAATTGAATAACTACATATCTAGGAAGTACTCATCTCATACAGATGGGAGGGGAGTGTAGAAGTGCTGATGCTGACAGGCAAAACAATGCTGACTGCTTACACTGTCTGTCTCAGACACTAACCTTATGGCCCTGTCAAAATATCTGACTGTCAGAATGAGAGCACTGCATGGTCAGGCAAAGAGAGCAAATGGAGTGAGACAGACTGAGAGAGGAAGAAACATAGAGTGTGCATAGAGGCGCCTGTCACATCCCTCCATTGTGCCGTTTCCTCTTGGCCTTTGTTTCTGTATACACATGACAGTCAAATACTTGTAACACATGGAGCCTTTAGGTTAGGACATACAAAAGAGAACAACTGGCAAATAAGAGACTTCCTGTTAAATCCAACAGCCTGTCTGCCTCCCCATGGGCCGGAGCTTTTTTAATTCATAAAAAAGGGAGAAAAAAACTAATTAACCAAGGTGCAGTTCATGTGTCCATGAGTCTGTATTGTGCTGAACAAACAGTGAACTTGTGAATGTGATTTATTACTTTTCTAAATGGCACTGGTGTAAAGTCTTAAATTTATGTGTGGTTACAGTGTATTCAGACTATAAGTATTTTTCTTTCATAGAGGAATGAATGCTGGGCTGATTTGTGAGGTTGTGCAGTAAGCACAAGCCTCTGAGACATAAAGTGATGAAAGAGTGACTACTAGTGTACGTCAAGAGTAATATAAATGGGAAATTGCCAGGTAAGAGGTTTTCTCCACTGACCTTGATTTGGGAGTACTTCAATAACAAATCATTTAAAAACTATTCAGTGTAAGTACAAAATTCAGATTCAGTATGTTAGCATATAATCTTTATTTCTGCGTATACATTTTTAAAATTCTATAGTGAATATTTTTCAGGGTAGTTTTTAATGTTTTTATGACTTTGTATAAAAAAAAATCCACCATTTTTACCAATAGAAAATGTTTAATGTGGAACACATTATCCATAGTGGTTTATAAGAATTAGGTTAATATTATTTAGTTAATGACGTGTCAAATTATAGGCCTGAATCATGCTACCTAAATTATGATGTATTATTAGTTTAGCTGCTGTTTAAATAATCTATGAGCATCATGCCACACTTTAGTTCATTTTTGGCTTCATATTTTTTACCTTAAGTACGGGGCAGAAATCATGCCATGACTATTATATTTATACAGTTTTTATATATATAATTTAGTGGTTTTAGCTTCACCATATGTTTTATTTAGCCTATATATGAGTAGTACATTATTGAACATTATGGAACTGCACTTTATATTGATTATCATTTGTGGCTGCATGCTAAAGTGTAGAAATAAAGCGTGGTCATTTTTTTTTTCTGGAACATAATTCGGCTCTAAACGGGTTAATGTCATAGTAAGAAGCTTTTGTTTGGTTGGCAGGTTCTTAAATTAAGCCAATCTTGCCTGCTGTATTTACACTGTGTTTTTCTAACTCTGCATAAGAGGGCGCTATACATCTATATACAGTAAATGCCGTAATCTGCAAAAAAACACCCTACTTTCAAACCAACTTTCCCCCTGCATGACCTCACACCTCAAATCCGCCGCAGGCGACAATACAAAAACACGGCGCTGCCACTGCAATCAACGGATCTGTCCCCAGCGCTGTGCGCGCGTGCAGAGTAGATGTTGTGAAGAAACACGCTGCTCCGCGCTCGCTGACGTCACCCCGGCGAGCGCGAGAGTACAGTGACAGCGCCTCGTCCACTGTACGCAACACTGAAGCGCGGCTCAGCACTATATCAGGCGACACGCGAGAAACGGCAGCAGATCATGGAATGTGACCAGGCAACATTCCGCTTTATTTGAGACCGGTCGTCAACGCTGCACTCACGGGGTGCAGTACTTTAAGACCACCGTTCCCATTATTACCAAGTGATCACTGCCCTCCTGTGATCACATTGGGAGCTTTAATATTTTTGGTTAATTATTCCTCGAGTTTCTATCCCACTCTAACGGTTCGACTCTGACTTCAAGCTGAAGCTCAATAACTGGATTTTATCGGTGGAACAATAGGCGACTGTTGCTGTCTGGATATTACATTTTACTCTTGGATTATTGTCTCAGCATCATGAGCACCAGTGGTGAGTACATTCTTGCTGTTGTTACCTTGGTCTAATTGGAAAGATGAATGAAATACTAATGCGAAATAATCGAAGCAGATAAAATAAATAAACGTAATATTGACCTTGTAAAATAAGAGCAATTTGTCTTACTCAAGCGTTTGACCTCTTGCTCCTGACCTGTCCCAAATACATTCTCACTGAATCAGGTATTTGGGATAGTAATAATAACAATAATGATTTCTTATTATTATAAATAAAATGTTTATAATTTAATTTGATGTGACATTTATAATAATACGAACAAGTTTATTATTATTGATAATATTATTGTTACTATTATAATTTTTTTATTCAGTGTTACAAATGAGCCTCTTGTGCTCAGGATTGATAAAGAGGATTTATTCCTTTAATCTCTGCAGAAACTGACTTTGGTCATGAAAGAAATTGCACAAACTGTCAAATTCAAAAAGCAGTAGAAAATTATTCAGACAAACTTATGTCCATTCGGAGATAAAAAAAAGTGTGGAGAAATGTTATAAAACGTGGTGTCTAGTTCAATGGCAGTCAGATTCGCTTGGTTGCATTCATTCAGCTCTCATCCAATCATAATAATTAAATCATCATTACTGATTACATGCTGTAGAAATCTGTCAGATGAAAAGACGGACACCAACAGAGAATGGAAGACAGAGACAAGCTCATATTGGTGACCAGCTCTCTTTTGAGGCTTGTGCTTCAGTCAGGGCATGACCGCTGCTACAAGGGCATGACCGCTGCTTCTCATAATGATCCTTTTATGGGAAAAGTTCAGCAGAACCTTAAGAACAAAGCCGATGGACAATAGAGCTGTTTTCCCTGTTTGTTGTATCTACTTGGCAAATGCTGTGCTGCTTCTGTGATTAGAAATGGTTTGCATTCTTGCAGTAAGCTGCTAAATTGCATTCTCAGCTGATGAGTTGATGGACAAGCTTTGCCCACATGTGTCCAACGCTCTGAACTAATCCCCCCACTATTCTCCCCTTAGTTCAGGACACACAGTTCAGTACCAGCACACTCTGATAAAACAATGCCACATCAGCCAAGTGAGCTTGCCTTGTTCACTCTTTCAAAGTGTGTTGCCTGTCAGCTGGGGATGGGTTTGCTACCAGCGTGCTACCGTATGGAAAGCAAGTGTTTTCAGCTGCAGACAGATGGCAAGGGAATAAGTGCAGTGGCTGGGCTGTGTCTCATGGCAAAAAAGGTCTAGCTGGAGAGCTACCAACAAATGAACAGGCATGCTTGGTTAAGTGTTTTGTAGAGCATGTATATAATCAGATATTTTTACTCTGTAATTAGACATGCTCTTTTTTTTCAGTAGAAAGTCCCAACTAAATTGGACGAATGACGCCAAGCCTCAAACTTACCTGATAGCCACTGATGCAGACATATGGCATTTGAATGGAGTGGTAGCTGTGCACAATGGCGTGTTGTACACTACATTGGGCATGATTGCCTTGAGCCAGTGAAAATGCCGAGCAATTATACTGAGGTCACTTGGTCTCTCTTCGTTTGCTGCTCCCTACATTTCTTATGGTCAACTGCTATTTTCACCTGCCCTCTATTTTCTGCACCACTGAGAGAACAGACAAACAATTGAGTAGCGGAATGCTCTTTCAATCTGTTTTCCATTGCCTGCGCTTTCTGTCTTTCTTTCTCTCTTTGTTCTCCCGTTTGATCCTCCTGAGTGAATATCAAGGCAAGGGTTTCTGTGCCTTACAGATTCTAGTAAATGATAGTGATTGTTTACATCAGGGGCATTGGAAGGATTCGAAAAGGCGAGCAGGGGTACATATGTGACCTTCTTTGTGAAAACCCAGCCAAAGTAATTTTTTTCATGATTTGCTGTTTTCTACAAAAAAAATCATCCTTCCTAAAGAACATTCTGTGGAAATGTAACCTTTATATCTTAAATATTGACTGAGTAAAGTCATGTCAAAGATTTAAATTATAGTGAAATTAATGGTAGAAATCAAACGTTGATGCTTGTTATCTCATAATTATATTTTGAGACTTTAGCCTGGATATCACAGAGAGGGTCACATATTGTATAAGCCTGACTCATGAATATTATTTAAGTGACATAACAATCGGCCAGTGAATGTGACTGTGAGTCTAGCCTAAGGTTCCTGAAGTCCTATTCTGCTCTTCTTGTGTCAGCATTCATGGCTCAGCATCCCTCAAATCAATCACAGGCTAGCACACACATTTACAGAAGTGCCTCCGTCACCACTGTCCTGTCATGCCAGCCCTGTGTAGATCAATGTGGTGGAACCCTACTTGCCTTCACTGTTCAGACCTAGTCAACAACACTTTCTATTATCTGCAACTGCAGCACCCTTTCTAGCCTCCTTTAAAATGAATGCCCTTTTTTTGACAGTGTGTGTTAATAAAATGAGCATGAATCAATATTAGGAACAAACAAAATCATTTTAATTAACTGTCATTGTATTAGCATATAGAATTAGCTTATTATGTGGTATGTGCTCATAAAATAAAACATTGGATTAATTTACTGTCATTATGACAAATCCCATTATTAATCACAAAAATTGCTTTGTAAATTATATGCAGGAATGATTTGAACAGTGGGAAGGGAAGGCACTTGATTACTCAGTTCAGCTCATGAATATTAATTAAGTGACTTAAAGTTTGCTCAGTAGTTCAGTCTTCAAAATAAAATGTTAAATTCAAAATGTATTGGAATCTAATGTCCCATGAAGAATCTTTTAAGAGATAGTTGACGTAAAAATGACAATTCTGTCATTAATTACTCACCCTCATGTCATTCCAAACCTTTGAGACCTTCATTCTGAACTCAAATTAAGTTATTTTTGATGAAATCCGAGAGCTTTCTGACCCTGCATAGACAGCAAGGGAACTACTATGTTCAAGGTCCAGAAAGGTAGTAAGGACATCGTTAAAATAGTCCATGTGACATCAGTTGTTCAACCTTTATTTTATGAAGCTACGAGAATACTTTTTGTGTTCAAAGCAAAATGTCAGAATGTCTCTTCTATGTCAGAATTTGAGATGTTCACGACAGTACCACAAACGTGGAAGTTGAGTTGCTGTCTATGCAGGGTAAGAAAGCTCTCAGATTTCATGAAAAAATCTTATTTTGAGTTCCAAAGAAGGTCTTACAGGTTTGGAACAACATGAGGGTGACTAAATAATTACAGAATTTTCATTTTTGTGTGAACTATCCCTCCATGCAAACTTTCAATTACATAGACATCATTGAAAACTTGATTTAACAACTGGGTGTTAAAGACGTAATGAAAGGTTGATAGAGGTCATTCAATTCAATTTTGGTTTTGCATGGTGGCCAAAACTTTTATAATTTAATGATTATTTCCCATAATGTATAGATATTAGAGTAAAAATGCCCCCCCCTCAAGTTAATATGGTGGCTTCTCAGATTCAATATTATGTAGCATCTGCCTTGATGTTACTCTGTAGCATCTATCTGCATAATGCATAAGCTCTACCTGGGAGTTGATTTGATCTGAGCTAGTGTGTCAGCAGACGTAGACCCACTATGGCACCGTAAACACACTCTCATCCCATCTGGAGCGCAGTCCGGCCCAGCGTCAGCACCCATTTGTCATTCCTGTAACCCACCAGTATGATTTAGCAGCACTGGGAACACAAGAGAAGCACCAGCATGCTTGTCAGCATTGAATTACCTACAGATCCTTTCTAAAGATTTAATTCTCCACGCATTTCTGCTGGCTTGCATACAGGTAATATCATTGATGGAGCTCTATCTGTAGGACCATGTAGATATGAAAGCCAATAGTTGGGACACAGAGCAACTTTTCACTCTTATTCCAGTATAATAACTGCAGGGCATGTGCTGTAGAAAATGTTTTTACAAAGAAATATGACTATTTCTAGTGTCTAGATGTGCTAATTTGATTGTGATTGTTATTATAACAACGTACCAGAAACTGCTACTTAATTAAGACACTTAGTTTTGACAATCATATTTGCATAGAGGGGAATAGTTTTAATAACTACCTCAGCATCTAGTTTTAATAACTACCTCAGCTGAGTAATGATCTCTTGATCATTACTCAGCATTTTTATTTTCTAAACTTTAAGGATGGCATTTTGTTGAGTAGATTTTGTACTCCTCTGAGTTATTTATCTCTTTATATAGTCTCTTGTTTCCTATATATCAGAGTGGTTTTAGCAGGCTCTGTTAGTGGACCAAGCTTATATCTTTGGTACAACATCTTAGTACTGTCTTCCAGCTCAATGAGCAATGCTAAAATCCAGCTGATTCTATCTTATTGTAGATGTTTGCAGTCTAGCTTCCTAAGGATACTCTCCATTAAAGAACCCAAGAATCTTCTCCTGTTGAAGATATAAAGGTAGATAATTCACAGAGTGACACTAGGGATGTTCAGCAGATGACCCTGACCCAACAGATTTCTCTAACTTAGTTAAAATCCCAAATCATTAGAAACCCTGAGAGCAGATCGAAGTCCTTGAGGCCCTCAGACCTCATTCTGTCTGACCTTGGGTTTGGCTTATTTGAGTGATCATTTGTCTGACAGGGTCAGTTAGCTCCTGTCGCTACAGCAATGTTGGCTTGATTGTAACAGTAGTCATATATCATATTTGCTCAGGTTCTCCGGAGGCCCATGTACTGCAAATAGGTCTTTGAACACCCAACACCCCCACTATTCTTAAGCATGTTTCAGGGGGAAAGATTTAAATTTTAAAATTTTAAAATCTTTTAAAATGTAAAAGAGAAATTATCCCTATCAAACAAAAATAATAATAATATTGAGTAATAATCTAGTGTTTTGAGGTGAATGTGTGGCAGTCATTCACGCACGGTGTGGATGTTTACTGCACTACGCAATCACAGATTCTAGCCTACGTCTTGGAATATATGACCCAAATAATAATTTTCACCGTATATTGTCATCTTAACAAGTTACAAGTCTGCCACGTTTGTTCTGACCATTTGGGGAAAAAAGCATTATAATAAATTGCGCTATGGTGATTAAATCTAATGATCGGTTAACTCATATCACATCAAACTATTATTATTGTTATACCTTATTCTCAAATTATTAATGTTAACAACATGAGTATATTGTGACTGAGTATAGTGTGTATTAACATGTAGATTTACATTTCTGTACAGTCTAATCTCTAATTGTCATACCATTCGAATTTCATATGAAAAAATTATTATATCCCAAAAAGCAAACTATGCTCCCTTCGAAGTGGTTTTCTTTAAAATACAAGTCTTGTGTAATTCCAGGCTATCTGTAATCAGAAGCACATTTAAAACTGGAATATAATTAAATTTAATTAAAATGTGTATCATAAACACATAATCCTTTCTGGATTACAATCCGCCTTCAAAATGATACATTTCATTATTCTAGCTGCTGTGAGAAAAGACTATAAAAATAGTAGCCCGAAAAACTTATTTGTGTTTACAGATATGACGTAATGACGCAGTGCCATGCTCAAATCTCCCGTGAAAACCTACCCGCACCACTTAAATTAGGAAACATTATTATAAGCTAACCGTTGTGAATCGGGCTGAAGTTAGGCGATAGTTTTGAACACAAGCTGGTTATGTTATTGCTAAAATATTGTTTTTGGATCATTTTTAACCAAAATAAATGGACTGCAGCTTTAAATGTAATTTTTGTATCAAACTGAATAAAAATAATAGATTGATAGTAATATTAATATTTTTTCTCTCCAATTTTATTGTTTTAATTTCCATAAAAGTGTGACTATTTTACAGGCATGTGCTTTTTAATTCAGCATCATTAAATCATTAAAAGTTAATTTATATAAAATATTATTAAAAATAATAAATAATAATTAAAAAGTATTTTCGGTTTAGTTTTTTGGATTTCGGGCCAGAATTTTTATTTTGGTGCATCACTAATTAAAAGTAATGAAAAGTCATTAACAATTAATATATAATATATATATATATATATATATATATATACTGTATATATATATATTTTTTATATATATTTTTTATATATATATATATATATAATTTAATTATTTTATTTATCATTATATTAAAAGTGACAGTAAAGACTTTTACATTTATACAAAAAATAAATAAATACATTATCAGTCCTTTGAAATTTCTGTTCAACAAATAACAATGACAGAAAAATCATTGTTTCCACCAAAATATTAAACAGCATGTTTTTAACATTGAAAAAATATATTGATAAGATATTTCAGCCACAAGTTTAAAGTAAATACAGTTGATCCTATTTTATATATGGTTTTAGATATGCTAAATCTGATTGTACTGATTAAGTAATGACACACATTATTTAAACATTCAAGTATCATGCTGTTAATAACCACCAAAACATATTTGTCTAGTACTGGTCAGTTTTATTCTTGCCGCAAGTAAGTGTCCTAACTCTCTTATGGAAGCAGGAGTGTTACTTAGTCATTAATTGTAGCACTGGATTTAAAGGTCTTCACCCAGTGCTCATTACTGAAGGATAAGTGGACACTGTCTGGCCACAAGCTCTTGTTTACCTCTCTCTTCTGCCTGGCTATGGAGGAATTGAGAGCAGCCTTGTCACCTCCACTCTCCCACAATCCTGTGTGACTATAATCCGCAGGAGGCTCCTCCGCTGAGGGCAGAAATAGCAGTGGCCCCTTAGGTCCTGTGGTTATCACCTTACACCTTGGGCCGGATGTTACCAGTCCTTTGCTATATATTGCTTAACATTAATGCTCTTAAGTTTTCCAGAAGAACTAGGTCTCTCTGAATCTCAATTTTGTATATCAGGCATTTAATTTAATTCAGTTTTATAACTGAGGTTTGTGTGCGTGCGTGTGTGTGTGTGTGTGTGTGTGTGTGTGTGTGTGTGTGTGTGTGTGTGTGTGTGTGTGTGCGACTGTGCGTGTGGTGTGTGCAAACCAAGAGGAATTTGTGGCAACACATGTTTAAACTATTGAAAATGTAAGAAAATTCAGAGTGACCTATTTTGGGGTTTGGGGATCTTGTTTTTATTTGAACTGTGAAGACTGTCAAGTCTTCATGAATAACATACATTTTATTTAAATTTGAAATTTTAGCTTCCGTTATAGTAATACTTTCCTCTAAAACATGAGTGGTAGCATTAGGTATCTAATGTAGGTGCCATTAAAAACTTGAATCTTGTGTGCATGTCCTGCCATGATCTCTGTGCATGTGATATAGCAAGGGTTACACAGCCTGTTTACACCCACCCTCCTTTAGCACAGCGACAGCCATAAATGACAGATGAGTGATGCCTGAAAGATATAATGTCTTTTAAAAGCATGCAGTATATTCTCTTTTGAGCTGTCACCTCTGTTTATTTGAGCATTATTGTATGTGAAAGCTTATGGGCCGCTTTGGGGTACAAAGAAAAGCAAAGCTTTGGGGAAAGAAGCTCTCACACATTACCATGAATTCCCCTGGTTTTGTGATACTACAAAACATCTCGTATTTTCTCTTGTGTGGCTGTTATCTGTTTTTAACAGCATCATGACTGTACTGCACTCTACACTGACAAAAGACTGTGGGCTCAGAGCGTCTCGCAGAGCTGAGGGCCACACACAGAATTCAGAAAACAGCTCTGGAAGTCGGCCAGGCAGCGTGACGCTCTGCCAAAGGAATAAGTGCTTACAATATTACCAGTGTGAGATTGAGCCACTGGAGGATGCATAACAGCATTAATGGATCATTGTTCTTCAGCTGTGGATGAAGAAAAGTCAATGAAACTCTCTATTCCAATGGAATGAGTGAAGTGATCTTCTAGTACAAGTCATTGTTTCTTGAATTTAAAAATGCTATTTTCTGCTATTAGATACTTACCAATATGCTATGTATTCATTGCACAGATATGTAGATCATTTTTGTAAAATATTATGTTTTTTATTTTTGTAGTTGAAACAGTTAAAATCTCAAAAATGAATGTAACGTTGTATTCTGTTCATTATATTTTTTGATGCCTAATTTCACTAACAGCATAGTTAGTTATTATTGTTTGTTTTTCAATTATTTTGACAAAATAAAGAATTCAGTTCAAAATTCATTAGCCTTTAGTACAAGACATTGTTTGTTTGTTGCAGTAAAAATTTCTATTTTCAACCCTCGGATACTTGAACGATACATCAATATGTTCAATATTGCCTAGATATTTCGATAATATGTTTTAAAATATAAATTATTTTAATAATTAGCAAATCTCAAAATTAATTTTTCATATTCGATTCACTATATTATAATTTTAGTTGCATTTTAAATGATTGATATAGTTGTTAGTGTTTTATTTGTAATTTATTCTGAATCAAATTTCACTATATGCAATTGATTGTTTATCTGCTAAAATGTTTAATGGTTATATTTGTTGGGCAGAATTTTTATATTGGTGCATCCCTAAAAATTCAGGCTCACGTGAGGGCATGTTGATAATAATCATTTATTATTGAAAAATAAGGAAATTTCCTGCACTGATCAGTTTCACTTCCTGACTTGACACATTGTGCTCACTGATTACGTTTGTCTTTTCCAACATGGACACAAAACTCTCATTAAAACCTAGTTCCCAGTATGCTCTACCAGGCCAGACACTATTTTAATTATTGGTTTCTCAGGGAGCTGTGGGAACATGGTGCTGATGAATCTGATCGCAGGCCCGGCGGTTCTGCCCTGCTGCCAGCATTGTAGCTGAAACAATGGAGATCAGGGTAGGGCTTGCGCCCTTGCTGTTTTCAACATTTCCCCCCAGTTAAATCCGTTTAGACTAAAGCGAGAGCAACATTTGCTACAGTGATTGCACAGTAATTGATTTATTCACTGGCTGAGTGTTTGAACGCCTGTTATGCATCTTTAATAAGAGGGCAATCAGCACAAAACCTCCAGCCATCAGTACACAGAAAGAGAGAGCGAAGGAAATTATTTAGGTAACCCTCGGGCCCATTATAATGACAAACACAGAACTCACAGCTGTAGTTCAGGTACAACAAATACAACATAGAGGGACTTTTGGTTTCACAGAGCAAAATACATCACTTGTACCCTAACACACTGTCCTCTAGAGACACATGCATGATCAATATTGAAATTCTGGCTGATACAGATAAGACTATAAGTATGTTTGTGTTATGGCTAATATTAAAAAATAACTACTTTGTTTTAGAGAAATGATACATTTTTTAGAGACAATTAAAAAATAAGACACATAATTATGTTTCTCTAAATGAAAACTCAGTCAGTCAGTTTAGGCATCACAACATTATATTACAGTACGACAAATGGATATTAATTTTGAGACATTTTGAGATTTTAACAGTGTTATAAAATTTCAAAATACATAAATAAAATGCAATTCAATTATTCGTTTTTTAAAGATAAAGTGAACATTAAATGATTTCAGAGGTAAGTATACAGGGGGAAATAAAAATGGAAATGATCATGCACAATTAAATATCCTAATATCTGCAGATATGGTATATATTCAGTATTAGTATTATTTGTGTTATTTTATTAATTATTATTAATATAATGTTAATAACTAATATTAATACATTTGTATTAATAATAATTTGAACAACATTTTATGTTTATACAGTATTTTCAGTATTTTATTTATTCAGTTTAGTTTTAGTTTGAGCTTTTATAATTGTAATTATTTACTTTACACTACTTTAATTTCAGTTTTAGGAATTTTCAATACTTCAACAAACTTATGTTCAGTTAGTTGCTCAGGAAACATTGGTAACATTTTATTGCTTTAAGTTAAATTTGTCTTTCTTTTTCTCTAAATATAAAATTTGTATTTTATTTCAACTTTATTTCAATTAGCGAAAATGACTTTTTTAAATAGCTTTAGTTTTAGTAAACAATAACAACATTCATTCAGTGTCAGTGCCGATACTAATAAATAATGATTCATAAAAATAAAATCAAATACGTAAAATCTAATAGTAGCCAACAATAAGGTTCCAATAAACTGTGTTTGGCAGTAACTAGTTACTAATTCAATGAATTCACAACTAATAAAGCATTACAGTAATAATATTACTTTCCCTGGTAACTAGTAGTGTACTGTAACTATTAGTACTAAGTAAAGTAATAATATCTAAAAGGACTAACTAGTAATGAGTAATAAATCAAACAAAGTAATGAGCCCAACACTGCCGATATATCATGTAACGATCGTTACTTAGTGCCTTTTTGTCTTTTTCCTATTAGTACCCTATCAGCAAAGCTCATGCAGCAGTGAACGGAGCTCCGGACCAATCCACTGCTTTCGCTGCCGGGAGGTGTGCAAAGGAGAGGTGGTACGAGTGCAGCATGTCCACTTCCACATCAAATGCTTCACCTGCCAAGGTAAGCGTCTTTTGCCCATATGCAATGTAAACTCTGGGACCTCTCAGAACCATCTTTTAATTATAGGAAAAGCTTGCATACTGCCTTGGATTTGTGTTCCAATAAATTCCGTTCAGTAATGGCACTTCATTAAGAACTAAAGCAGAGCTCTCTGCCTCTGACCTAATAGCAGTTTGGCATGAGTGGTTAGAAGCAGTGGATTTCTGATTTAATGATGCTGGCTGTGCTCCTGGGGCTGTCGGCTGTAGGGACCTGTTGCGTAATGAGATCCTCTGGCCTCACATTGTCAAGATGGTAGCTCAGTGATGCCCCATGGCACTGCCCTCAATTATCAGTGACATTAGTGGCGTCAAGCAATTAAAATGTTAAACGAATGTGAATATGATGTGACCAGGTACCGTCACCTTTAGATTATCTCAGATTAAAAATGTGGAAGCAAACCCCTTGAGAGATGGGCTCGTTTGCGGTTTAATGAAGGTTGCATTTGTGCTACTTTTCCCTGCTTACACTCAAACTGGTGTTGCCACATGGTCCCTGTGTTGCATTTAAGGGGTTGCTGTGGAAACCGTGTGGAGGGGCACCCTGCCTCTGGTTGGAGGTTATTCTCAGCTTCACTATCAAACCAAACAGCCAATAAGAGGGGGAGAGAGAAGCGATTGAAAGAGACGAGCGATTGAAAGAGAAGGGCAATTTCCCTCCCTCCGTTATGACATCACGAGTTGCCTTGGAGCACATGAAGTTCCTCAACAATAACAGTCATTTTCCCCTTTGCTTCCTCTCTCTATCAAATTCGCCCACTCTCCTAGCGCTGCCCTTATCTTCCATAAAAATTGCCTTGAGCAATAATGTATTTCACCTCTAACTCAACCCCACCCCTTATCTCATTCACGCTATATATTATCGTGTGTGTGTGTTTGTTAGCCGTGCGCTATATGTGTAGCAAGTCCAAACGCTGCTTCGACAGCTCGTATCTCCAGCATCGTAGCTGTCTCTTTGTTGCGCGGTGGTTTGTTTACAGTTCTGTGACTGACGGCTCTGCTTCTGTGCGTGCTGTGAGTTTTGTTTGGATGGGAGAATCGAGTGTGCTGATGAGCCGTGAGGATTTGAGGCTCAGTTAATTGGATAAAGGGGTAACATTTGTGGGCTGTTTCACAGGAATCCCAGCTCACTCAGCATGTGCTGTCCCAGGACAGAGGGGCCACGTTGGATTCACAGTTACCGGTGTTTGTAAAAACACGTGACAGTCTGCTATCAGCCCTTTTGTTGAAGCTAAAAATCAAATGTGGCTGATTTTTGTGGCCGTCATGTTAATGTTTGTTTACAGAGTTTGCATTTTATTCTATATAGGTTCAATTGAAAAATGTGCTGATGGTGACATTTCTGTAAGATTATTTTGCGACACTTTCAAAGCGATATGTCTAGTGTGTGCAGAGCTGGGTAGATTTTAGATTACATAAGAATGTATTTTAGGTGCTAATTTTAGGTAATGTGATCCGATTACTTTTTAGATTATTTCTAGATTACTTTTTTCATCAAACTTGTTTTAAACTTACCATTAAACGTACCATATTGATATCAACCTCATAAAATGCATTAAACATTGCATAAGTGAGTTGACAGAGAATTAATAGTGAGTTGATAAAAACCTACAAATTAATTAAATCATAAAAAAAATTAAACAAAAAAACTATTTAAACTCTTGAACACTAAAATTATAAATGTTTTACTTGTTTACCTGCATGCCAATGTAACCATTTAATTGACATCAGAGAACTTTAAACACGTAAATGTGTTGTTCAATTATTAAATATTAACCACCTTTAGAGATATTTCAAGTAGATATTTTATTTTAAGGGTGACAGAAATATGTTGGAATCCCGCATCATATGAACAAACATAAATAAACATGAAAACAACAATTACATACATGCTCAAAGTCTTAAGTATTTTTGTTCAGACTTCCACAATCAATCAACTATTAATACTTTTACCACAATGAATGGCAATTATGAATATTATGAATAATTGCCATTGTGTGAATAATCATGTAATCCATAAAAAAGTAATTGTAATCTGATTATAAGTATTTTAAAATGTAATATGCTCTAATTACAAGTGCTTATTTTGTTGGAATCTGATAACGTAATCCAGATTACATGTAATCAGTTACTAGTCAGCACTGAGTCTGTGACACTAAAAGCATGTTTAGTTTAATCCAAAACAGATGAAAGTGAATCTGAAAAGGTTTTACATTGGTCATTGTATGTGTTGCGGTATTTTGTCAAATTAAATGTCTGGTGACTGGTTCTAAAAGGTTAATGCTCTACCGTGCTTGAACACATACTGTACCACCTAGCCTATGTAATGTATTAGTTTACAAAACTTCCAAAGCTATTAGTGGTTTGAGGTCATAAAATAGGAACTACACAAAATAAGTCTGTATTGATCAATAATCGGCCTCTGTAATCATACTTTGTGTGAGAAGAATTAAAAGTTGCTGGTGTTTTGCTATCACTAGTGTTCATTACAGTATTTACAGGGTTGTTTTTTTTTTTTTTTTTTTTTTTTTTTTTAAGGTACGTTTTTCCAATGACCCTTGGTCTATTGATCTGAGTTGTGCTTTCATTTCAGAAGGCATGCTAGATGTATACTTTGGCTGTTGGAATCCATGACTGACTTGGAAACCGGTGTAAAATCAATAGTTTGTAATGGAACTGTTTGGTTTGGGCTACAATCAAGTAGATTACTTTGGTTGGGTTTAATTGACGGTGTGCCTTTACAAACAGGAGGAGATGAAGTAAAGGATATGCCTTTGGAATTATAGTCTAGTTATTTGAAACAGCAAGCACTCGAGCACACAGGAAGAAACATGTGGGCCAAGGTCGTGTAGATACAGCTGAAGCTGAGGCAGTGGAGACAATTTCAGGGAGAGTTTACACAGGCTTTGGCCATGAAAAGAGGCGGATGCTGTACACACAGGTATGAGAGAAACAGCTGTTTCCAAGGACACACTGATGGTTAGTTTGTGTAAAGGGGTGGCTGTCAGGGTGTCAGCAGTACTCACTTCCTGTGTATGCATGCACAGGTCCACAGTCAAACATTAACGGTTATAAGCTCCATTCAAAAAAACCTAGTGAGCTGCCTGCATAGACAGCATTTTAAGCTATTATGGACATGCTACTGATGCAAATACTGCTTTAAATATTATATCCTTTTTGACCTAATATTAAGGCAGAATCGCAGGTAGAGAAGGTAATCAGTGGAAAAAATAATTCCAAGATGGTGGACAAAAGCCCCATTCGCACGGGATTAGTATTATCTGGGGACCATGTGTGATTTTGAAACTACCCCCCCCCATCTGAATTTCATGTGGTGCATTCCCACGTGATAAGTAAAGGCTGTGATTTAACTATAATTTAGTGACTTATCTCCCGGATACCCGGATGTCAACGCTTTCAGAGTCCCGTTCTATGGTCCAATTAGATGGATTTAAAAAAAAGAAATTAATATAGTTTCGTGCCCTGTGTCACTTACATTTCACCAGGTTAAAATAATATCTCAAGCTTTGTTTGATTTATGTGTAACACATTAACCTCAAAATCTTTTCATTCTCTTTCTGCAAATTTTATGGTGTAGCAATATATGACATAACCCAAAATATTATCAAACACTCCAACGCAGCTCCATTCTTTGCAAAAGATGGATAAGAAGGTGCACAGGAAGCAACAACCTTGAAAAATGATAAATGACCCGCCAAATGCTGGCTAAATCACAGAGATGCCGATTCACACGGGACTAATGTGTTCACACACAGGACCTCGGTGTTCGGCGAAATATGGTAGGTCATTTGCGGGGAAATTTTTCCTTTACAAATTACAGAACTTGGCCGGATTCGAAAGGGATTAAGATCACAGACAAACTCCACAATCCACAATTATTACAAATGACTGGAGGTCACCAGGTAAATACGAATCCCGTGCGGATAGGGCTAACGTGGGATAAATGAAAGAAAAAAACACTGATCAAAATAAATCAGTGTCATTGAATGGATATTTTTGCCAATTAATTGTGTACGTTTAGCATTTTCATACTACAGTGCTGCACGATTATCTTAGCATCATGCTAACTCTATTGGATCTGATTGTGTGTTGAGTCTCCCACGTGGAGTGGTGTTTGTGGTGAGATGCTGCCTATATAGTGTTTTAAATTAGGTTTTGTTAGGATGCCACCTGGCTACAACTGCTTATTCTGCCTATGTAGACAGTGAGCCAGCTTTTGCAATAATTCTGGAGGTTTGTTCTTTATTTCATCCTATTGTGTACACACACCCTCTCAAACACACACACATGCACATTTATGCACACACATGTTCATGCAAGGGCAAATTTTATTTGTTTCTGCACTACTATTGTGGGCATCTCGTTAGATGTGCAGGCACAGAAATCTCATTAAATCTCTATTTGGTTGTGCATTTATTTCCCCTATTCAAATAAAAGTCAGATTGGAGTCCAATAGCTCTCAGCGGGGAATGGAAGTCACACACTTGTCCTAACCTCCTGACTGCTTTCTAGCTTTCTAGTAGGCTCTTCTCTCTCTCTTACACGAATGCAAAGAGAAAATGAACACAGCTGTGCAACTATTGATATAATAGAGACATACAGTGTAGGGGTCGACCGATATGTGTTTTTCAGGACCGATACCGATACCGATTATTACAGATCAAGTAGACCGATAACCGATATTTTGAACCGATATACGTGTCTGGTGTAAAAATGAATGCCAAAATTAATAATAACAAGAGCTCTGACAAAAAAACGTTCTTTAAATGCTTTTAAACATGTCTTTAATTCTGAAAACTGTTAATAACAACAACATTAAATAAACAGTAATATTAATAATAACATAAGTACAGAGATCACCCAGAAGCATTCTGTAAACATTTTGTAAAACTTAAAGTAAACGTATTTAGCGACAGTTGTGATTATTCTCAACAAAAGTTGTAATAATTGTTGTAGTTGTATTACGATACAGTAATATATTCGGCTAAACCGAACTTATATTTTGACAGGTTGCCATGAGGACCTTTTAAGTTTCTGTAGCCTATGTATATATGATATGACGATCGCTTTACTCAAATGAAACGGTCAAATGCTCATGAAGTGACTCTCGAGCAGTTCTGGGGATGTTGTTCATGTATTTATGTCCTCATTTAGTGAGACGGCAGACGCTGAAGTCACCGCGAGCATCACGCCGCTTCAGTATGTATGTGTGCAGTAAATGAAACCGCACGCCTGTGTCATTCATTAACAGAGATGCAGAACATGCAGGACTCATATTTAAAGTGTTTTGCAGCTTAATATTTATAGATACTAGTCCATAGCGAGTCGATTTAAGTGTACTGACCTACTTTTGATTAATTCATCCAAACTTCGACACATTCCGTGACATTCCAGCGTTATACGGTAAATTCCATTATATGACTGCATTCCGCGATTCCCGCATTTTCGTGATCATGGACATCATGGGATATATTGAGGTGTTTTTCAACTTCAGCAACGTCTGCTGCTGCTTTACCTTTGAGAGACAACTGATGCGTGATCACTGAGGCAGCTCCAGTAAGCAAGTGCTCTCGGTGTGAGACTGCCTTCAGTTTTCCGCGTTGATTGGTCGGACTCGTGACTCTCTACATATCAGATGAGCGGTGGGCGGAGATTGCTCTCAGAGATTGAGAGATCGCCTCACTCTCACAGAGTGTTGAGCTCAGACAGGCTGCATCGAGCCAAATAGTGCATTTAAACATTACATAGTTTCACCTGTATTATTTATTCACCAATAAATAATGTCACCTGTATGTTTGTTTGCATAAAAAAAAAAAAAAAAAAAATTATCGGCAAATCTGTTTTTAAAATGGCCGATATCGATAATCGGTAAAATGCTTAATATCGGCGCCGATAATCGGCCAGGCCGATAATCGGTCGACCCCTAATACAGTGGCCCTGAAATGTATTTGGACAGCGCTTATAAACGCATGAATGCCATTGCATTGCAAGTGCTTGTAGATGTGGTGAAAATGATAAAATATCATTACTAAATTATCATCCATAAACCTTCTTAAATCTATATATACAGCAGACTGAGGGATTTAAATATATTTGAGAGCTATAAATTAATTTGTATGGATTTAAATGAATAATTTTCAGTTAGTTGCCACTTGCTTTTTAAATCCATTTAAAGCGGCTAATTAATTGAGTAGACAGCATGACAATTGCAAAGATAATTTAAGAGAGAATATGTTTGAATAATCTTATCTTCTCTCAGAAATACATTGTCTGGCCTTTAAGCAAATCTGCTGCTTTTTCACACGAAGTGTGTGGCGTTTTAGTTGAATGCTTGACAGTATGTCTGAGTGAAACGTCATGGAACAATACATATCCAGACCAGCGCACCTACACTTGAGCTCTAGTGGGTGACTCACAAGTATGAGCACCATCCATAAACTGTCAGACAGGTTAGTTCACAGACGAATTAATATTCTGTCATCGTTTACTCACCCCCGTATGGCTTTCTTTCTTCAGAGGAACTTAAAAGTATATATTTTGAGAGATTATTCAGTGTTTTTATCCATACATTGGACGTGTTTGTTACCAACATTTTCCAGCATTATATAAAATGATGAGTAAATTATGACAGAATTTTCAGTTTTGAGTGAGCTGTCCCTTTAAGTTACAGTTCCACTTGAAATCTTTTCTCTCACCATTGCTTTTGTGTGTGATAAGGACATTGTTCTGAGCAGATTGGTGAAGTAGTGCCTTCCAAGAGGGAGGAAGTTTATCTGAAACAGCCAATGTTTTTATGGACAGTTACTGGTGAATATTGCAATAAGCACTCGACAGCGTACGGTATAGATTTTTAAAACCTGATAACTTGAGGTAATGTTTACTACATTACAATTGTATTATATATTTTTATCTGTATTGTTCAATATTGGATATTTAATGTGTGTTTCTTTTATATTATATGCTCACTTAAACTTAATCTAAAAAGAATCTGTATTTTTCATGCTGTACGTTATAATGTTGGGATGGCTAAATTTAGCAATTTTTATTTTGAATTTAATGTTTTATTTATTTAGACAAAATAGAGTTTTAAAATCGAATGTTGGCCAAAACATGAAAATAGTTTTCATGGGTTCATTGGGGTATGCCTAATAAATTCTTATGCAAATCATCATCTTCAAATTTAATTTCAGGGTCAAATTAATGGTATTTTACCACTCAAGAAAAATAGACGTCTACAGTTTTGTCATCCATATATATATAGATAAATACAACTTTCGATTGTTTGGCAAAATAAACCAAACTCTATCAATGGGTGTTTTGCATATAGATTTATTATTTGGCTGTTGATCCATAAAACTATAAATTCTTGAACTCTTCAGAGAGTAAAGCAAACAAACAATTGTTTGTTTGTCAGGCATTGTTTGTTTGTTTTACCAGATGTCAGGTCACTTGCTCTGAACATCATACTACTTCATAAAGCGGCTGTGATGGAGTCAATAAAAGGGTCAGATGCTGTATGTGTTGTGTAGAGCCGCTCTTTTCCTGAGTTGTCAGCCGCTAGAAGAGGAAGACAGAGCAGGATGGGAGCTTCTCGTAACTATGGCAACATATGCCCGTCCAATCATTAAGCCCATGCTATAGTTGCTGGGGAGATATTCTCCCACAGATGAAAGGACAGTGGCAGTATTAGAGACTGAATTCCCTGTGAGGATGTAGATAAGGTGTCATGGATTATAAGCCTAACGCATGTCAAAATCCCAGACTGGAATATGGGCCATCTATATTGATTTTGAATAAATGATTATGCATTTATTCTACAAACGGTGAATAATATAGGTTAGACTTTGTATTTGGTAAATTGCTCATGTCAGAGAAACATTTAGTCTAAAGCAGTGTAGATTAAAAGAGCTCAAACCAGAGAGGTTAATCTTGGATTGAAGGAATAAATATACCTGAAGGAAGGGTTCCTGCATCATTAGGCATTTTTCAGAGAGGTTAGTAGGTTAATGAAAGCAGCTGAAGGAGAGGCACAGCCTTGGAGCGAGACAGAAACAGAGCGAGACCTGCTGAACAGTATATCTGTCTGTTTAAATCAGGAAGCAGGAAGTCACAAAATGTGTAGAATTATTTTTTTTGTTAAAATAGCAAAGCCATTTTTATATAATATTTATATATTACTAGAAATTATTAACTATGCTATATACTGTACTATACAGTAAATGATACTATAAAAATAATATATTTTTTACTTATTTTTTATATATAAAATATATATTTTATATTTAATAAGATTTAAATTAGAATAATTATATTTAAAATGTATATATTTGAATATAGATTGTAATAGCAGTAACAGTTTTTGTGTGCATGACAGATTCGTTATGAGCAAATGTAAAGAATAGGTAAATAACAAAAAGGTGGAGTCTTTGTGGGTGCAGTGTTGTCATATGTTACTGAATGTTTACTTATGCTTGATAATATTAAATTATGCCCCAGACAGAGGATACGTACTTAAGGGGACACGCCTAAGAAACCTCAGTCCCTTAGATTTATTTATCTGTTGTCAACATATGCATAATTTCTTTGTCATTCCCTTGATTTCTTGCTGTTCCTCACTGACTCCACAAAAGACCATCTGGTTGCTCAGTGGAGGGCCCTGAGGGGACTAATCTCTTCCTCTTCTCTCACTAAACTCTCACTCCATCTTTCATTCAGTCAAAATAGCACATTAATTACAGTTGAAGAGTTTCCTATTAGCACCAGCTAGGTAGAAGAGAAGCGACGCGGTAGGTAGAAAGAGGCACAGACAGGTGTGGGCAGGAAGACAAGGGAACCGTTGTCATACAGGGCCACATGCTGTGCTGTGAATCATAGAGCATCATCTCCAAAGCCATTACTGGCACAATCATACATTGATGTTAATAGCTGATGACAATGTAGTATAATAGTACAGTATAGATCACTGTTTTATATGCAAGTTTAAATACTCACATGGTCCAACAATCTGAGACAATTTATCTAATTTAATATTTTTTTATTTGGAAATAATTTATCAGCATAACAATTTGAGAAAAAAAGTTGAATAGAAAAATGCAAGTTAATAACTACAGCATATTTTTGAGCTGCACAATAATTTTTCTTATTTACATCTTAATGCACTTTTTTTTATATCAACATTTATTTAGTATTTTTTAGTATTTTTCTCTTTAGCATGTATTACCAGGTTTAAATTAAACATTGATATTTCCTGATAGTCTCAGACTTTTAAACCCCACTTTATAAGTATCAATATTTTTAGAAAGTATACTTACATTATATTTTTTTTCTTTCAGTGAAAGAGAAGGACAACAGTGACAGTAAGAGTGAGACAGAGAAAGAGACATCTACCTGTCTCTCTGACTCACCTCACCGTGTGCTGAGGAAATAGATGATAAAAATGTAATTATAACACTTGATGCGATAAAAAGAAAACCTTAGGAAACCTTAGGAACAAAAATGTGGAGGGAGAAGGGGCAATAGGAGTGTATTGAAGGTTCCGGGGTGCTGGAAAGTCCTGAAGAAGGGAATATTTAATTGCATCTGTTGGCTGCTGATAAATACATAATCACCCATCCCTCCCGCTGGTCCTCAATCAGTTCTGTTTTAATGACCACAGTTCTGAGCGGCAAATGCCTGAACACAGAGAATAAGAGAGAGAGAGAGAGAGAGAGAGAGAGAGAGAGAGAGAGAGAGAGAGAGAGAGAGAGAGAGAGAGAGAGAGAGAGAGAGAGAGAGAGAGAGAGAGAGAGAGCGGATGACCCTCCCAGAACTATAGTTTGAAACAAGCAAACGTGTCAGTTCTGCTGAAGAAGTTTCCTTTTATTTTAATAACATTGTGATTTAAAGCTGGGGTTTTTGATGTGAAGTACACTTTAATATGATAATCAGCTATATTAAGACACACTGTAATATTATGAAGATAAACATGTTGCCTTATAAAATTATTGAAATATTATTTGAAAAATATCAGTTCTGATAGAGATATAATATGGAAGAGAAACATAATAAATTAAATACTTTCAATTAAACTCACACTATTTTGTATTGCGTTTGTCATAACTCCCTAAAAAAAGTAACTTTTTTATCTCTCTCTAATTTTTCACAGACCCCATCTTATTTTTATTTTTTTATTTAACTATTCTACTTTTTATTAATTTTTAACTCTCAAATATCATCTGAATAAGTGAGTATTCAGTAACACATTTTTAAGTAAAGCTGGTATTTAGGGGGGGTAAACTGTCTCTGCATGTGCTCCTAATATAAATATGTAAAGCAGTTCATCAAAGCCTCTAGTGAATCTTCACCAGTCTGAACAGACACCCCCTACCTCAGAACAGGATCCTGGAGACAACTTGAAGGAAGCCACGCGTCACCAAGTTGATTGACTTTACTATTAAAATCAACATCAGTCATGCCTTCCACAAGACAGTAAGATGCTCTTTACATGTTGTCTAAAAGTGACTCGGACAGCCACACAAATAAGCAGTCTCACACCTCAGGCGTTTTGTATGGGACCCTGCTGTCTCTAGGGCAACCGTGGAAGGTTTAGGTTTCCTATGGCAACTGTGAAAGAGGACGTCCCTCCCAACAATCTCTCAGCCAATGAACTGCTGTTCTGAGAGCCTTTTATCAGAACTGAAATGTTCTTCACTAATTGCTCGACCAGTCTATTTAAAAAGCATCTGATCAATCCATTCCAGTCAATCATAAATGCATTAGCTTAATTATAGTTTCGTTGTGTTTTTTATCTCATTCTTTCATTGTGAATCAATCCATTGAAACATAAATATATTTAATAAGGTCTCTGTGAATATGCTCTCATAGTGCAATACGAATATTCACCAAAATGTCATTACTCTATGTGGCCTTTGAGTGCCTCTGCAGGGACCAGCAGTGACCAGTTCATCTCTTTCTAAAAGGCCTCTGGTTATATTGTTCACGCTGAGCCTCGAGGAGCTCCATCGTCTTCATCCTTCAGTTGAGATCAGGATTATTGCCTTGTGGTCAGGGATACAGGAAGTAGGCACGGCTCCAGAGCAAAGCACGGGCCCTCTGGGTCTCCATTCGTGCTGGCTTACCCACGTGGCCCAATGTGCATGTCTGTTTGTTATATCTCACTGAAGAGCTGTCGGTTTGGGAAATCTGTGAGCCAACAGCATCATAGATGGGATAATGAGTCCTCGTTTCACTAAACAGCAGCTATTCTCTGACATTCGGGTCAGAAGTAGCACATATTGTGCTTGAAAGGGAGACAATTAGAGAAAAGTACCATTGGTACGCTTCTAACTTTACTGTATTATTCTGTCTATATATTTTTATATTGAAAAAATACCTGTTCAAGTTTGAGATTTTTGAACCAACCTCTTTGTTTTAGTGGAGGTTCATTTATAAATTAATTGTGATATAAATCAAATTGTGTCCTGGCCATTTTGATACAGAGACGATTTTCCTTTTGCTAGTTAATGTTATCCCAGTGGACTAGAATTGTGTTTGTTTGTTCACACAGTGTATAACAACTTCCCCCCAAATGTTTGGCCTTGTTACAGTTCTTGTGGTGTTCCTGGAATTGATTGATCGTAGGCCTTGTTGATCTGAGCATAAGCACCTCAGTTTTTGCCAAAATTATTCACAAATAATGTTTTTTTTAAACTAAAAACTGAGGTGCATAAGCTCAGATCAGTGAGGAATCAGTTCCCCAAAAACAAATTCAAAACCTGTGCTAATTGAAAGAAAATCTTGTGAAAATGATTCACAAGCATTTTTAAAAGGCTGGTAATTTTTGACCAAATTAGGTTAAGATTTTCAGCACAGCTCAAGGGTTAAAAACATATCGTCCTCAGTAGCTTCCGTGCAGGTACGTTTTGTGAGTTGCTTCTTGCTTGTAGTGAACTATACTATTTCAAAGATTTAACTATAGCTTGACATAGCAAATTCCCAAACGAGAAAGCACTTTATGTTTCTGCTGTCTCTTATTTGTCTGTTTCTGACTGCGTTATAGGCCTAGTGTGTGTGATGGATTTAGTATTACAGTTCTTGCTTTTTTGATGCAGAAATGTTAATACTGTCTGTCTCTGGAAGTTATTTTCCATTAAGCTTCAAATGTCATGTGCTCTAGAGTTTTCTCTTTTATTGAAGGTTTTCAATCCAGTTGGGTCATTTGAAGCAACATACCATTGTTTTGTGGTTGCTTGAAATGCGGCTGCCTGGAACAGTGTCTATCTTGCACACACACACACACACACACACACACACGCACACACACAGTCATTCACAACAGGGCTATAATTTCCCTGCACATGTGGTTACACTGCCAAAGGCTCCAGATTTCTGTAGAAATCCCAGTTCTGTTGAAGCTGCTGGCCCACAATTAAGATTTCACAGCAGTCTTAGTGACTACTGGCAATCTCACTTTTCTGATAAGTCTCTTGGCCTCTATTATTCTTTCATTCTGCCTTGATTCCCATATTTCTTTATAGAGTTAAGGTTGCCATTCCATTTCTGGAATGACAGCTTACTAGTAATATTTACTATATATATATATATATATATATATATATTTATATTAAAATATATTCCCAGCTGTTTTTCAGGGATTTCTGTGAATATTTTTAAGTAAACAAATTAATTTAATAGATTCTTTGGAAAATTTGAACTGAATCAATGACCAACTCTTTTTGTCGCTTAAGTTTAAATCAATTGGAAACATTAAGATGTCTTAATTCTGACATACTCACATGACAAAGAAAGGGTCATGAAGGGTTTAATGACACGTTTTTTAGAAAAAATGAATGTCCATGTGGAAAATGCATTAAAATGATATATTACCAGCAAAATCATTGCAAATATATTGTAACTTTTTGATGTATCGCCCAGAGCAGCTATTCATAGTCACAGCAGCAGTTCAATGACATTGTGATAGCATCAGGACAGATGAGCGCTCTGAGAACGTCTTTTCAGTCCTGCATTCTTATGGTTTCTATCAGTCAGAAGCCAACCAATGAGAATGACAGAGATGTTATCAGCGATCAGCGAGCATCAGATTTCATCCCCTAATTTACAGTTATTTCTCCTAATGGCCTTTCTGGGTTTCTCAGCAGAAGTGCTTATTTCTTTCCTTTCTCCTTAGAACTCAGGACATATGAATGACTTAGGAGGATGCTTGACTTTGAATTAATGATCTACAGTACAGTGACGCATTTTGCAGAAGGCAATCATTGTGAATTCCACGAGCCAATAACAGCCGTCATTGCAAGGATGATGGATGCTAAGGGCTGGGAAGACGGAGTGTGTGTGTGTGTGTGTGTGTGTGTGTGTGTGCGCGCATGTGTGTGTATAATGTAGTAACAGTATGCTATATGATTCCTGCTGAGATCAAGGAGATCTCCGGCATGCATGCTGAAACGGTCATGCTGCATGCAGCAGTGTCACATCTCACCCTGGGTTCAGTTTGTTAAAGAGTTACATATATCTGTCACAATATAAAAGGCTTAAAACCAAAGGTAATCTCACCGAAGTATCACATAAATGCCATTATATATAAAATTGGTAATCATTCAGTATTGTCATATGATCTTATCACTGTACCATGTTACCACTGTTGTAATTTAATAAGTGGTTTTCATTTTAAACAAGTTTCACATAATATTTCTATTATACTGTATATTGGATTTTTTTTTTCAGTAAGAAAAAATATAATTCCCACAGCCCTTATAGCATATAAAAACCTCAAAAACAATAGTTTCTCACTTTTATTTCACCGTTTTTCATTATTTTTAAGTAAATACAAGAATATTTAAACAATTTTATTTTGCATGCAGTATGCACCGATATAACAGTATCAGGAATATTGACTCAATTTAAAAATCAGTAATCAACTTTCTCACAACCTAGCATCAATTTGTCCCTTTCACGTATATTGAATGTTCTTTAGTTCAGATTTTGCTATCAATCCTCTCTCTCACTTCGTGCTTTGTGTCATCTCCACATTTGTGCCTGATAGACAATGAGGGACAATCGTTTTTTTCCCGGTCTAATTTAATTCAGTTTTTCATTACAAATGATATAATCATTCAGCAATCAAACAACAATTGAATTGAAACTTCAACTAAAATGTTCATACATTTCAGAATGCAGTACTTTGTTCTCCATTTGCTTTAATGACAGCAACTTGAGCTGCATGAACTCCAGAAGTTAGTGTAAAACCTGATGATCATGTTTAACTCAGCGTCTTGATCTTCAGTGGAAGTAAGAACATCTGACCATCTGTAAGTCTTGTGATCAGCGTCACAAATGTGCTTAATTGATTAGAGAGCTACAAATAGAATCGTGTATTTTTCTGGTTTGCTGTATATCATGGATTTCTTTGTTCTTTTTTGTTTTAAATCCTAAACACATTTTTTTTTTTTTTTTTTTACTTAGATTTCAAATTCCAGTGTGGCCATGAATCTGAGGAAGATAAAGAGGCATTGCCATATTGCTTTTTGGTGTGTTTGATGTTTGTTGCTGTGACGCTTTATAGGTCCAGCTGAAATAAAATGCTCATGCAGTGCTTTTCTTCTTTTGTTCTAATAGAATTATCCTCAGATTACTTTGAAGTACTGCAGGAAGCCATCAGATCCTCAATCCATGACCATCTTGCTGGATCTAATTTATGTGGAGTGTGATGTTTAGAGGTTGTTTGCTTTAATATTAGTAGACTCGTCAATTATTTTCCTTTTGAAAATGTTCTGTTTTAATTGTTTAAGTGTTTTTAATAATGCTTTTAATAAAGTAGTCATCTTGAAGTCTCATCTCGATTGCATGCCTTATTACTACGTTGAGCCATGGTGCTCATATAGACATACCAAGTTCAATCCTGACTTGCAACATTCATTTATGACCTCCCTGTCATTTCCTGTACTATAAATAAAATGGCAAATAATCTCATGTTGATTTCTCTTCCTCTCTCTCTGTATTTCTGCCAGTGTGTGGCTGTGATTTGGCACATTCCGGATTCTTCCAGAAGAGTGGCGAGTACATCTGCACAGCAGACTACCAGCGCCTGTATGGCACAAAGTGTGACAGCTGCGGGGACTTCATCTCAGGGGAGGTGGTCTCTGCACTGGGCCGCACATATCATCCACAGTGTTTCGTGTGCAGCTTGTGCAGGTGAGCCCTCTATACAAACTACTAAAGTGTCATTATGGAAATAGACCCATCAGACAGATTAAACATGAGGGAGTTCTGGTGGGATACTGGTAAATGATGCTCATTTACTAATGTGCTGATAACTGAATGTCATTAATTCACTTCCTGACAGCTATATGCGCCCCCGCTCATTTATATATTAAGCAATTATACTGCAGTTAGTTCCAGTCTTCTAATTTGATCGTTCCAAGGCCGCTTCTTTGAAATGCATTTTTCAAATATATGAAAAGGTTTTAGCTTAAGGAATATCTTCAGTTTAACTGAATTTAAAGGATTTGATGGTTTACATGTTCAAAATGGGAAGGCAAAAGTAAACTCTGTCTTATTGTGCCACATTCTCGCTTATCAGTCCTGACCTTAAAGCAGGGCAAGTAGGGCAGTGTTTCATAAATAAATCTTCTGCAGAAATACACTATCAGGGTTGATGTCCACCCATATGCCCAAAATTAACTTCTTTTTTTTAACAAATTACTTATAGAAGTAATTATTGAGAGAAAATATTAAGAGAACGTTTACTTACAATAAAGCCTTACCAGCCTTAAACTGGTGTAGGCTATATCATATGAATAAAGATAGATAGATGGATGGATGGATGGATGGATGGATGGATGGATGGATGGATGGATGGATGGATGGATGGATGGATGGATGGATGGATGGATGGATGGATGGATGGATGGATAGATAGATAGATAGATAGATAGATAGATAGATAGATAGATAGATAGATAGATAGATAGATAGATAGATAGATAGATAGATATAAAAATAATATGTTTTCATAATACAAAATGGATACCAAAAATGTGAAGACGTATTATTTTCTATTCCATACATGATGCATTTCTATTGAGGTATTGATGCATTTCTTCTCTTCTCTTCTCTTCTCTTCTCTTCTCTTCTCTTCTCTTCTCTTCTCTTCTCTTCTCTTCTCTTCTCTTCTCTTCTCTTCTCTTCTCTTCTCTTCTCTTCTCTTCTCTTCTCTTCTCTTCTCTTCTCTTGACTGAATTGCCCTAGAGAGTATAATACCACAAGTGGAGAAAGAGCGATCAATGTAGAACTGAGCAGGATATTGTAACATGAGTCAAGGCGGAAGAAAGCCGGGGTTTGGAGCTCAAAATATGCAACAATGCCCAGAAAGTAAGCAGAGAGGGGAAGAAAAGTGTAAATGGAGAAGCTGCTGAGGCTAGAGGTGAATATCTGCCTCAGACTAAAAGTAGCAAATGAAGAAGTTAAAGACAGAGGTGGAAAACACCATCTCTTGTATTTAATATGTGACTTATTCTCAGACTGACAAGCAAGAAAATGAGAGGTTCTGTAAGATATCCCTGCAGGGACACATTATCTGTCTGCCCAACACTGAAACACTGTTATTTGAATCCCATTTAATTTTGTAGTAAAAAGTGGGTTTTAATGCAACCGGATATTTTCTACATTTACTACTTTAGTATTCACATTGGCAGGCTACCTATGTTGTTGTTTTTTTTACACTACCTCTGCACTCTCTTCTCTCTTCTATGCTTTTTCTCTCTTTTTTAAGCTTGTGTGGACACTTTACTGGACTGTGGTGCTGTGAGTTTAGCTGCTAATGTGTCTCTGTTATATCCCATTTGTAATTACAGTGTGTTTGCTCTGCTCTGATCTAAAGGAAATTAGTTCCACTAAATAACTTGCCCTTCCTCCTCTAGTTCATTACTACTCCGAACGAGAGTTAGCGCTTGATGAATTTATGTGGGTAGAAAAAGGCATTTTCATGGAGGACTGGGATTGCTTTGTTGGACTGCATTGCCAATTGGGTTACTAAATGGCCCAATGGGATGCTCTTGGCAGGAGTAACCTAAACATTTATCGGCCTGACCATGAAGAAAACAGTCAACAGAAGAGCTAGATTATGTTACATTTAATATTTAGACCATCTGTGTGGAGACCATGCTCTAGTTTTAGTGGGCTATCATCCCAGTAGCACTGTCAGTGATTATTCATAAGTCACGTTACAGCCCTTAGGAATATATTGTATACTTTGATGATGGTAAAACTCATATTTCTGTACATAATTCTGGAACTTTAATTTCTATTTTGAGGAACTGTTGCAATTTACTTAGATGAAGAGCTTTAATTATTTAGGCTGCAACGAATTCAAAGTGCATTTATTTTATATTAGGATATATTTAATTGACAAAATGTAAAAAATATGTTTTATAAATAAAGTTATATGTATTAAATATGTATAAATGTAGTATATTACCAGTCAGAAAGTGTGCGTGCGTGCGCGTGCGTGTGTGTGTGTGTGTGTGTGTGTGTGTGTGTGTGTACATATATATATAAAAACATAAAATGGCAAGATGACAATTCAATTAAATATATGTTGTCTGAAAAAAAAAGATATTATCCCAAACAATTTTCTTCCTTATTTAAATGTGTCTTATTTGTTATTTATTTGTTTAGGTTTTTTCTTGTTATTAGTACTAAAACTATTAAGACACTATTTTGTGCAATTTTGTAAGAATTTTAAAGGAATTTCTTAAAGTAGATGGCACAGGTTAATTTCGATGTCCTGAAAGAGATGCAAGATTGTGTTCGTGGACAGAATAAACACAGCAAAACAAGAACACTGTAAATTTTTAAAGAGCTGACAATGCTGTGTGTGTCTGGAGGGAGTGTGATGTGGCGGTAATGCCAATGTCACGTAAAGACTGCATGGAAAGACACGCACAGAGCCTCATGAGGGAGCCCACACAGTTTGCACATATAAATATAGAATAAAGTAGGTTTAGTGAAAGAAGAGGAATAAAACACAGAGAGAAAGAGAGAATAAAGGATATGAGAAAGTAAGATGAGATCCAGAGATCCTGCACTCATTGGCACCAGCTATACTGAAACACTGGAGAAACTAAAGGAATGATTCCACCAAAGTGTCTGACACAGTCTTTGTAAGTGCTTCTGTTGTCTGCCCACTTCCTCTGTCATCCTTCACTCTCGATTTCAAAAACATCTTTGTGTGTGTTCTCACTTGTGGAGGAGTTTGTCATGCCATACTTCACATAGCCCAGTGAACAGTGTGCTGGTGTGTGTGTTTATGTTTATGTGCAAAACTGTGACATTTCTCTATAAATGTCCTTTCTAAGTTAAAACTGATCAATATTAATGGCGACAGAAATAATGCATGATCTGTTTTTAAAGGACCTGTTCTGTTATCTTGTAAAGTAGCAGAGCTGGTGGTCCTCTAATGTCATGATTCAATGTAAATGGATTGTTTCATAATTTCTGCATTAGGAGAGGAATAGACTACTGTAATAGGATTTGTCTCCTGGTATAGAAGCTTCTAGTCATGCTGATTACTTAGAAGATTAGGCTGTGCTGTGGACACAATGGATTACACAAGCTGTCATGAGACATGTAGGCATGTGTGCTGAAGAGACACAAACATTTATCTACATAAAAACATGGCCTTTGGTACAGGATTTGACAATAACGGTGAGGAACAGCTTAAAGACCAGCGACAATGAATTTCCAAGCAGGTCCAGAATCCCACTTTGTCCACCCTGGCCCTTATTATCCACATCACTCAAAAATGTCAAGTCACTCATTATGTGATGTGAGTCACTTTGTCGTGTTATTTCAGTGGTGTGTGTGTGTTTATTGCCAGTGTGTCTGAAGGGAAGCTCTGCTTAGGTAGAGCTGGGGCTCTGGTCTGTGTTTGATGATTGTGGGCAATGCGGCCTTCCTCAACTCTATTTGGGGTTAAATGCTACTTAAACCCTGTCGGGCCTCCTCTCACAGAACTCCTGCTGTTGTGCCTTGAGTTAAATCCTTATACATTTGGCTCGCATTACCATACTCGTCAGTGAATATACAGACTTTTCATTACAAGACATTTACGCTACAGTGCAAACATTTGGGGTCAGGAAAATGTTTTTCACAAAATATTTTATGCTCACCATAGCTGCATTAGTTTGATACTCTTGAATAGAGTAAAAACAGTAATACAACTATTTTAAATACCAAAACCTCAATAGTGTTAGATATATAGTGTGTGTAGATCAAGATTGACTTCATCGTGAGGACCTGCCAACAGTTTTCTCTACCATGTAATTTAGTCTTCTCAGTAAGCATCATTATTTATTTGAGTAGATCGTTTTTTATTTGGACAAATTTTAGGCTTTGGTTTACTTATGCATGTGTGCTAAGTTTAATAACATGTTGTCTGTCTGTCTTTCCCTCTCTAGGAAACCTTTTCCAATCGGGGACAGAGTGACGTTCAGTGGTAAAGAATGTGTCTGTCATCAGTGTTCCCTCAAGATGGTTAATTCCAACGAGCCAATCAAAATCCACGGGCCCAGTCGTAAGTCTCATTCTTCCATTTAAACATTTTACTATTCGTTTGCATTACATGTGGTCCTAGATAATAAATCATATGTAAGTATTTCGCCAAATCTGCCACTCAAAAGTGTTTTTTTTCTGTGTGTGTGAGTGTGTTTGGATGTTCTCATTCATATTTCTCCATCTTTTGGGTGTTTTCAGTAGTCTGCTGTGTATATTTATATATACAGTATATATTTTTTCAAAGGCTTGGGAGCTAAAACCCTCCATATGGCTGTATTGACTTGCGTGTCTCTGAGGGGAGAGGACAGACCCCTGTTCAACAGATTAGAGTGTGTAGCGTATGGGTAAACAGAGGAAACATGCTGTGATGTTTTAATAAAGGCCAGAGGTGAAGAGCATCTGAGCTCCGTGTCTATGTTTGCTCTTTGGTTGAACAAATGTAGGGAGTCTGAACATGTCTGGGTCATTTTTGCTATGCAGTCTTTCCCATTATATACTATACTATATAATATATATATTTTTCTTAAGTTTTTTTAAAGATGGAAATTATATTAGTTAGTTTTATATTTATTACAATTAAGTCAACATAATAGACTAGTGAATCTTAAATAATTTCATTACTTCGTTACCATTTTGCATGCCACATGTTCACATCAAAAACTGATTTAATATTAAATGCTCAATCCCTCTCTGAGCAATGGCTAACTTTAGCTTTTTTCCATCCTGTTTGAAATCCTCTTAATAGTCATTGTGTTTGTAATCAAATTTAAGTGCCTGAGTTTGACCAGATTAGGTTTCTGAAAGTCTGGCAAAACCTTTTAGAGAAATACCTGTTTAGATAACAACAAAATCACATTCATTTTTTTAAGTTACTTATGGGTTCCTACATAACAAGAATGAGCCATCTTCTGTTTCTCTTAAACACTTGTAATCACAGCTGCTACAGGGAAACGGAGGAAAGAAATTGTTGTAATATAAGAGTGAACATCTGTCTCTGTGTAAAGATTGACCTAACTGATCGTGAAGGTGAACTGAAGAAGGCCAGCTCTGTGTCACGGTGCAGATACTCTAAACATAGCTGAACATCCTCCAAATAAAAACAAATGATGCACTGACCTTTCTATGCTCAAAATACTGTTACAGCCATATATAATATGCTGGCCTACCCTGCTTACACAGCTCAATAAAGTGTGTGTGTGTGTATTTCTGCTAACTTATCCTTAATACCATTTTATTAATTTGTATTTCATGTGTTTTTGTATTAACCTGTCAAGGCCGACTGGACACAGGGAAGACTTTTGAACCTTAAGTCCATTATATAAGCTCTCTTATCTTCCTTATGGCTCTTTTTAGAATGTGCAGGTTGTAAGGAGGAGATCAAACAGGGTCAATCTCTTCTGGCGTTAGAGAAACAGTGGCACGTCAGCTGCTTCAGGTGTCAGACCTGCGGCCTGGTCCTGACGGGAGAGTACATCAGCAAGTGAGTGAACACTCCTTCTGTTGACCTGCTGGCTTTCTTTCAGCCACACATTGTGTTGCACAAAGCAGCCTCTTTCTTGTCTTTGAAACCAGATTGACTCTGTTCATTTAATACATATTTAATCACAATTTATCTAATATCTTACACATTCACTTCCAGTAATAGGGCTTTGTATCATTTGTATACATGGATATAAAATATGTGGATAAAAACAACTCAGAAATGTGTGTGGATACTCTCTCACTATATACACAAGTCATGTGACACTAAGACTTTGAGTAGTTGTGCTAAACATTTTTAAATATTAAACTATTAAAAATTGTTCATTTAAAGTGTGATAAGAGTTCACAATATAACTGTTTTATTGTATTTTTGATCAAATAAATGCAGGCTTCATGAGCATAAGAGACTTATTTCAAAGACATTACAAAGTTTTTGAACGGTAATGTATATGCATATAAACTTGATTTACTGATAAGCAGGTGCTCCTGTTGTGAACTTTTGTGACAATAATAATAATAATAATAATAGAGTCACAAAGTCATGGTTTTTCTGGTTTTGTGAAACCTGTGCACCTGTATTTTAGTTTTAGTAACAGTGTAAGGATGTGTTTATTCATGTGAGTCTTCATTTGCATGCAGAGACGGCATTCCTTACTGTGAGTCAGACTACCATGCCCAGTTTGGGATAAAGTGTGATACATGCGACAGATACATCAGTGGACGTGTGCTGGAGGTGAGTCTACATCCCACCACAGGACCAGTGTCCAATGGACCACCCCCCCCACCCCCCACCCCCCACCCAGACTCTCAGCCTGGAACCGCCAATACAGAAAAGTTACATATTATACCTTACAATGCATTTTAAGAAATAAATACTTTTAATTAGCAAGGATGCACTAAATTGATCAAAATTATAATTTATAATGTCATTCTTGTTGTTCCTTTGAACTTCTATTCTATAGAGTACTGAAAAAATCTATCAGCGTTTTCACAAAAACAACTGTTTTCAATATTCATAATAATAAGAGACGTATTATAAGAGACAAAAAGCATTTAATTTTTTTTTTTACTTAAAGCCTTTATTTAAAATGCATTATAAAGTGTTAATAGAGGGTATACCGCATTATAGTTATTCATAATGTGTGTTGTAATACATTATATCTTGTTATCAATCATTTTAAATGAATTTAAAATGCATAGTGTAACAATGATTTGACAAGTGTCATTATGTATTTACTCTGGTTACAGTTATTCATGATATTGCATGACTTTAAGTAAAGTGTTACCAACAAATGTTACTGACCCCAAACTTTTGAATGGTGGTTTAGTGGTATTCATTAGAATGTAATGAAAGTTTAATTAATGTCTACAGACCACCTGTAATACCTTTGTGGACTCCCTGTAGAGAACATTACACTTAGTAATTGACTCATTACTACACACATACTGTAGTAGTTCTTTGTAATGAGTGACTCGTCTTTGATTGCTATTGACTCTGAATTACCTCAGAACTCTGCTGAATAGACAGCGATTACATTGAGTTGTACCTGAAAAGAATATGAATTGATCCATCAGGCAGGCCAGGCAGGAAGCCTCCGTTATAAAAAGATCAAGGGCTAAGAATGAGGAGATGGATGAAGAAGCCCAGACAGACGGGGGAATAAAACCACCGTTTGAAGCACTCTTGCCTCAGAAATACACTCTTTTCTCTCACACAATGCTTTTACCATTTATGGTTAACAGACAGCAAAAAATACACCTTGTAGAGACTAGTAGAAGATAACGCTTTGAGAGAATAAACAAGTGAGGATTATCACTGTTACTATTGCTTCTGATATTATTTTTTCTCGGTCTTCCTCCAAAAATATATATTTATTGTATAAAAAAGTAGTTGAAGTTTATCCACAGGTGGTTTGAAATGGAGCGCTAAACGTTCAGACACGTTACCCTGTTTCAGTGGGAAGTTACTGAGAGAATGACTGATTGAGCTAATGAAGAGCCAGTGGGTTGTCCTGCCTTTAGTTTTCCTTCCCAGTGACTCGTCCTTCAGAGGAATGGCCTAATGTCCTGGCCTTTGACTCTTCATAAGCAAGAATGGTTATTTTGGCAGGTACCCCTGGCACCCTTTCTTTTGTTGACTTGCTATTTTCTGAACCTCCTGAGTAGGGTTGTGGAGTCATGGAGTTGGAGAGAGAAACAGAACGTGAGAGTCTTTGAGCAAAGTGACGGTCGCAGGGGAAGTGAAACATGATGAGGTAGTTTACATACACATAAGAAAGGAGATAATTTGCCAAGCGAGAGTTCCAAAGCCGATGAAGCTTAATGCTAATACACACACATTTGAAACACATTTGAGTAAGATTGTGTACTCACACACACAAACTCATTCCTGATGCTCTGTTTGCTCTTATCAGTCTTAGTGGCTGGTGTGAAGTGCTCCGTGTTCCAGCGAGAGCTCAAGTCGGGTTATTTATAGCTATTGGGACAGGCTGATTTATATTTATCTGCCTGTTTGATTTGCACTCATTCCCCTGGGAGACACCTAGTAATACCACATGCCTCTGAGCACTTAGAAACTGACAGCTTGCTGATTCCTGGAGCAATGACAGCATACACTATGCCTCTAGCTCATAAACTGGCCTTCTTTCGCCACCTGCTCTACAATATGCCCTTTTCTTCTCAGGGCTTCCTAATGAGACAACATTCGGTGTCATGATGTTTGTCTATAAATAGCAACTGTAATACTAGTCAAAGAACTTGCATTTTCAATACATAATGGCCAGTTATTTTGTTTGTTTTTGTTCTTCTGATGTAAATAGTTCAACTCAGATCGATTAGGGTTTTTGAACAAGTAATTTGAGTGAATGATTCAAATGACTCACTGATAAAGACAATCACTTGTTTTGTTAAACCAGTTGACTGAATGATTCAATAATTGAAGAAATCATTCATCAATGCATTTTGTTTAGTTCCAGAATGAATCTGTATTTTTGAATGAATCAACTGAGTGATTGATTCCAATGACTCACTTATAAAGAGAGTCGCTTGTTGTCATCTACTAGTATAACAACATGAATACAAACTGTGAAAGTGCCAGTTCTGTTGGACTGTTACTCTAGATTGAAGGACCAGTATTAACTGTTTTATCATTTTAAATTAATATTTACACCATTCACTTGAGGGACATCTATGTTCTATTTTAATTTGTCCCCTTTCCTAGAACTCTAAACAAACAGTGAAAATGTTTTTACAAAGTGTTTCTTTCCAGTTCCATCAACGAGCTAATTTTTTTTTACTGGCCCAGGGGAACAATTCTCTCAATTACTGGTTCTTGGCACTGAAGGATCTGCATAAACTTTAAATGTGTGTACGGTGAGCAAGAGAGCCATTAAACGTCTGTAGAGCTCAAATGAGTCTTGAGCAGTATTAAAACAGCAATAAAGAAGGAGTGCTCTGTTGCATAATATGGAGGATGCTGTTGAAACAAATATATGTTGACTGCGTTTACTGCGCTCATGATAATGAGTTTACCAGGTGGAGCATTTATGTGCTGTACGTGTTGTTTTAGAATCTTTTAGAGCAACCTAAAATATTTTCTTATCGCTCTGTTTGTCCCTGTCTGTCTCTATCCAGGCTGGAGGGAAGCACTACCACCCCACTTGTGCTCGCTGTGCCCGGTGTCAGATGATGTTTACAGAAGGAGAGGAGATGTATCTCACAGGTGAGGAGAGGTTATTGAGGTCAATAGCCGGCACTTTCCATGAATAGGGTTCAAAAAAGGGCCTGAAACCCTTCCAAATAAGGAAGTGATTTTGTTTTTCTTTTACAACAAATGGTTTGTGAAAGTTGCTTATCTTTCAGAAAATGGTGATTGTCAACCTCAGGTGGACGAACTACTTAATATTATAGAGGAGTTGTATTTTCTATTAATTTTCTATGAGCTTTGCAATTACCAAAATATGGGAACATGTCTAACTATTGTTTAAACGCTTTTAATAGATTTTCTTTTTTTAAATAAACATTAAAAATATAAAAAATTAAATAAAATGAGGCCAACATTTCTAAAATTAACAAATTAACTTTATGGAATGAGATAACATCAAAATGAAATGAGATTGTATACTATACATTCACTGACATACAATGAAGGAAGAGTATACAACCAATACATTAATCTTACTTCAGGAGATTTTTGGACTTTTTTTGACCTTGTGAACAATGTTTCACATGTAAGTGATTAAAAGGTTCTTTACAAATCTGAAGTAAGATACTCTAACAAAATTATCAATCTACACTTAATTTAATCATGTATATGTGTAAAAAATAATTGAGATATTCATTCACAAGTTCATTCAAGTTCAAAAGTTCATCCTTGTGACAAAGCAGATGAGCACTTTGCTAATAAAAGAGCTCATTTACAATGTTACATGACAAATGTTCAACATTAGCTTCATTTCCAGAACATCATGAACAATATGCAAGATTCATGTGGGACATAAAGGCTGTAGTGAGAAGACTTTAATGAAGAAACTGATGTTGTTCCCCAAAGAGCCACAGAGGCACATCTTGATCCATCTTAATGCCCCATTCAGTAGATTTCCTCTGTGAAACTGTGTGATCGCTCATATGACTTCCAGTGCCAGCGGCTGGGGGACATTAGAATGCACCACAGGTCTTTTTCTGTGTGTCTGTTCTGTTTCACATTCAGTGCTGAGATGTGTAAGTGTGTTACAGGCTAGCGAACACGCCTCGAGGTAAATGCATTTAAAAGTCAGCTGAGCTGGCTGTCAGCACATTACTATCATGCAGAAAAGAGAGAGGTGCGTTGGGAACGAGAAAGGGAGAGAATGAGCCAGGCAGAGACAAAGCATCGGATTAAAAAACCCATCAATCTGAAATTGAAAATACTAGAGTTGAATGAATGCACTCTGGCCTTTCTTCTCATAGAGTGATTGTGTTAAATGTATTTGCCTTAGCTTGAGTTATCATCTGCTTCCAAATCTCAAACTCACCACTGAGGTCAGGAGGAACGTGATTGGCAGGCAGGTCTAAGATGCCAAACTGAATAAAATGTACAATAAATATCTCAGTGCAAGTCCATTAGGTCCACATTTTCTTCAAAAAAGCCATGGTGCCAGTGCCTAGTCAAAAAATAATTTCAGTTTATAATATAAATCATATTCTGAATATAAAAATATGTATACATCTTGTAGCAATTTTTTATCATACCCATTAAAAGTTTGGGTTCAGTAAGATATTTTAATGTTCTTAACATTCTTTTTCAGAAAATACAGTACAACATTAATATTTTGAAATGTGTTGAAACCGTTGTGCTACTTAAGATATTTGTGGAAACTGTGATGATTTTTTCAGAATTCCAAATAACAGCATTTATTTGAAATTACAATGTAACGGCCAATTTTTTGCTGTTTTTCTTTTGTTATTTTAATCCATGTGGCATAATCTTGTAATCCATTCTTTTCATGTCTTAAATAATGTCATTTTAAGGTGTCATGAATAAACACATGGCTGGATTGGAAGTTTTGTGTGTTGTATCTAACATTCTCTTCTTTGTTTGGCTCTGTTTCTCAGGTTCAGAGGTGTGGCATCCTGTGTGTAAACAATCATCTCGAGTAGAGAGGAAACTGAGAGTAAATGTCTTTTTTTAACAGTTATCTGAATTTCAAAATGCCTTCAGATCTCACTCTGAAGCTCTTCTGTTTTCTTCCTTTTTTCGTTTTACAGCTCAGGCGCACATCAGAAACCTCCATCTCTCCGCCAGGCTCCAGCATTAGTTCACCGAGCAGAGTCATCTGTGTAAGTAACCAATCGCTGTCCAGCCTGAATGAAGGCAGCAGAGCTGTAAATGATACAAACTCAGATCATTTAATTTTGAAATGATTATTTTAGTCATTATTTTGACATAACGTGTTAATGTTAGGTACAAGTTAAAGGGACAGTTCACCCAGAAATGAAAATTCAGTCATCTTTTATTCACTGTCATGTTGATCCAAACCTGTATGACTGGATTTCTTTCATGGAACAGAAAAACACCAATTTACCAAAACTGATTATATAAATAGTGACAGAACATCCATTTATGAATGAACTGTTCTTTTATTGTTACAGCGTTTGACTTGCACTAACATTAAAAGTTTGGGATCAGTAAGGTTAAACAGAAGTGATAGGCATTTATAATGTTACAAAAGATTAATATTTCAAAACAAATGCTGTTCTATTCCTTTCTATTCTTTGTATTCATCAGATAATCCTAAAAACCGCAAAAATTCTGATCAGCAAAACTTTTTGTTGATAATAATATGCAGCAAATCAGCATTTTACAATGATTTCTGAAGGATTAAGTGACACAGAAGAATGTAGTAATGGCTGCTGAAAAATCAGCTTTGTCTTCACAGGAGTACATTTTATTTTAAAATATATTCAAATTGAATACAGTTATTTTAAATTATACAAATATTTCACAATATTACAGTATTTTTGATTAAATAAATCCAGCCTTGGTGAGCGTAAGAGGCCTCTTTTAAAGGCATAAAAAATCTTACAGAACCCAAACATTGCAAGGGTAGTGTAAAGTGAAGATTTCTGTAGTTTCTCAACTAGTACATCATGGCACATGAAACACAAAAATTACAGGTTTGATTTCCAGAGAATGCATGAAATGATTAAATGTGTAGCTTGAATGCACTGAAGGTTTCTTTGGATAAAAGCATCTGTCAAATGCATTAATGTAAGTATTATTGGTCATTCCAAGATGGATGACTCTCGTGCTTGAGTTTATTGGCTTGTTCATAATGTGTTCGTGTGCGTTCTGCAGTGGTGCAGTCATTAACATCACATGTGGAAGTAAAGGCCGCCCTGAGTGTGTAACCTTTGTGCTGTGTGTGTGATTGATGTATGAATAACGCAGCGTAAGCATATGTGCTGTCAAGCCCTGCAGGTCCATACTGTGCTGAAGGTCTACGTGTATGAGATTCAAATAGAAGCGAAAACCTTAAAATACTATCTGGGATTACTTGTAAAGCAAGGCACTAACCTAAAAATGTTAAAGGGATAGTTCACCCAAATATGAAAAGTGTCATCATTTAGTCACCCTCATGTTGTTATAAATCAGTATGACTTTCTTTATCCTGCCGAACACAAAATATGAAGCTTTGGGAAATACATTTTTTCTAAACATCTTCAGTTTTACAGAAAAAGTCATACAGGTTTGAAATGACATGAGGGTGGGTAAATTATAATGCTTTTTATTTTTTTGGTTGCGCTATCCTTAAAATAAGAAAGGACTTTATTCTCACTCCAAAAAAAAAAGTCATAAGCAGTCTCATCAAATCCTATATGACATTTGTTTAGCATTTACTGTATATACTCTATTAAGGTTTCAATCATAAGCTCAATTGTATTCTAACAGCACTTGCTTTAAAGTGTGCCAACTGTGCCACAGGCTTATTCCCACACTTAATTGTGTTGTTGATGTTGTCGTCGCCTGTCATCATTGCTTTTTTTTGCAGGCCTGCTCATTGCGTTTGACGTGTGAGTGTGTGTATCTGTCGTGTGTCCCTCTCCTCAGGCAAAAATGGAGAACGAGATCCTTGATTACAAAGACTTGGCAGCGCTGCCTAAGGTTAAAGCCATTTATGAAGTGCAGAGGCCAGACTTCTGGTCCTATGAGCCCAGTCACAGATACTGCTCCGATGACAGGCTAGAGCGTCTCAGCTATGGGGAGGTATACTGCCCTAGAGGACCACTAGAGCCACCCTGGGTCTACTTTTAGCATGTCTCCCCTGTTGCCAGATCTACTGGCCTGGTCCTAGCCGAGCTTGGCTTTGAGTTTCTCATTTATGTTGCATCCGTTAGCTGGCTGTATGCTTTTGTTTGCTGAAGCACTATGTTTGTGCCTTTCTCCCACTGTTGATACTGAATTTGGTTTAGCCACCTTGCTTTAGTTTGCTTTTGGAAAGCTCTCTGATTTTAGCGATGTATGAGATGTTGCTTAAAGGAATAGATCACCTAAAAATGACAATTCTATAATTTACTCACCCTAATGTTGTTCCAAAACCATATGATGATTGTTAAACACAAAAGGAGATGTTTGGTTTATATAAAAATCATAGAGTTTGGAAAGACATGAGAGTGAGTAAATGACAAGGTCTTCATTTTTGGGGAACTATCTCTTGAATTTATGCTTGCTGCGCAGATAATGTTGAGTTCTATAATTCTACAGGAGACACAATGTAGGTTAGTCTGATTACAGTGACCCTTTCACCTCCGTCCCTTGCTCTTTCACTTCCCTTACACATCAGATGTCTTGGAGGAAGAGACTGAAGGTTTATCTCTGATTTACTATTGTACTGACTCTTTCTCCTTTTTTTCTCCACAGTCCTTGGGCACGCTCTCCCCTTATTCTCAGGTAAAGTTTTGTCTTTAATTTACTTTAAGTCTAGGGGTCGACCAATTATCATCTGGCTGATTATCAGTGCAGATATTAAGCATTTTATGGTTATCGGTATCGGTCATTTTCAAAATTATTTGCCGATAAAATTATTTAAAAGCATTTAAAGAAAGTTTTTGTCAGAGCCCTTTTATATACAGTATATTGGTTCAAAATATCGGTTATCGGTAAAAATCAACATCGGACCTGAAAAACACACATCGGTCAACTCCTAGATAAGTCAGCAGTCAACAGCAATATTAAAGTTATCAATCTGTCTAAAGTAGCACATAAGTGTGTGATGAAATTGACAGGATTTGCTCTATGAATAATTTTAGTCACTGAGTAAATAAAATGACAGATTATCACAGTCATATTTATGAATAATGACATTTAATGTGACTAGGACATGTATGAAAGTATGGACATAAGGATGAGAAGATCCTCCAGTCCGGGGTACATAGACTCCCCCACCTTCAGCAGACAGGGCATGTCTCCCGTCATGCCCCGCTCTCCACAGCACTACTACAGATATGGTGAGTCCCTTTTGCTAAGCAGTACAATAATAAAAATACACTCTGATCCCGGATATACAGCAAAAATATCAAAATATCGGCACCCTTTGTAAATCTGATCAAAAAGACTGCATTGTTAATCCTTTTGATCTTTCATTTAAAAATCACAAAACTCTAACCTTTCATTTGATAATACGAATTTAGAATGGGGGGGAATATCATTATGAAAATACATGTTGGACACAATTATTGGCACCCCTAGAAATTCTTATGAGTAAAATATTTCTGAAGTATAATCCCATTCATATTTAACATTTTGAGCACTCCAGGGTGATTATGAACATGAAATTATCCAGCCATGGCTTCCTGTTTCACAGAAGTATAAATAGGAGGGAAACAAAGCCCAAATTCCCTTAATCATCCGTCACAATGAGAAAAACCAACGAATATATTTCTGATGTGCAACAAATTATAATTGAGCTTCACAAATTAGTGAAGTAGCTTTAAGAAAAGAGCTAGAGCAGTGAAAATACCCATTTCCACCACCAGGGCAATAATTAAGAATTTCCAATCAACATAAAATGTAACGACACTGCCTGGAAGAGGACGTGTGTCTATATCGTCCTAATGCAAGGTGAGGAGGAGAGTTTGAGTGACTAAATACTCTCCAACCACAGCTGGAGAATTGCAGAAAGTAGTTAAGTCTTGGGGTCAGAAAACCTTAAAAAAAATTGTCCAACAGCACCTACATCGCCACATGTTGTTTGGGAGGGTTTCAAGAAAAATTATCCTAGCTCATCCAAAAACAAACTCCAACATATTCAGTCATCAGACATGACTGGAACTTCAAATGGGACTGGCTTCTATGGTCAGACGAAACAAAAACAATTATCTTTTGTTAGCAGCAAACATTTAAGATGGATTTTGGTGAACACAGGGATAAAAAAGTACCCCATGTGTACAATGAAATATACTGCTGTATTTTGATGTTGTGTGCCTATATTTCTGCTGGAGTTCCTGAGCATTGTGTTTAGACACATGGCAACATGGATTCTATCAAATACCAACAGATAAAAAAAACTAATAAGTGACTGAATCTGTTAGAAATCTTATAATGGGCCATATTTGGATCTTCCAACCGGGAAAAAATCCAAACACAAACCTCAAAAACAAAATGGGTCACTGAGCACACAACCAAGCTTCTGCTATGGCCATTCCAGTCCTCTGACCTGAACCCTGTAGAACATGAGTGAAGTGAACTGAAGAGAAGAAGCACCAACATGGAGCTGTGAATCTAAAGGATCTGGAGTGATTCTGGATGAAGGAATGATCTCTGATCTCTTGTCAGCTGTTCTCTAACTTCATCAGGCATCCAATGAAAGGTTAGATTTTTTAAATAAAAGATTAAAAGGATTTACAAAACAGATTCATTTTCACAGCCTTCTTTGTTCATATTTACCAAGGGTGCCGATATTTTTGGCCTTGACTGTATGGGATGCTGGTGTAACCAGCTCCAGCTTCATCAGAAGACTATGCAAGTTGACCAGCATTTGTTTCTGGTAAACAACATGGATAGTGGACCAGCACTAACTAGCTTAAACCAGCATACTGGTCTAAGCTGGTCTTTTCAGCAGAAATGGCTTCAGAACTATACTGAATATGCAGTATATTGGAAAACATAATTTATATTTCTTGCCTTGCCTTCTTTATATGTTTTATAAAGTGTGGTTTGCAGTTACATAGCAAACACTCAAGGTACAAAAAGCTTTCACGGGCCAGTACTCTGTACTTTTTAGATACTATTATGTACTTTTAAGGTATCGTTATGCAGCCTTTAGGGGTATATAAGGTAAAAAGAAGTACATTTTGAAATGGTACAACCTCAGTGACAGCTTTTGTACCCTTTGTAGAGTGTAGTGACTGATAATGAATTTAAAGTCAACATGAAGTGTGACTTTTTTAGAAGTAAAATGGGACATTCAGTAAGAAAGAGAAAGGAACCCAGGGTAATATTTTAGTATTATTTGCATACTATTATAGTATTCATTCATATTTTTGAAGTAGCTTTTATTTTTATAATTTCAGTTTTTATTTAAATTTTTGTTTTAGTAAATTTGTTATATATTTTTTCCATTTTATTATAATTGTTATTTTTGAATTTCTATTTAGCTTCATTACATTTATTTGTATTTAAGTTTTAGATTTTTAGTACTTTTCCTGCTTCAGATAAAACTTGATTTAGTTAAAAATTTAGAAAAAATATTTAGTTAACAGTGCCAACACTGGGAAAGACTAAATTATTGGATCTTTAAGTTATGTCAACCAAAAGGTTATTCAATTTTTATGAAATATTGTTTGTAAATGATGTGATTAATTATTTACAGTAAGAAATTTCATGTTGACTTTAACCAAACTAAGATATAGGCTTTTCATGTGGGATATGTTGTTTGGGAGCGTGTCTTGCCATTCCACCCACATCCTATCTGTCTGGCACAGTATGTCTTTTCTTCTGTTTTGAAATGCATACTGTCCCTGCCTGGCTAATCTTGGATTATTGATCTGTTGATCGCTGGTGTGATGATTGAGTGTGTGTAGTTAGGACACACAGGTCATGTGCACTCATGCTCTGGTTCTGTTACTGTCATTGGCTTGGGGCTTGCTGCAGGCACTGAGAGTGGCAGAAGTTCACCCTATTACAATCAGCTAGATGCCCGGTCCAGCACGCCCACCACAAACCAAGCTCCCAAGCATTTCCATGTGCCAGGTAGGCCAGGCCTCGTCATTCACCTCATTGGCTGCTGTCATCACTTTCATATTCATCCAGCATTATATTTCACTATAAATGAAAGTCTTGTTAATGAATCAAAGTCTCAGTAACGGTTGACTCTGTCTATACTATACATCTATAGTATGGCTCTACTCCATTTTTGTGTTCTCTTCAACCATTCCACTCTCCCCCACCTTACCCTAAAGGTCCCTGGAAGCCTAAAGAGGAAGAACAAAAAAGCATTTCCTACTCTGTTTACTTTGCTTTCTTCTGCCTGTCACTTATATCTCCTCCATGTTTTATTTCTAATCTCTCCTTTTCTTCTCAGCTACAGGGGAGCCCAATATCTACTGGAAGCCTCCCATCTATAAGAGACATGGTATAGTGTGCTCGGCCTGCCCTGGCCTGTCTTTCCTCACGCTCAGTCCTGAGGCTGTGTGGGCTCATGGGAAAGATGTGTCTGATTAGTGTTAGTGTCCTCCATAGCTGTCCTCCAGCAGACTCTTTAGTCTAAAAGCCTTTAGAAGAATTAGTGAGCAAATGAGGAAGAAAAACGCTGCGTATTAAAATACAGAGCGCCTCCTGCTTTCTGTCCCTTGCATGACAGAAGAATGTAGAACTGGCACGAGTGCATCCTTGCTTCTTACAGGACTTTGACGAAAAAGGATGAGTCTTGCTGAGGCATGATTAAAGCTTGCCATGTCCCCCCTCTGCTTTAAATTGACTGGAAAGTGGCCACATTCGATGCCACAGAGAAGCACCACTGAACGCTAAGTTAAGCTCAACCCTGTTGAGAAACCGCTGTAAGGAAGGCAAACCTGTTTAAGCATGAAATGAGCAAGCGTGAAAGTCTAAACATCCTACAGCAGTTCACAGAGCTCAAATGACAGCCATATTGTTTCTCTGACAGCTGATAACGTATTAAATGTTGCATTTTATGTACTATTACGTATGTAGGTAGTCCCTAGAATGCTTCTGTTAGTTATTGGTGGTGGATCATTGATAGATGGTTGTTTATGTGCATAATTCTGTCTGTTAATTCATAAAATCAAGTACATTGGTCAGTATGTCTTCAAACTGCCATGAACTCTAACCCCTTTAACTCAACAATAGCAATAGTACACCTTCCCCTTAACTGCATGTCTCTGTGTATGTGTATATACTGTGTGTGTGTGTGTGTGTGTGTGTGTGTGTGTGTGTGTGTGTGTGTGTGTGTGTGCATGTTTATGTGGTTTATGAGGACACAAATTTGTATAATGACATGGGTATGACATAGGTATTACAAGGAGAAGGTGATTTATGAGGACATTTTCAGTGTCCCCATAATTCAAAATGCTTATAAATTACACAGAGTAAGTTTTTGGCTAAGTTTAGGTGTAGGGTAGGTGTAGGGCAATAGCACATACAGCTTGTACAGTATAAAAACCATTACGCCTATGGAAAGTCCCCGTAAACCATAAAAACCAACATGTGTGTGTGTGTGTGTGTGTGTGTGTGTGTGTGCATTACAGGCTTGTGCCATTTTCTGTAGGATTAATTAAAATCCTTGTTTTTGATTACAACAAAGTGATAAATAATACAATTTATATCTGATATAACGATAATAAAGTGGGTTTTTGGGTAATAGATGGCTCAACATTAAGGATTTTATCTGGGCTTAACAGTTCAGATTTTTTTGCCATGCCAATGTTTTCACCCCACCAAAAAAGTGGTGGATTTTAATGTAATACGGAAATATATTTCCTATTGTTTTATATATTTTTTCCAGGAACTAAACATTAAGGATAATAATAATCATCAGTGTTGGAGGTATTACAAATAACACAAGTTATACAATCAGATTACTTTTTCCATGTAACTAGTAAAGTAACACATTACTTTTAAATTGACAATGAAATGTTTGAGTTACTTTTTTAAACAAGTAATGCAGGCTACTTTGTTTTTCTCCAACACTGATAATTCTAATTATAATAAATAAAATGTTTTATGTTGGCAAATGTCATAATTCTAATTATAATAAATAAAATGTTTTATGTTGGCAAATGTCAAAAGACAAATTTTCACAGCAATCAGCTGGCTTGAAACTATCTTCTATTGAGTCCTGTAATATATATCTATGGGCCCAGATATAATCTGTGTCCACATTTTCTGTAGGAGAAATTGTGAAATGGCTTTAAACATGGTATGGATGTGCAAAATTGTGTGAATAATCAATACTTCAGACATTTTCTGTGCAGCTCTGACCTTGTTCGAGGAATAGAATCTGTGGAATAAATTTAAGTATACTAAATGGTGTTAAATGGATCGGAACACACTAGATTTGGTTGCAGACAGCATTAAATTAGCTAAAATGTTTAAAGGACAAGCACACAGGGTGCAGGGGATTATAGAACTTTGTGAATGATGGCTGTTTGAGTTCTTCAAAGCTTTTGGCAGAGATTCTGCGTAGGCCTGCCTATTAGCATGGACAGTACACAACAACAGAGATCTAGAGTGCATAACGGAGATGAATTAGTTTCAGAGTTTTGAACAGAGCTGCACTAAAGCGGACGATTTATTTACTGGCCAGTTCAGATACTTGCACAGTCCATCAAGCTCTGTCTGAGAAAGGTCAGAACCATATCTGAGAGCTTGTTGGCTCAGTATACATTTAGTGTGTAGTCAAGTGTGTGTTTGTGTTTATCCTCGTGTCACAAGCCTGTAACGAGCACTTTACAATGAATAGTTTGCTACCCATATGGTGGATCTGCATGTGTAAGTGAAAGTGTTATATTGTTGTAGATGTCTAGCTGTGTTTGTGCAAAAGACTCGTACTATTGTAATGCAGATCATTTGCTTCTCTGCCACATGGGTACCAAACTTTAAATCTCACTGAAGACTCTATGGGATGCAAATATTTCTTCCCTTATTCTTTTTTTCCCTGTTTTTTCCCCCTTACCACCTTAAATACAAAATTCTCCTCGGTCTCCATTCACTCTGTAAGTATTCTCTCTCCCCGTGCACATCTGTCTGTCTGCGTTTTGGGTTGTGTGTTTGTTCAGATCTCTAGTTCCTCACTTGCATTCCGTCTTTCATCTCTGTGAAGTCTTTCCCATTAGGGACTGTTAATATTCCGTGAGGCCTGTGCTTCTGTATTTGTGTTGAATCTTCTTGTGTGTATGTGTGTTTTATATGGATGGGAGTTCAGTGCTGTTTTTGGCTGGTTTTGCTTTAGAAATTGAAGTCAATTCATCAATATCTGTGTCGTTTCTAATAATACAAAGAGTTTTAAAGTGTTTTCTGTGCTTATGCAATATCTAATTTATATGAATACAGATGCTTTATATTGAGTGTTGTGGATTGTTTGTTAAAGTCATTTTCTGATGCCCCCTTAACACCTAGCATTAGCATTAGCTAGGTTGAGTTCACACAGAAATTCAAAAAGCTTCAGAATTTATAAAATGGAAAATTCAAAAATGCAAAACAATGTGTTTTACGGAAATAAATAATGTAATGTTATTTTTGATATTATCTACTTTCTCTAGTTAAGGATGTTAATATGGATTAGGAAGTGAATAAGGCAAGAAACATTTTAAAGTGTCCACGTGAAAATAGACTAGAAGAGACGTCAGTGAAAATGTGGAAATAGGAACGAGATTCCAAATGCAGTTCAGCGGAGTAATGCTGTGAATAATGTTCAAATCAGGTGAAGAGTTCTACTTTCAGGACCAGATAAAAGTCGCTCTTGTTCATGATCACAAAGCATCTTGGGTGCACTTACAGCTGGTTTTTGATGTGCATTGTGCGATCACTGAAAACGCATACTGATGTTAGATGTAAAGGGGGCCTGATTGTACCGCTATGTGCTGTTATATCACAAGCTTTTTCCAAAGATGTGATCCTGAAATTCTTTCCCCACAGACAATCACTGTAATCCAGCAACTAAGAGCAAGACCAGTGAGAACATTCTCCAATCTTCCAAGTTCCCATCAGCCTACTCGCCTGAACACTACCAGCACTCAGAGTCTGATTACTACAATTACACCAGCTCTCCTAAATGTAAGGGATGAATGTATTCAGAATGTCCTATGCGTTCAGTTCACTGGCATCACAGCACTTTCCTGTCCTTCACACCAGCCACAATCATTCCAAACGTTTCCACATACAGGGATGCCAGTAAAGATCGTATAGTTTCTGAATGTGGAAACAGTCAATGTGAATAGAATATATTATTAAGTTAATATATTAAGTATTTGTTGCATGTTGCTGATAATCAAGCACACAACACAGGAGGATTCCTACACACAGTTTTTAATATATCTATCCAACAAGAAAGCACTGGAGATCATAGGAGCAAATGCAACACACAGAACAGGTGTGGAGAACTAATTAACAACCTACAAATAAGAATCAGAGCCAAACGGGAACAAGGAAAACCAAAAGACGAAGAAACTAAACAGGAGTAAGAGTATTATATTGCAGCGCTGTTCATTTTCCTATTGAGCAGTCCCTAATGCATTGTAGTGATTTAATACAAAATATATAATTTGTTTTTACCTGTTTCCACTAAATTATGCTTCATAAATACCCATAATTTGCAATAATTGTCAAGAACATTTAAAAAAACTCAACAAAAGCCAATTTTCTTTTCTTACTGAATTGTTTTATAGAAATAGCCATTTTAATCTGATTTAACTTGACAAGAACATCTACTGTACTGAATCTGAAGACAAGCTAAAAGCAGAATAATACAGAATCTGTCATAAAATGAATGAGATATTCTAATATGCTTAAAGTGATTAATATTAACCAGAAAGAAGACAGTTTTGGATTTTGTTGTGTCCCAGAGTTATTTTATATTTATTTTCGCACACATTACATTATCAATATTCAATTGCATATTCTAATTGGGACAGGAGCTGTATTTTTATTAGCTGTGTTGTATCCCATCAGTGTGTTTGACCGAAGGATGACAGGGGGGTGCAGTTTCTTAGATCAAAAGGCACCTTAACTCCTTCAGGTTTTTGGGCTTTTTTCTGTTTTCTTGTTTATTTGGAATCTCAGACTAAAACTGAGCCAACAATGATTCGCAGATTGGAAGTTAAAAATTTAATAAGAGACTGCTTATATGTATTTCATAGCCTATTTTTGCTCCCAATCAACATATCACCCTTTTAGATACTATTCTGTTTTTTATTTAATCAAGACTCATTATTTCCTCTTTTTCACTCTCGCGTTCTCTCTCAATGTCTTTCCCTCTCAGCTTTACGTGCTACTCGAAGAAGGTACTCATCAGGTGGAGAAGAGGATGGCTGGAGTCACGGCCTTCAAAGAGTAAGCCAATAGAGCACCATGTCTCTTTATATCCACAATGCCCTCTGACCAGTAATTACACTTATGTTAATTAGATAAAACTCACATGGTTTTGATTATCAGCGATCAAGTTACAAGTTATATGTCTGCTCAGAAATTCACATTTAACCATTTTTGAAATCTAGCCAAGAAGTGATCGCTCTTACTATGGCAGGATGCTCACTCATTATTTCTTTTGTTTCTGTCTTCCCGCTTCTCTGCCTCTCAGATTCAGGGTGGTATCGGTAGGATGATCCTGAAGGAGGAGTTAACGGCTGTAAGTGCTCCTCTAGAGATGCTGTATAACGTCAGATTACAGAGATGTGTGTTCGGAGGGGGTTGCTTAGGGATGGGTACCGAAACTCGGTATTTAATCGGTCTCGGGGCTCAATTATAAAAGACCGGAGTATCGATAAGCTCTGACGTTAACGGTTTTGTTATCGGTACTGGAGAAATTAAGAAAACACACATACATTTATTATTGCTATATATATACACATTATCTTGCAAATTATATCCCGCCAGAGTCCCCAGCTGTTTTTATATGCAATAATATTCAAACTCTTGTCTATGATGCATTTTGCTATTCCCAATTCAGAAGCGATCGCTCACGTGGAGGAGTTTCAGCACGTGCAACATGAAAGCCCTGTTTATGATAGAAGAGAGAACTAACCATTAAAACATGCTTACACTTTGGGCCTATGGCTGTTATATTAAACTAAGTTTATTAAATGTTTTTAGCTTCTAAAGATTATAGCCGTGTTTCTTCTAGCACAACTTCCTTCCCTTCACAGCGGCGCGCATTCGTTCCTCCCTGACCAAAACTTAACATCAGAATCAGATCAATCGTTTGTCGATTGTTGTAAAATGCCGTCTTTACAGTTACTAAATTGCTGGACATGTTTGATAATGAAATGTTGGAAGTACAATCCACACGAGAGACGCTGTTCCTCAGGCTGAAGTGTGTGTGCATGTGTGTGTGTTTGCGCGCGCGTGTGTGTGTGTGTGTGTGTGTGCGTGCGCGGCGCGCTCCAAGCTTCGGGCGCGTCCAAACGATCAAATACACACACAATAAATGGTATATTTGTCAGTTTGTTTAACTTTGTTCATGTTCTTACTCTATCTTATCTTATGTATATAAAATACAAAAAATGCCTGCACACTGCTGCATTTACAAATGTATGTTTTATATTTATTTAATGAAATATTTATTTAACATTTCAGAATATAAAGCCATGTTAATTAAGCTGCTAATCTATCATAGAAATTGTTAACAAAAAGTACCGATAAGAATACCGTTAAAGCACCGGATCGATAAGCAGTATCGATAAGAGTAGTAGTACCGTTAAAACCTTAACGATACCCATCCCTAGGGTTGCTGTAGGGTCATCAAAAACAGAACGTTGCATATCGCATTGGTCACTGCAGTTGAGCCTTCAAAGCCAAACCTACTGTTTGTGTTTGTCTAAGACCACCTTTTCCCTTCCCACAATCTCCTCTGGGGAAAATGCATGACGGCAACAGGTGCGGTGTGGTTTTGACTGCATGCAGTATGGGAGTTGCTTTGCCTGCCTTCAGTTTGACTGTCATTATTCAGCGTAGGGCGGTCTGGTCAATGAAGATGTGGCACTGAGCCATCTAATTAAGGCAGTGGAGCTCTGGAACGCTTTAGAGTGAAGGCAGGCTTGAGTCAACGGTGACAGCCAGCATATGCTGATACAGGACTGTGATGCTGGGAAAGGGAAGTTCAGGGATAGTGCAGACACAGCAAAAAACAACAACTATTACAACACTAGAGCGATGCAGAGCCATGCACCTGTTCTTGTTCTTTCTCTCGCTCTTTTTTCACAAACACACACTTCTCTCTGTTGCTTTTTTCCTTATATTAACACGCAATGTGACCTTTGTATATCTGACACCCTAATATTTTATTATATGCATGGTGTGTATGTATGTCAGCCGATGCCATACGCATCTCGATGTATAGCCTACGATACATTAAAGGTACATATGAAGCAGCTACCAATGCAATGCGATACGATTCACCCCTATTATGATGCAATGCGATCTGATTTTGGTTAGATTCAACACAATGTGATTCAATGCAATATGATACAATGGAAAAAAAATGATGTCAGCAATTCAATATAGTACAAATAGTTTGCTTTTATTTCTTTGGTTCAGACAGACAGCAAATTGTAAATTTAGCTTAAATTAACCTTCTGACTTCTAACGCCTCTCTGTGGTCTCTGTGGTTTTGGGATACGTCTTATTCACGTAAAATATGTGCAGTGGTAATGAGAGAACGCGATTGAGAAAGCAATCTACATAAAATATTGGTCATAAATTATTGGTCACTGTCTAAATAATTAAATGATAGCGCATCTACTAATAAATATATACAAATAGTTTGTTTTTTAGTACCTGCATCTGTCTTCACTTATTAACTTTCCTACATTACAACCCACCTTACACTCCTACTCTTTTTTCTCTCATTTTTCCTCTTTCTCCATCCCTCCTCATGTGAGCCGGCTCTCCTTAATTCTATTTCTGTGTATCTCATGGGGAAGTGCATGAAGCATCTGTAATTTTCCCTTCATCCCCTCCCTCTCTTTAGTTCCCTGTTTTCCTCCACTTTCGTTACATGCTTTGCCCTCCCCATATTCATCGCTACTCTTCACAATGTTTGGTGCCGCCCATGCTGGTGTCCCATGTCTTCTTTTTTTTCATGAATAGAAATGTGTGGTATTTATTGCACAGCACATGAAATAGATCAAGGGGAAGTCTGGGAGTGACACTGTAGATCGAATGTATAAAACTGAGTTAATACACTGGATTACAGTGGTGACATCCTGGAAGGTTTAGACAGTCAGGTAATAAACACCTAATGCTGCTGATGATAAAACACTCTCACACAATAAGACGGATTGTGGGAAGAGGTTTCAGAGATAAATAAAACATAGCCAGAGATGTTCATTATAATCTTGTGTAGCCAGGAGGAAAAGGAAGCAACTTCTGTCTTTGTATTTAATCTCGTTTTTAATTTGTATATAAATGAAATACACTACCAATCAAAAGTTAATTTTTATTTTGTTTAATTATTTTATTATTTATTAATTTTATTTGTATGTTTTTAAGCAAGGATTAAATTGACCAGGATTAAAGTATTAAATTGATAAATTAAATTAACTAAATAGATCCGTATAATGTCCTGGCATAAAATTCAAGACATAATTCAAAATATTTTTCATGTCAGGTTTCTTAGCGAGACTTTCGTTATTTTCATCCATAACTTTCCTTTTGTTTCCCTTGCTTTCTCCTTTTCTCTTTTTCTTTACACTGCCCTGGCTTTTTTCCATTCATCATCATTCTTCAGGATGTTCACTTCACTCAGTTAACTTCACTTTGATGTTCCCTTGCTTTCTCTGGCTTTTTTCCATTCATCATATTCTTCAGGCTCATTGAGCACTTTGATGTGCTGTGTTTTAGTGTGGCTGGTTAGCAGCTTGCTCTCTGCTCTATTTGTTGACGGTTTTGAGACTTCTCCAGTGGTTCTTTCAGTGGTCTCTAAACTCAGGGGACTCAGAGATCTGACATGATGCCATACATACATAAGAAGCCTCAGTATTTGTCTAAACTGCAATTGTGTACCAGTAACTGCATATTTAGCTCATTCCTCACTCTGCGCATGACAGTTAGTTTAAGGGGATATGTTTCTTATAGTGTACTGCTGTTGCTTTATTTTACCCAAATGTATTCATTATTTACATATAATGAATTTTCAGATTACTGAAGAGATAACAATGTTCCTTTCTCTGTCCTTCAGCTCCTCGGACAAACTTTGCAGCGGAGAATGGTGAGTGACTCTTAAGACCTTTCTTTGTCAAAAAATTAAAATGTAGGTTTTATAGACGTAAGTTTGAAATTGAAATTTGAAAGCTGTTGTAGTATTAAGTTTTTTATTTATGTTTGGAAGCTTCTAAGCTTTTTTTTTTTTAAACCTGAAGATCCTAGAGAAAACCATAAACTCCTGAGAATTGCTGGGTGCTCATGTTTTGGCAAGATATGTTATTCTCATTATCTTTTGGCAAGGCTTTTAACCCCAGGGAGACTGTGTCTGTAGTCTGTAGTTAATTTGTTTTGGATAAATGTTCTGCATAAATAAAAGAACAGATACATATTTGCCGTGTTGTCAACACAGATTCAAGCCTGGTCATTAGCGCCCTCTTCTGTGCACTCATGGACAAGGCAGTCAAAATTGAACAAACCTTTTCTTATATACTGAGTTTGTTTCAAACATTCATGCTTATTGTTCTTTTTTATTGCTTGAAGACTACGTATCCAAGTCAGCATCTTTGCCCGGATATGGCAGGAATGGATTGCACAGGGTAAGTTTCACTGAGAAAAAAAAAAGTAAAACAATTTTATTTCATAAATTGCTAGTAAATTTATGAATAGTTACAAAGAAATGGCAAGCAACACACTGAATTAAACATGAAATGACTTCCAATAATAACTGTTTTATTTACAACTTCCATTTTTGTAAAGCACACATGGAATTTTGTGACTACAAATACTTAAATATTTTGTTTATTGCTTTTTTTAATATAAATATTATCAGTATAATGTTCAGTAACTGGACAGACAGAGCAGTAAAAGCAGATGAATTGTAAATGTCAATTAAAACTTTATCCACTATTCGTTTGCCGGTTTATTTGTTTTTTTCAGCCACAAAGTGCAGACTACTATCAGTATGACAGTGGCAGTGAAGTTGACTGGGGAATCAGAGGTACGTAAAGGAGGGTTTTTTTAAGGAGCATATTTAGGAGTATAATTATTTGTACAAAAATTAGTTCTGACTTTAAAAGTGTTTTTTCTCTTTCCCAACAGAGTACAAGGTAAGGACGATGGTTTAGCATTACCAGAGGATTAAAGGGGGTCCAGAGAGACTATAAAACATCCTGAAACAGAGGCACCTCTGAAACATTAAGCCCAGATTTACAGTATGTCAGTCTAATGAACCCTGATGGGTCAAAGCAGCGTCCTGCTGGTCAAAGCTTATGGAAACTAGAGGATGGAGAAATTAGTGCTTCCAGGTCATAAGGCCACTCTGTCCTTCCCCAGCTTGGCCCTTAGAGAGTTGGAGACTGCAGGGGCCGTGGAGAGGGCAGGGGTTTGTCTGACCCCTTTGCTTCTGGTTGGTCAAGAACTATATTGTTCTGCTTGGTGCTGCTTCCTGTCTCAGTTAAAGCTGCTGTGCCAGAGGCTCTGTGATTTCCTTTCACTTCTGTAAGTGAGAGGAAAAGGAGGTCCACCAGTGCACAGCCTGCTCTGAGAACAATGCTTAGCTTTCCATTAACAGTCTAAGGAAAGTTTCAGTCAGAACAATTACTTTTAAATAAATAAATATGAGTTTCAGTGTGTATGTAGTTTAAAGGTTACAATGAAATGCACTGCTAACTTTTGTTACAGATCTACCCATATGAAGCACTTATTGTGACCACTAGGGGACGTAACAGGGTGCCAAAGGATGTAGACCGGGCTAGACTGGAGGTAAACTGTTTAGGATATTATTACAATATGTTTAATAAAAGATTAGTGTTTGAAAGAAAATAACACTTAATATACTTACTACCTAATAAATGAATACTATTCATCAAGGATGCATTAACTTGTTCAAAAGTGACAATGTTACAAAACGTTTTCTATTTCAATATATATATATTAAAACAGAAACCAATTATTTTACATGGTCATGTTTTATTAAATAGCTTTAGTAGCTATCTATCTATCTATCTATACTTCTATCCATCCATCCATCCATCTATCTATCTATCTCAATATTTAAACATGAAAAAAATGAAAACATAGATGAGTAGATGGATGTACTGAGTAGTATGTTTCCTTGACATTTTAGCGGCATCTTTCCCCTGAGGAGTTCTATGAGGTGTTTGGGATGACAATGGTAGAGTTTGACCGTCTGGCACTGTGGAAGAGGAACGAGATGAAGAAACAAGCCCGGCTGTTCTAGTGTTCCTGCCACACACACACAACACACACACACACACACACACACACACGCGCACAGAGAGAGACCTGAATACCTGTTCCAGTCTAACTAAACAAACACATCCTGTGTCTCAGACACATAGTCATGCCTGGACTGTACCTAGAAATTGTGCAACTGTTCTTTGTGACAGAGGCATAGAAATGATCAGACAGGCTAGAATACCTGACAAAGAAAGACATAAATAAATTGCATAATACACAGAATGATGGGAACAGTTTAGTTTTTACTTGAGTGTAAAGTGAACACATTTTATTTTGTTTCTGAATGACAAAACTAAGGAATCAGGAATTGTAAGGATTTTGAATTTTGCCTTATGTTTTATATTAATTTATGCACCAGCAAAGTAAGTGAACAGAATGTAAATACGATTAAGACAACTTTAATGAGAGTGGATGAATCATCTGATGTCATCCGTCAAGTACATTATTAAGTAATATTTCATTTTAAAGGTTATGAAACAATATTTGTCAGTCCTTTTATTTCACGAGGACTACATACGCTTAGATGGGCTGGAATAAGCGATGATTTGCTTGACAATGAATACCAAAGTCTGACTGTTATTTGTGAAGTTAGCAGATGAAATAGAGCACTATGGTGCCGTACTTTGTTCAGGTCATTTCCAAGGAGTAAAGAATACTGAATGTACACTTTTCTCTCAAGAAGACTTTAGGATTATTAGACTAATATTGATGAAACACATTGTATATTGTGATGGTAGAAATACATATGGCTCGTGTCTGATACAGATGAGGAAGACAAAACAGATAAGAATTAAGGTGCAATGTTTTTATTGTTTTTTATTGTTATGCTCTTAAAAAAAGAGATCTGTTGGTTAGGATAGCGCAGTTTACTTTCATCACTCCTGTTAGGATGGATAAGGAAATGCTGTGATACCTTGAGTGGGTTAATTCGATTTTTTGGTCATTGCCAGGGTGATTATGTCACCTAATTTGGTAATAAATTGAATGCAGAGGAAGTAAACATGGACTGTAAGCCCAATGGCAGGGATAACGTGTTCACACTCACATATTACTTGATGAAAAACAAAAACATTATCACACCACTGAAGCAAATGACAAATTACAAACTGTAACCTTGATTATGACCTAACGTTACCGTGGGGTCTTTCATGCCAAGGGATACTGACAGTAGTTTTTGTACCTCACTGACAAACAGGTGAAACCATCATGTTTTCTGCCTTTGTGTGTAGTGTTTACAACCTGTTTGCCCAATTGATTGGTATGAAGTGTTCTGTTAATTTCATAGTGAAGGAAGAGAGCTAGAGTATAACCATATTTTTGATTATCTCTTTTTTAATCGCTACCTTCCTAATTTTATTTATCTGTCAGTTTCAACAGACTATGTACATCTTATATTGCAATAAAAGTTTTCTTCTGTAAAACTGTGTTTTTGTGTGATGAATGGCATCAGTTGAAATGTGGAGCAGTCTGACATCAAACCCGGTCAGAGGAAGCATTAGGACCCAGCAGGTTAATTAAGGGAAGTCGGTCTCTGTAACTTCATTGAGAATCTTTCAATGCAGATAGTGTCTGTCACTAAGTTCATAACATCGATGGGTGCACGGGCTGCAATGTGTGTTTCCAACAAGCCGAGGAGTTTCGCTTGATTCTTCTGATATGGAAATAAACAACAAACGTGAGTAAAATGACATCAAATAATCATTCACAAATTAATGCATGAAACGTTTATTTATCTAAACCAGGGATACTCGGCTCGCGAGATCCACTAACCATAATCAAACACACCTGAGCATGCTAATCAATGTCTTCGGGATCATTAGAAAATCACAGGTATGTGAGTTTGATCAGGGTTGGAGCTAAACTCTGCAGGAAAGTGGATCTCGCGAGTCAGATTTGAGTATCACTGATCTAAAATAACAGAAACCTAGTTTTTTTTTGTTACATTGTTTACTCGTCTTGCCATCTTATGCATAGCTGCGACTGCTCTTGTTGCACACAGACTATGTAACACGGATTTGAAAGAGCAGATAAACCGTTAAGTCCACGTTTTATTTGTTATTGAAGGTGCACAAACACGTACCCTGTTTCCATATTAGTGATGTTCGAATCATGAACGAATCGTTATTTTGAGTGGGATATGTTTAATCAATTAAACCAATTCACTGCCAGTGCTTCCCAAGTCTGTCCTGGAGGACCCCCTGCCCTGCACATTTTGTATGTCTCCCTAATCAGACACACCCTGTTTAGTTATTGCAGTCTCTACTAACAGCTGATGAGTGGAATCAGGTGTGTTCGATAAAGGAGACACACAAAAGGTGCAGGTTAGGGGGTTCTCTAGGACAGGTTTGGGAAGCCCTGGACTAAATCATTCTGAACGATTTATTCATTAATCTAACTGAATCGGTTCGAACGGTTCTTGAGTCAACAACTGACTGTTAGAAACTTATTTCTCGGATGTGTACAATTCATGATGAAGGCTAACAATAAAAGCATTTCCAGTGTACCGAGGATTTGACTGATGGGGTGTTACTCACCCTCAAGTAGTTCCAAAGTTGTATGGATTTCTTTGTTCTGTCGAACACAAAGTAAGATATTCTGAAGACAGTTTGTAACCAGGCTGTTTTGGGGCACCATGGACTTCATAGTAGGAAAAAATACTATGGAAGTCAATGGTGCCCCAGAACTGCTCTGTTTCCCACATTCTTCATAATATATTCCGTTGTGTTCAGCAGAACAAAGACATGCATACAGGTTTGGAACTACTTGAGGGTGAGTAAATGATGACAGAATTTTCGTATTTTGGGTGAACTATCCCTTTAATATTGATCTATTTCATACAGACCCTCAACTTCAAACGTTCAGGAGAAACCCTACACCTGGAACATAAGCCTACTGTGGGTGGCATAGTGATTCAGAGGCTTGTAGCAAGGTTTAGTTTTCAATTTCTCTTGGACCTGGGCTCTTAGATCTTTCTTTCACTTGTGCGTCTTTGTTTATAAAAAGTGAAGTCTCTCTCTTTATAAGGAGCTGAGTTCTAACAGGATCCCTATGGTGAGGCGGTAGTACTTTTCTTGATCTCCTAAATGTCATACTGTTTTGATAGTTGCTGTTTTGGCATGATGCAGGAATGAGAGTGCTGCTGCTTGCTTGTGGCGTTGGCCCTTGTATTTTTCTTTCCCTCACTGAGACAATGAGATGAATCCTGCTGGCTCTCTCAGAACAAACCAGCTGCATCTGGTCAGGCATTGGTTCGGAGTCAAAGATTGCTGTACATGGTTTTTGTACAGTTCCTCCCCCAAATGCTGCTCCCGGTAAAGTTAAACCCCAGTCATCCACCTCTAAAAGACTGAGTTTACATATCAAAGATAAAAGGAAAGATTGGTAGGTGTTCTGTTTACAAATCATAGCCTAGCCTAGTCTAAACCCAAAGTTAATGATTCCTAAAAAGGTCAAACTTAAGACATCATTAGTTATTTTTTTGAGATGTAGAAGAGTTCATTTTATCTTTGTAAGGGGAAGCTAAGAACAAATATATTTATCTGAGCATGACACACACTTTGTGTACCTTTCTTTTTGCATGCCACTGTCTGTGGTTTCCATTCTTGCCATGCACATTTATCTTCCAATAAATGAAAAGCTCTAAAAAAAAAAATAGAGACAACTACCAGACAAATGCAAGTAATTACAGAGCAGAGCACCTCAGTTTACATCCGAACAGCATGCTCTCTTCCACTTTCTCCTAAGACACTCAGTCCATCACTAAATCTAGCAGTATTTCTGTTTGCCACCCTGTTATTAGGTTTCCGCAGGTGTATTTCTGAACCACCTGCCTCATGTTTGCAGAAGACGAAGGCCGTGTCGTCGGTTACTGTTACTGTTTACAAGATACAGCAAAGTTATTTCACGGTCCCTGACAAATTCCTGATCTATCAGAATGTGAGTGTTTACACAAACACAAGGGACGGAGGACAGAAAAAAAAGACATCCAGCAGACATCCCCTTTGGAGCAAGCATGTTGTTTCTGTCACTATTTTTATCATGCTGCTTAATGTCTTCTTGGTGTATGGGAATGTGAAGACTATCTTGTTGTTGTTGCAATCAGTAGGTTCATATGGGTATAGTGATTTGTTTTAAAGGGACCGTTCAATCAATCAATCAAAAAATAAAACCGTGCTCATGTTGATCCAAACCTTCTTCTACTGTACAATGGAAGTCAGTGTGCACAAAAATAATACTGGGCTTTAATGTATGAACAAAAACAGTCACAACATTATTCAGTATATCATCTTTTGTGATCAGCAGGTTAAATGTTGACTTCTCGAAAGCTCCCAGGTTTCCAAATGTATTGATGTGGTTTGTCTAGTTTACTGATTAGACTGTGGGCATTTTTGACGGGTTAAGCTATTTGCTCTAATGTGAATCATTAAACTTCGGACGGATTTGAGAGCAGACAGAGAAAAGATGCTTGAAGCCAGAGAATCAGGTAGGCGTGAAGGGGACTCTACCTCTCCCCACTGACTCGTTGACTGTGTGGGATTGTCTCTTCATGTAAAACTCTACACTGAATCATGATTATTGTTTCCTTCGGACTGTGAGCATGTGGAAGAGCTTAGGAGTGTCAGGAACAAAGATCATTTGTCTTGTAAATCTTATAATGAAACATGAATTTGCACTACTGCTCTCATCCAGAGTGCTTGCGATCATCAAAATGAATAGCAACAGTGTTTTCTTGTTGGTGCAGAATCTGCAAGCCTGGCCTGGCCTTGATTGTTGTATGTCACGGTTGCAAGTTGGTACAAAGCAACCTGTTGCCTCCGGCTTACAGGAATTCCACTTTTGTATAAATACATGGATAAGCAGGATTTAGTGCAATAATGTGACCGCCTGTCAGCTGTCGACTTTAACTTGAGCTCTGACAAGGGAAATGCACGGCACACATGCTTTTGTGATTTAAAGTTTACTTGGCTTAGAAACATCTTTGTTTGATTTGACCATTTTACGTCTTGGACCACCCGGTCAATCTCTGAACGTCATCTGCCTTCTTGCCAATGACAAATCAACCATCTGAAATGGACTAGACAGTGCACACCTATCAGACTCTCATGCATGCATGATAATGGAAGCATTTAACAAGGTGTGTGTGTCGGTATTTAAGGTCTTTAACAAGTCTCCGGTGAATCATGGTGCAGGCTGCGCTCACTGATTTCCACGGTGAGGTTGTAGAGTTCTGAGGTTGCCACAGTGACACCATTTGACAGCATTAGAAAACCTTCTGTGTGCCACATGCACAAGTTCTTCTGGCAATGAAGAGATGTTTAGAGTGAAATGAGCTTTAAATATGATTTGTGTGACATAGTGGTTATAAAGGTTGCGGGTTTGAGCTCTGGGAGGCACACAGTTGTGCCTTTGAGCAAGGTAGCTAACCTCAGGTTGTTTAGGGTGGTCTGTCAATGTAATTTGTGTAGTGCAGGCCACTCTGTATAAAAGCATCTCCCAAATGACCCCTGACTAAGTACTAATTGTGTACTAATTTTTTATGTTAACCCTACAGGTGCAGATGGTGTTGGCGTGACAAGCTTGATTTATCTACATGGTTCAGATGGAATGACTGTTAATCAAAGCAGAGTTTGTAGCGTTGACATGGTAGCGACCTACAAAATCCGATTTGTAGATTAAGTATCTGAAGCTAAATCTTGCTGACTGTTACAGTACAGTTATAGCTGTTTAATGGATTCGCTTTTTGTTTACTCAGGAATTCGCATTGGTAGTCATGAGGAGCTCTGTTCCAAGTGAGTAGGGTTGGGTACCGAAACCCGGTACCAATATGGCACCGGTACCTATGGAACACAGATTTCGGTGACTCATTTCGGTGCCATGCCTGAGCGATCGGTTGAAATATTTGTCCTTTGTTTCTCCGAAACGAATGTAAGAAGCATCATCACCGGCACGTGAAAAATAATTTCCCGACTGAGAAAATGCACGTGAACTCAATTCGGAAAGCTCTAATAATACAAGTCCAACAAATCTTTGTAGTAACGCGAGTGTGCAGTTTTCACATTCCGACTTAAAAGCACAACTCGGGAAATAAGAGTATCTGAGGAGCGCATGAATGCAGTGATTACACTTACTCTGATGACCTTCCATTAACTAGCTAAGCTACTACTACTCCATAGCCTACTAATACATCGATTAGCAATGGATTATAAATATACTTAATTATTATGAAAATAACAGAGATGGCTTGAATAACACCGATAAACTATACATTGTCGAAGACAAGTGTTTATTCTATTTATTTTATTATTCAAAATGTTTATCTTCTGTCTACTCAGTTACAGTCATAACAATGCCTTTATTAATATCCCTGGAGTTCGGCTTCTTCTGAGACTGGATATGTGGATTTTATGTGAGGGCGCCCTCTGGCGTCCAGTATGAGTGAAAAAGACATCATCCCCTGTTTCACAGAGAAAGCTTGAACCTAGTCCTAGACTAAAATGTAACTATTAGCTGCTTTAACTTAAATAAACTTGCACTGACTGATCCTAAAATATACCAGTGCCTTTGTTTGGTCTCAAGATGCACCCCAGTAATGTTTTTTTCTAAGCATGTTTATAAAAAGTACTTAAATGTCCTAATTGAACAATGATCTAATCCTGGTTTAGTCTCAATTCCTAGAGGGCCACAGCTCTGCAGAGTTTAGCTCCAACCAGCTCCAAATCACACCTGCTTGGAAGTTTCTAGTAATCACGTGGAGCTTGATTACTAAATCAATAAATCTCTTATGCTCACTAAGGCTGCATTGATTTGATTAAAAAATATATATTTTAGAAAGTTTTTATGAATGAATTTATTCCTGGGATGGCAAAGCTGAATTTTCATACAGACTCTGTGTCACATGATCCTTCAGAAATAATTCTAATACGCTGATTTTGTGCTCAATAAATATTTATTTGTATTATCGATGTTGAAAACAGTTATGTTTATTAATATTTTTGTGGAAACAATTAATATTTTTTATGGTTTTTAATTAATATAAAGTTTACAAGAGCAGAATTGTTTTAATTACTGGATAAAAGTAATAATTTCTTTCAAACTTTTGAATGGTAGTGTATATTACATATTTTATTCATGTATCGGTCTTTCTTGATTAGGGTTGTGTAATGGGTATTGTTTCAATTTGATCAATTCTGATTCTGCTTATCAATTCCGATTCTCATCAATTCCCAGTTTCGATTCCAGCGTGGTTAAAAAATGAAGTCAAACATTTTACTGCTACTGAATACCATGAACAAAAATCAGCTGGCTACATAAAAGACTTGATTTAGAGCTATTTTTGTGCAAAATTGAGCTGCATGGAAAAAAAAACATTTTTAAATGAAAGTTGTAGTTCTCTCACAATTCTGAAGAAAAAACATTAGACAACTAAACAAAATCTCATGGAATTTATGAATGGAATGATTCAATAACTCACTCAATATTTACTTGTTTCATTACTTAATAAATCAGTGTTTTTGCATAAATATGTTGAATGAATGATTCAAAGACAAATACATTTTTAACAGACCCTTTTCACCACCTAAAAAAAGATGCATACACAGGAATTAATAGGTGGAATTGAAATATAAATTTTACAACAAGTATCTGATTCCTGACCTTAAGTATCCGATTCTGGAATTGGAATTGTTTTTCAATTACCAACACTATTCTCATTTACATTACATTTACATTTATGCATTTAGCAGACGCTTTTATCCAAAGCGACTTACATTGCATTCAAGTTACAGTTTCTACATTTTATCAGCTCTTGCTTTCCCTGGGAATCGAACCCATGATCTTGGCGTTGCTAACGCCATGCTCTACCAGTTGAGCTACAGGAAAGCTTTACCTTTACCATCATCTACCTTTTGAAACAGTCTTCGAGTCAAGGATAGGAGCGTGCATTTAATATAAAAAATGCATATTAAACTGCTGCATCTATAAGCAGCTTACCAGACTTTGAAGCAGAGCAGTGGTGTCAGTGCTCCACCCAAAGCTTCTCAACTCCGTGTCTGCCTGTTGACGGATAGGCAGACCATCTGAGGTCAGAGGTCAGGGGTTTGCCCTAGCTATTGGAAGTCTTCCCATTTTTCTGCATACCCAGACACACACACTCCAATGAATATCCCTTCCATGAGGATTTCCAGACAAAGCATCCAGTTATTCAGCAACCACAATAGTGTAGAGGCCTGCACAGTCTTAATAGTGTCAGTGAAACACTGCATCTCTTTACCATGGAAAAAAAAAGAGGGCTGAAGGAAGGCATAGCTGCAGAGTGAAATCATGGGGTTTTTCGGGTGATAAGCAATATGAATTAAGCTGGCAAGACTGAAGGCATTCTTTATATTGGAGATAGGCTGACTCACCCTCTTCATGCCATATGGTGGGGATTTGTTGTATGGTTTTTTTTTCTGTAGCGCTGGCCTTGACGACCAGGCTGTATTAAAGTGAGCATCTTTTATTTCCACATCCTATCCACCCTTGACCCCTGCAGCTCACCCCACTGCTCTTGGGACAGTTTGCTTTACTAGAGTTCCAGCACCTGCCTTACCCATTTACATGCTGCTTCCACTCACTGTTTGTGCCAGGTCTCCATGGCTCAGATGACCTCAGACGGGCTGTTGGGGGAATTCCCACTGCTCTTTTTCTCTGGCTGATATTAAACAGAGGCACAGACCATAGTAAAAGAGAATTAGACACTGTGACCACTATTGTGACCAGATTTTAAACCTCAAGGGTTGCTGCTACTTGTTGTGTAACAGAGCCGGTTAAGACTTTATGTGGAAACATGGAAGATGCAGAGGCTTCAGGATTGTTATCTTGACTCCGCTTTTCCATCAGGACCTTACATCTGCTCTTGTTCCAGCCCTCACTTGATCTCAAACCAGATATTAGAAAGTGGTGAGTGATTTGATATCAGTCTCTACTTGATTCACTCTTCCAGTGCAGAATCAGAGAGCATTGTTTTAAAGGGGTTGTTTTCAACAGATTTTTTTATTTTGCTCCCAATGTCTGGTAATAATGTTAGTCAAGGCTTTTTGGAGCATAAATGGCCATAATTCATCTTAACTTGACCTTTTTTTCCCACAAGTATACTGCTGTTATACTAAATAAAAATATATGAAATGTAATATATATTTATATAAATACATTTTAAATAAAATGTAATGCATTCATTTAATTACCATTTAAATAATACAATTTCTCAATTATACAACCTTATAGTCTTAATACATCATTTTAATAATGCAATTCAGCAATAAATAATAGAATGCGTTATGTAGTTTAAAAAAAGCAGATGCATTTTTTTCACCATGAATTTGATTAAATTCTTAATTATAGGACTATTTATGTTTACATTTTTATAATTCTAGCTAAAAACGTATTTTTTTAACTTATAATTTTTCATTGTACATTGTAAGGTCAGATAGGTGTTTTTTTTATTCTTTCTTTCATTCATTCATATTTATTTATTATATTGTTTTCCTTTGTTAATGTTGATATAAGATCAGTGGTTCCCACTGATAAAGGCCTGCTGTCCAACACAATACTCAAAGGACTTGAATTTATATGATTTAATGTGTTTATTTTAATATTCAAATTAATATAATAATTAAGTCATCCATCATTTGGACATTTAACTGAGGGCTCCTAGTAGGCTCTGGTTATAGAAAAACTACTTTAACTGACCCTTTTTGCTGTTTAATCTTGTATACTTTATATTGTTTATTGAACTGGCATAGTGAACATTAGAGTAGGTTTATATAATATATCAAACACTTTTGCTACAATAAAACAACGATGCTGTCTATTTTCCATGATATACAGCCTGTAAATGCTTACACCGTATAAAACGTACACAAACAGACGCCTGGCACTGAGGACCCCCAGGCAAAGGGGTTTATAAAGGGGAGCGAAGAGGAGTGTTAACATAAAAGCTTCCTGCTCCCCACCGAGCCAAAATCTTGCCTTCAAAGCTAGTTAATGCTTAAACAGGTGAGTGGGAGTTTCAGGGTCCATAACTCTGCCGTAGTGTGTAGTCACAAGGAGCACTGTGACCTGAAGGAGGCCCCGGCCTAATGGCCAACTCCCCCCTGCTTCCTTCAAGCAGCAGCCAAACCCCATCGCTGGAGCAGGGGTCATTAACCACAGCACTGCAGCATTAAAGATGGGCTCTCTCTATTTGTGTTACTTGGTGTCCTCGGTGAGTGTTCTTAAGGCTCTGGAGTGTGCAAGATTGTTTTTCTTGAAGCTATTTGTCCATGTTTGGATGTTCTTTAATTTGAACTGGCCAAGGGGGTCTGCTGTTAATGTTTCTGTATGTGATAAGCAATAATTGCGTTTTAACATAGCTGGTCTATGAACAAAACTGAAGAGTTCATATTTGAGGTTTCTATAGAAGGATGCATTAAAGAATTGCTGAAAGCTTCCAAAACAACAGACTGCGAGTAAGTGAGCGCAGCTTTTCCTTCAACTGGAAATGAGCTTTATGACTGTGTGTGTGCTGCTTCATTTTATGATAACCTAAAGCATGTTCTCATCTATTATAAAGCAGCAGGAGTGACATGTAATTTCCCTTTTTCCACACAAATGTGCTCCGGCTTTAATACTGTATATGAGTCAGATCTCAGAGAGAATTATAAGCTAAGCTGTTCCACATGTTCACCTGCTACCTCTCTGCAGCTCTCTCTCTCTCTCTCTCTCTCTCTCTCTCTCTCTCTCTCTCTCTCTCTGTATTTGTGGTTTAAGATGCAGTGATAAGGGGTAGTGCATGCTTTTCATATTTAGTTCTATAATGTACATAGTAGGTTCAGATAAATGGTTAATACTGGCAGAATTTATTCAATTTTTTTGTAAAATTCCAAACCTATTTGACTTTCTTTCTTTGGTAGAACATAAAAGAAGATTTTGAGAAATCTCTCAGTTTTTTTTTTTGACCAAACATTGGTAGTCAGTGGTTGACAAAATGTTTGGCTACCAACATTCTTCACAATATCTCTTCCTGTGTTACATAGAAGACAGAAAGTCAAACAGGTTTGGAACGACATGAGGTTGAATAAATGATGACAGAGTTTTTATGTCAGGGTGAATTATCCCTGTGAGATTTAACGTGTGCAGTTTTTTAATGTTAACTCACTTTTTTCCTATCTCAACTTAATGTGAAGAGACAACTAAAAGTCATTCGGTTGATTTCCCAGAGTTGAAACTATGTGAATCTGTTTGTTTGAGCAATCTGACATGTTCTTGCTCAACCGATTTTAGGGCTTTTAGGGCTGGACTTCCTATTTTGTGAACAATGGCTTGTTCATAAAATAGAAAATGATGACCGATTCATTCACAAATTATTTTTGGAGTCCGATCTTTTTAATGAAACATTGATGAACCAATCAGAATGATTTTGATTAATTTAACTGATCAGGTTCTCACTAAATTAAAAGTTTAAAATTCCCGTCTGTTTTCTTGTTGTTACTGGTGTTATTGTAAATGATTCATCCATGCAAAATGCTGTCTCTGCATTTGATTTAATATCACATCTCACTCTAGTCTTATTGGAATTTGCTCAAATCCTCCCATCTATAATGCCTATCATCAGTAGAGCCCTTCCACACTCTTCTAATTCGTATGATTTGTTTTCTTTTGACTGAAAATGAGAGAAACATTTTAGGATGTGTTAACAGATGTTTGACTGTAACATTTGACAAGCACTGTAACTCTAGTTATCAGACTCTGTAATTTGTGGCATGCACCCAAATATGTACTTCCCATCACAGTGTCCCATCAAACCAGAGGCGTCTCATGCAAACATCAATATTCCAAGGTGTCCAAACAAATGAGGTTTTGTGTTTGTTATCTCTCATTGTGGGAAGTCTAGTGTGACATCATCAGTGTATGTGTGCACAAACTCTCTCTTTCCCCCATGGAGCTTTGAATGCTGATGATCTGAGTATGCCTGGAATTCTGAGGGAGATTTTCATTGCTGAATGTAGTTAGAAGAGGATCGCTGAGTCGTCACTCCATCCAGGCACCCTCATGTTAGTATCAGTCCAATCGTATCAAAATAAGATTGTTCACTCCTTCACCTTTATGAGTCACAGTGATGTTCATGATGTCCTTCACATTACAGTCACATCCTGTTTTCTGGTATGAATTCTTACGTTATGAACAAGAATTGATAGACTTGATGATTTAGATTTGAGACATCACAGTACATATCTCCTCTGAGACAGACCAGGCGGCACGTAAGATTGGTGTGGTAAATAAAACATCAGGAAACAGTGCAAACATCTGTTGCACCACGGGATATTCATATCTGATGACAGTTGGGTGGTTTATTTTGGAAGGGCCTCCTGCTATTGACTTTGGGAGCATTTTGTCTGTTTGTCTTCTCAAAAACTGATACGAGGTTATGCTATATTTAAGAGTGAATGTAAGGCCTTCTCGTATTTCCCTCCAGCTGGTGTTATTTATTATGGAAGAACTGTTGCTCTTGGAGTTTTGTTGTTGTATTCCTCCTGCATGTATTGTGTATGTTGGCTAATGTATTTACAACCAGTGTAACAGTAAGGGCTCCATGTGTGTGTCTTTGGAAAGGTCAGAGGTCAGACTGCTCCATCACTGTATTTTTGTCGCTTGTATCTCAGCCAGACGAGTGTCTGCGGAGTTCAGTCAGACCGTGTCACTGGGTGTGAGCAATGATCTGATCTTCTTTGGCAATGATTTATCAAAAGTGAAAAGTCACTTTAAAAAAAGTGAAAAATGTTGACTATGTATGTACAAAACACAGTGAACCCACGTATCTCTGCTGAAGACTATATATATATATGAGATATTTAGCGTGTCAGATCCTGCCGACTGGTCTTGGGTTTGCCTGTAGCTTAGAATAAGCGTCACTGTGAACATGCTGATGTGAGTCTGTGCATGTCGGCACCCATCTGCATGGGTGAACACAATGAAGAGAATGACCCCCACCTCTTCACTTGAGCACACCGGCAGAATGGCTCTTTTGTGTGTAACTACAGTCTCTAGGGGCACTGTAACATAGGGAGTAGATACAGTCTGTACACTTAGAAGATACTGCAGGCAGACAGCACAAATCAACAGATACAAATCAGAAATTGTCTCTGGGGTTATGCAAGGCAGGTTTGCCCATTGGAAAGAAATGACAAATGAGGGTGACGTGTTAATTTTTTATGTTAAAATACTTTCTCTATCCCAGTTTAATGTGATTTTAAAAATACAAATGGACATATAAATGTCTAAACTTGAGTATAAAAAAGTGTGTGTGTCAATCTGTCTATATATATATAAGAACTAATATATAAAGAACCAATAAAGCAACTTTGGCTCAACTAATAATGTGAGTTTTCTGCATCATGCAAGTCTAATTTTGAGCAGTTTAAGATGGGCAAGTGTTTTAAAACCTGTTCGAAAATGGTTGTTGTTATTGTTAATTAGTGCTACAAAAAGTAACACTTCAACTTTGTGTTTACTAAAGAAAGTGTTATGAATATAAATGGCAAATGCATTTCAGTTTTTAATTGGTCATATTTGCCATTATACTGTACGTTCATTCTGCAAAACTGTCCTCTAAAATGTCATCTTTGGTTTGGGTGACATTTTCCAGGGCTGACATTCATATGCATAAACTGGCATGGAAACAAATTAGAGCCAGTGAGGACTGTTGATCTCCATACTCTCCTGTGTGGGGGAGGGATGTGTGTATTTACTCAGGGCCTGTCCCAGGTGCTATAGAACCCCTCCGGATTAGAGCAGGACTGGGTGCCTCCCCTTACTTCACACACACACACACACACAGTCATCAGTGAGCACCCCACCCCCAGACACAATCCAACAGACCATAAAGGGAGGATAAATTCCCCTGCTATTCCTCAGTCACTTTTAATCTGGCCACAGGAAAGAAAGTGATAAATGTGAAGGAGATGCACCGAATGAGTCAGTTCATCAGCTGATTCCACCATTCTAGATTGCTGTGACTTGTTCAGGAACAACTGCATGACTTACATCTAAAGAGATGGTGGGTCTGGCTGTCTCCTCAGCAGCTGTTTCTGGTAGGTGTTTTGTTACTCACATGTTTGTGTTTTTTCCTTGGGAACTAGATAATTGTGTTATCGAAAAGTTCTAGCATTTGTCTGAATGGTTTATGTAGAGGCTGAAGTGAATCGTATTGATTCGTTTTAGTTAAATCTAGTTGTTCCAACTTGATTTAAGCATGAAACAATTTATTAATATTTGGCCAGTTGCTTGAGTTTGTGCATTGCGTTATGAGTAAATCTATATAGCATCACACTCATAAAATCCTAACTGTACAAGTTTAAACAGGTGTGGTTTTTGTTGTCTAAGCAAAATATGCTGGTAAAATAAGTTCTCCCCAAGGTGTTTAGAGCTTTCTTGAGGAGTGCTGTGGTTTTCACAACAGAGTATACATTACTATCTCTGGTAGGCATCTTAAAGCTCTTTGGCTGCACTTTTAATGAGGTGAGGAATGTTTCCTTGCTTTGCAGCAATGTGTGAGGTGCTGAGTGCTAAAGCACTGGTGCCGTTCTGAGAAAACGCCCCATTGTCCTCTAAAAACACAGCTTTCAACGCCAACTTTACATTCCTCAACATGACTTGTAGCTTATGTTGAAACAATATGACTGTCAGTAAAGTGCTTTCAAGTGAGCAAGATAGAAAAATAGATTATCGTCTCTGATTTGCCTGCGACAAAGATGGAAACCTCTCGCAAGGGGGTCGATCCAAAAGAAAGCAACAAACACCCCTGCCATCAGGAGAACATGCAGGTTAATTGGATCTGGCTTTGAGCGCCGGTGTAGATTTCTGTTTTCCCATTCTGCTGTTTTGATGTGGTATTATCAGAGAGGGCCACATGGGCGGCTCTCTGGAGGGGAGTGGGCATGAAGCCCCGTGTTGTGCTTGGCTTTGGAAATCACCCTCCACAGGTGCAGCTCAAGATAAAGAAGAGCAAATGTGTTTGATCTCATGTAAGAGCGTATCTCTGTAGGAATCATATATGCTTCGCTGCGCTCAATTTGGTTTAAGCTGGTCCTAACTGCCCTCAGAAGACTTTTTGTTCATTATGATTTCCAAATCTTATTTGTAACTTCACCTGACTCTTGTGATCTATATGGGAAATACACGAAAACAAAGTACATGCTGCATTTTAACAACTGTATTTTATCTGAATAAAACTGAACTTGGTTTACCACTTTTCCTAGTAAATTGACTAGCAGCATATATTATATTTTTGAAGCTGGTCCACTGCATGTGATTCAACGAGCTTCATCAGAAATATATTTGTTAACATTTATAAATGCATTAGGAAACAATTTCTTTCTACAGCATTTGTTCGTCTTGGTTAATGTTAATTTATAAATATTGTTTGTTTTTAATTCATGTTTGTTCATTTTATAACTAATATATTTTAGTAGATGTACGAATTAAGATTAATTATTAAATGCTGTAGAAGTGGTTTATTTTATTTTTAAATGTATTGGTATAAATTCACATTATTAATAAATGCCGTAAAAGTATTATTTATTGGTAGTTCAAAGCTATTGAATTAATATTAACAAATTGAATCGTATTGTAAAATAGTGTCACTGTTAGAAAAAAGGTACAAAAGCTGTTACTGGGATGGTACAGTAACTTTTCAAAAGGTACAACTATGTACCATTTAAGGTACTAATATGTACCTTTTAAGGTACTTAAATTGCACCCGTTAGGGGTAAGTAAGGTACAAATGTGTACATTTTTGGAAGGGTACCTCCCTAGTGACAACATTTGTACTTTTTTCTGAGAATGGTACTAAAAGATCATGCTAGTATCCCTTCACTGGCTAATGAACATCTTCAGGTAAACCAGCATCAAACTAGCACTAACTAGCATCAAACTGCCTAAACCATACAGTTTTACCCATAAACAAGTTTTTTATCTGGTTGAATGGAATATATTCTGTAAATCGTTGTCACTTTACTTACTATTAGATCATCAGCTTGGCTTACACAAGAGCTTATATGCAGCGTTAACACATTTACAATGCTGACACTTCACACTGCCCTGAATGGCTTGTCTTATTCCACACGGTTGGTTTACCAGGTGGACACATGTAGCATATTATTGGCACTAGCAAACATTGTGCCACTTTAGTTGCTAACCACCCGAGTCTCCTGGAGAAGGTCATGTTGAGGGCAACACACAAAGTTAAACTCAGGCTTTTTGTGATCACAGGGTCCTTGTGTCAACAAGTCCGAATAGAGAAACACTCAGACTTACACACCGGTGGGAGTGCCTGTAAGGCAGCTAGGGACACGATGAAAGGAAGTGAGATGTTTTGCAGTACATTAGTCAATAACAAAGGTTCTGCAACTGTGATGAATCAAAGAAGAAGAAAAAACACTCTTGTCAAAGCAGCAGTACGCTGACCCAAATTTCAGATGAGTAATTTCTGTACATGTGGGTGTAAGAATGTGTTTGTGTGAATTAGAGTATTTGTGTTTCTTTGTGGTTTTAAACTCCTCACCTTCCCCATGGAGAGATGTGATGCTGAAGCGTTTTGACATTTTCTGGACCACAGCACAATCTGACTAGAAGCACATCGTTCATTAGGTTTCTCATGGGGATGTGGAAGAGGGTGGTGGCCGTTTATGTACAACTTGAGTGAAGCACGGAAAATACAGAGAGAAGAGACGTTTTTCTATACTTGAACAATCCTGAATGTGTTTGTCAGTCACGACATCTCACTTGGATCAGCTTCCAAGATGGCCATTGCGGGTCTGTTACTGGAATATGCTGATAAAGCTGGTTATTGTTGAATTTGGAGTGTAGCCATGGCAAATCAGCATAAATGTGCGAAAAACAGATATATCCATTACTGAAAAACAGATGGTTTGAACGGGTGAGAATCAGACCATACAATATAAGATCTATTTCTGTCTCACGATACAGTAATATTGCATTAATTTAGTGTATTATTATTCAAAACTAGGATGCAATGATTGTGGAATGATACAATGTGCGGAATGTTTCTTCAGCACTGATTGAACATATTAGAATGATTTTGAAGGATCATGTGACACTAAAGACTGAAGTAATGGCTGCTTCGCATCACTAGAATAAATTCAGATAGAAAAAGGTATAACTGTTATAATATTTCACAATATTACTCTTTTTCTGTATTTCTGATCAAATGAATGCAACCTTTAGACCTCAAACTTTTAAACGAGAGAGTATATATAATATCATTAGCTGATTTTAAGATAGCATTTTAGTTGAATTTCCATCAATACAATCATACCTTTTTTGTCACTTCAGAATTTTCTCTCTCTGCTTTGGAAGGAATTCCATATTTGAATGCATTACTCGTGGATTATCTGACAGCTGAAGTTGATCTGAGTCTTGACTGGTAATATCAGTATTGAGCCCAGAGGCCCTGAGGTGGATGCTTTGGCTCAGCTGTGACTCTCTGTTCAAGCCAGATTGTCCAGCTGTGTGATGGACGTGGATGATCAGCCCTGTTCACACTCCCTCTCCCTCCAGTCTTCTGCTCGATCAATGTGGTCGCAGTGTTGACCATGAGCTCATATCCACTGGGACAGGTGGTGTTCACATGGCTTGATTACTTTCCTTGAACAAAACAGTCAGATTCCTTCCAAATCAGCAAACCTCCTGCCTGGGCACACACTGCCTAGGGTCCCTGACAAATCTGCTTTTTATTGTTCCATGCTGTCTTTTCATCCTTGCAGTCCAGGTTTTTGGTTACATGTTTTTACTAATTTGCTGACAGTGCACTAGCTCAAACTCAAACACTCAGCATTAGCAGTAGCGGGTCATTAGTAATGGGTTTGGGAGAGAAAATGTGGTTTAACTGGTGTGTAACCGTGTGTGGGAGTCAGTATCTGTTGAGATATCCTAGGGATTTCAGAATAAAACTCCAGCACAGCAATGTCATTAAGTCCTTCTCCACATAATCTAGACATAAGAGACCAGAGGTTAACCCACGGTCTTAAGTTGTCTTGAGAGAGCTTAGATGTCAGACTTTGAATGTATTTATTGGGCTTGGACCCTCCTCTGATGCTCTCTGTGAGCTTGCTAGGTGGGGTGGGAAACTCGTCACAGATCAGAGGGTACGTCTTTGACTCTACACAGGGGTTTTTGGTTTCTCCAGCAGGGCGGTTTTCATCCCACAGAGACCTGGAAGAGCGCTTGAAAGTCCCAGCATGAAGTATTTAGCTCTGAACCTGTTCCAATTTATAATTCTGCTGACCCGTCATCATCCCCCCTGCCCATAACTCATATTATCTGCTGACATGTGTGTCCATACTGAAGACACTCTGCGGAATATAATGTTACAAAGAACCATGCATCTAGATCCATTCTGATTCAGTCATCCGAGGTTTACAAGCTTTTGAAAGTAAGAGACAGATGATTAATGATGAAGACCCGATTTGATCTCAAGCCCGCTATCCCCTCTCCTCAAAAGTTTCAATGAGTGCCCGCTATCAAGAAACAGAAAAATCTATGAAAATTCTAGGGTTAGGTTCACAAAGTGCATAGTTCTTAGGGTTGCATATGCAATGAATTTGAACTTGATGGCTTGAATTTGACCTCGAACTCGAAACATGGTTATATTAAAAAAATATGTAGTCAGGTCATTGTATATGTCAATTTTTAATAGGACAAAAATAAGTATAACGTCATTGACCAAAAAACCTCTACAACTGACACTTGTTTTCATTTGCTTGTTCATGCTGACGGGTTGATGATTATTCTGTTGTTTTGACAAGCACTGACCATTGTATAGTCTGGTCTCTATCAGCCTCTAACCCTAAACTTTGACCTTCAGCGATGGAGCTCTTGGTGACGGAGTTGAATGTGCTGTTGAAGCTGTTGGACCATGAGACCCTGAGTTGTGCTACAGAAGAGAAGAAAACAGCTGTGAAGAACCTTCTCAGACAACTTCAGCCCTCAGGTAAATACATAATATTAGTGTCTGATGGTTATTATCTGGTCCAAGTTGGGTTTAGTGGTTGGACCACCAGTTGGTAGACCATGTATTTCCAGTCATGTTCCTGGAAAGTCACCTTCTTGCAGAGTTTAACTCTAAACCTAATCAAACACACCTTCCTTCCTCCAAGAGAAAGATTGTAAAACATTTTGGTCTGCTTAGTTAGATCTGGTAGACCACCTTGGATAAGCCTATTAGGCTCTGTGGTCTCATCTGATTGACCACATTGAGCTATGAACTGTTCTGTTCCAGGAGGGAACTGCACAAATATCGCAAATTAAACATCAGTCTGACAGATAATTAATAGAAAAATATGCTTGAGACAACTTAGACAAAGAAAAAAACCTTTGGATCAAAAGTGACAAGACCTGAGGGAAAAACATCAGCTTGATGACGCCTTGTTTCTCTCATAAATGAGACTGAAAAAGCTTTTGGCAGTTGTCCTACATACATATGTTCTTTCTCTTCTCTTACTCATTCTTTGCAGTCACTGGAAAAGACTATACATACATGAACACCTCAGTATACAGAAATGGAACCAGCTTTGTCGAATCCCTTTTTGATACATTTGGTAAGTGGATAATATCTATGAGACTTACATCTCTCAACATCCTCCAATGTTTTGGAATATTACACTCATAAATTTGTTTTCACATTTTACAGATTGTGACCTCGGGGAGTTGAAAGTTGAAATGGAGGATCAGAAGAAAGAGCCCAAGACAAAACACACCAACCACACTGTTCCCAAACCAGTAAGAAATCTTCTCTCAGAGGATTACCCATAATACTCTGCTCCTTAGACCCAACGCTAATATATAGTGCACCATTTACCCTGATGTCAGTGTGTTTAAGGGCTGTGCTCTGCAACGATGAGATACGGCAGGAAGATTAATCATGCTGTAGTGAGACCTGCATTTCTCTTTCCAGCTGCATTGCACGTTCAGAGCCAGGTTGTTATCTTAAAGTCACGTAACCATCAGCCTTTCACGAGGTCCCCATAGATTCTATCTGCAGTCTTCCAGCAGTCAGATTTTTAATTGTGTGTGTGTCATTGTGTTTGTGTGCCATTATTAGCACAATAGTCCTCGATGGCCAGTATCTGATGTATTTCTCAGCCGTCATCCATATGGCATGTGGGTTTGGCTTTTGATTGGATGCAGCGGTCACATATCATTTGTTATTAGGGTAACTTGCCGAGTGTTGGAATGGAGCCACATAGTTTTACGATATTGTGAGGACTCACTGAAAAGCAGATGTTAAGTGTGAATTAATGTGATGGGGCAGACACATGGAGTAAGTCATTGTTTGCCACATTTTTTTGGACCAGAGCACAACGGACTCGCCTCCCCCCCTGCCCAATACACCACCTCCAGAGGATTACTATGAAGAGGCCGTGCCACTGAGCCCTGGAAAGATGCCAGAATATATCACCAGCCGTAGTGAGTCTTGTTGCTGTATTTCCATTGCTTGGAAAACATGGCATGGTCTATATAAATTCCTACAGATAAAATAACTTGGAGAGTGATGTTACAACTTTGTGTTCTTGCAAGAGTCAGAGCATTGATGACAGATCTTTCTTCCTGAACCACTTTAATTCAAAATGGATAGCAAATTTAAACCCATTTGCTTCCATAATGAAACACATTTTCATATGAAATAGTATGTTCAAGAAGGAAATATCCTAATCAAGAAGTCAATTCCGAATGAATTTTATTCCTTAGGAATTGACTGGATTTTGAAAATGTGAATGTTACATACCAGAATGGAGCTGTATTGATTGTGAAGTTACAAAAACAATGTTTAAATAGCTATTGGTTAACATTATCCAAGAGCTTACAAAGTGGCATCAGCTTAAAAGGCTGTTTCAGAGCAAATGGCTATATTTTAATTAATAATTGCATGGAGAAACTGTTTTCTATCTGAAATAAACTGCACAACGAATTGTTTAAAATAATACCTAGAATGTGCATTAAAAACGTAAATAGGGTCAAATCGGGTAAAAGATTGTTTGTATGGTAAAAGACTTTGTTTCATTTACTTTAATTCAGCTGTATGCAAGAGACTGGAAACACACGCTCATGTGAAGAAGTTTGGTTAACTCTGACCTACAAATTGACACATTTTGAGTCTTTTTGTTAGCAGGTATAGATATAGTCAGCAAAGGGAGGATTGCCCACTTGTTTTGTAGTCTTTAAAAAAGATTCCAGTTTAGAGTTAAGAACAAGTCCATGAAATGTTAGTTTTGTGTGTCTTTAAGACAGAGTTCGGTCTCTGGTACTACAACACTAATAGTTACCCCTTTATTTCAATTTAAATTAATGGAAATATCCAAGTTTTGGCTCTTTTCAAAAAAGAATACGCCCTCACTAAAAGTTGAGTCTTTTTATGCTTCAAATAAAGCAATAGCAGTTTAATAATGATGCTAAAAGAAAACTTGTGCATTCAAGCAATTCAGTGAGAAGATGATAAGAGATGTCAGTGAAATCACAAATCTAAATTTCACTTTACCAATTAGTTCATGCAAACTTTTATTTTGTTTTAAAGTCCTTCCAGAAAGCAAGATTTTTCTCTTTGCATGGCAGGTCTCATCAAATATGACACATCTGAGATTTTGCCATAAAATATATGCCATTGTGCATCTCTTATATATCTACAGGCAGCTCCAGTCCTCCTAATTCTATTGAAGATGGATATTACGAAGATGCTGAGAATAATTACCCAACAACGCAAGTGAACGGACGACGCAAAAACTCCTGTAAGAGGGGGGAACCCTGATGCTATAAATAGCGATGTCATTTCTTATCAGTAGTATTAGTATGGCATTACTTCTCCTGCAGATAATGACTCGGATGCCTTAAGCAGTTCTTATGAGTCATATGATGAGGAAGAGGAAGAGAAAGGCCAGCGTTTGACACACCAGTGGCCCTCAGAGGAGAACTCTATGGCCCCAGTGAGAGACTGCCATATCTGTGCCTTCCTGCTGAGGAAGAAACGCTTCGGCCAGTGGGCCAAACAGCTCACTGTCATCCGCGAGAACAGACTCCAGGTGAGCTGCCAACAGTCCTGAGGGATAAAAATGAGCCTTGATATTTCTTGGAAATACTATGATACATGGACACCTCTGAATCTTGTTTTATAGTGCTATAAAAGCTCTAAAGACCAGTCACCCAACACGGATATACCGCTCAGCCTGTGCACCGTCATCTACATGCCCAAAGATGGCCGGAGGAAGAAGCACGAGCTCCGATTCTCTCTTCCCGGTGGAGAGGCGCTGGTGTTGGCCATGCAGAGCAAGGAGCAAGCTGAGAAATGGCTCCAAGTAAACACAGTACCTCTCTCGCATGCTTGTACTGTATATCAATCTATTATACATACACACAATAGATGCATCCTGTTGCCAGAAACAGTATTGCACAAGAGGAAAATTGCTTTTGTAAAAGGGACCCCCTGTGTGATGGACTATGTTTACACTTGTTGGGAACCACTGATGTGTGTGTATCTTTGTGTGATTACAGGTGGTGCGTGACGTTACTGGTCAGGGGAATGGGTTGGACAGCCCATCATCTCCCATGATTCCTAGGAAGATTGAACTGGATAAGGTAGGATTCCAGCACACATTTGTCTCATCCTGACTCCTGTGCATCTCATCTTCATTACTGACATATAAAGCGTGCCAGTGATGGAATGGAGGAACTTTGGGGGATTCACTTTCTGTAAATGGTGGTCTCACTGTGAGTTGGATAGGAAAATAATTCCACCTATGATGCATATGATGAATACCTCATGTCCTTCTCTTTGAGAAAAAGCATTTGAAAAACATATTACTAATTGTACAGTGTACATGTCCAAAATATTAAACACTTTTTGTAAGCATTCCAATTCTATGCTTATTTTACTCCTTATGCTGCTGTTCAAAAATATCATTTGTATTACTTTTTTTTCAATGTAAAAATTGATTGATTGAAATTGACAGTAAAAATTTTACATTGTTACAAAAATATTTCTGTTATGAATCAATATACTACTAAAAATCGAAGATGTATCATGGTTTCCACAAAACAATTAAGCAGCACAGCTTTTTTCAACATTGATAATAATAATACATATTTATTGAACACCAAATCAACATAGAATGATTTCTGAAGGATCATGTGAGACTGAAGACTAGAGTAATTTAGCTTTGCCATCACATGAATAAATTACTTTTAAAAATATATTAAAATATAAAAATAGCTATTTTAAGTTGTAGCACTGTTTCACAATATTACTGTTTTTACTGTTGTTCTGATCAAATAAATGCAACCTTGATGCACTTAAGAGACTTCATTCACAACATTAAAAAATATTTTCAAGCTTTTGAGGTTGGTAAGTGGATGCTTCTAACTGGATGTGAGTCTGTCCTCTATCATTGTGTGTAATTAAATACCGTGTGTGTCTGTGTGTGTGAACAAACTGACAGCATTTAAATGTTCAGGGCTCACTCTCCATCTGCTTTAATTAAAAGGTGGTACATTCTGTCAGAGCAGCTGTAAATAATGTGTTGAATTTAAGGGACCTGTTGTGAGAGGCAAAATCATGGGGAATGTTATGATATGTGTGTGTTTGTATGTCAGGAAACACATTTTATCTGAATTCTGCAGTCAGTAGTGAAAGTGTGTTTCCTGTCTGAACTGGCTGGCCCCAACAGCACCCTGTTCCCTACACCTAGTTTGTAATAATCTGCATAAATTATTAGCCATATAATAGTTATAGATCTGTACTGTTAAAACGTTGGCATGTTTAGTTTAATTTGGCTGTGCTGTTGTCCCTGTAGTGCTGTTCTTCAGAGAAGCAAACCTCAGATTCTGACAGTATGCCAGGTGTTGAAAGTCCTCGCGATGGACGGGAAAATGGTGAGATCTTCAGTTTATTCTTCTCTGATTACACCTTTCACTTTCCTCTTTTTTATCTGACTTGCAACTCCTCTGTCTTTCTCTTTATTTGTGATGTTTGCTAAGGCAAGCATTAGTATTGCTCATATTCAGGGGATTTCTTTTTAACTCAAAAGTAAAATGTAAAATAAAGTAATTCAACGTCTAGTATCTTTGTTTTGCATATTAACTGCCTAGCAGGACCCTGGATACCACCCAAACCACCCTAGCAACCGCATAACAACATGAAAAACCACCCAAACACCCTAGTGACCACATAGCAACATACAGAGCTGGGTATATTACTTGCAAATTGTAGTCTGTTAATGATTCTAAATTACATGACAACATTTTTAGTTGGTAACATAATCCATTACACTACACATTTTAGGCAATATAATCAGAGTACTTTCTGATTACTTTTAGATTACTTTTAATGTTACCTACGTTTATCGGATTGATTTAAATAGGACATATTGTGCCATTCTGATATTAAAAATGCAAAGAAAATACATTAATTAATTTTGTTGTATAAAACAACAAATGTAAACATTATGTCAAGGTTTCCCAAACAGAGGTTTGTGAAGGAACTGCTGGGAGTTTGTGAGTTTAATGAAAAGCTAATAATTAATCAAGTCATAAAATTTAATAAACATTCAAATAAATCATTTTAAATAACTTCAATTAAAATAAAACGCTTACTAAAATGAAATATTTTGTTTACCTGCATGTCATGTAGGCATTTTAGATTTTTTTTATTAATCAATAAATTATGAATAATTTGTTGCTTTTGTGAGAATATGCATTTAAGTAATCAATACAAAGATAACTAGTCTGATTACGAGTATTTTAAGATGTAATTTAATCTAATTACATGTACTTAATTTTCAGAATTTGATTATGTAATCCAGATTACATGTAATCAGTTACTATCCAGCTCTGGAAACATTAAAAACCAGTCAGAACACCTCATCAACAACACAACAACTTAGAAACCACAGCAATTCCCTCACTGTGATAACACAAACACTCATAACTCCTTAGAAACTGCATAGCACTACCCTGGCAACTACTCAAAACATCAATATCATCGCTTTAGAAAGTTTATCGTGGCAAGAAACTCACAATTTCACACAGTGTAAAGATCTTGTTTTTCTCTTTCCCTCCCTCACTCTCTCTCTCACACACACACACACATTATTCATCCTTTCCCCTGAGCATCGTCATAGGTGCTCTATTAACAAGCAGGAAGTCTTAATGCAGGATGTGGATTGTTTGTGATTATCATTGTTTGGACCAGTGAAATCTTTATTAGCTTTAACCCAATTCCTCCTGATTGTGTCTCTGTAGACCACGCATCTCTTTACATTGTTTCACTGAACCATCAAATGCATGTTTACAGGTAAACCCAAGCGAGGTGCACTGTCAGAGCTAACGGGCACCGTAAGCCGAGCCGCAGGAAGAAAGATCACAAGAATTATCAGTTTCTCCAAAAGAAAGCCTCCACTGCCAGGAGACGCCCGCACGTCACTCAATCAGGATCCTCGGTGTGGTAGGACACACATCTTTCTCTCTCTCTTTCTCAGATTACAATACCCATGACTCTCTCCACCTGTTATTTTCAACTTCTCTTTCTTAGCCTTTGATGTCAGACAGTGAAGCAGAATAAATCTACACCATGAAAGAGAGGTGGGAGTACTGTAATAATTGCTGTAATTCTTTGTGTGTGTGTGTGTGTGTGTGTGTGTGTGTGTGTGTGTGTGTGTGTGCGCGCAGTGTGCGTGTGTGTGCGCGTATCAGTGCTGGAAGGAACACTGGTGTCGTGTGCGGGCCGGATCTCTTTACCTTTACTATGAGAAAGGAGAACAGCGGGTCCCCCACACTGCTGTGGCTCTGAAGGGATGCGAGGTCGTCCCAGGCCTCGGGCCCAAACACCCCTTCGCCTGAGGATACTGAAAGGAGGTGCAGAGCTGGCAGCTTTAGAGGTATTTTCTGTGACATTTTCACAGCAATGCTTCATAGAGATGTATTCTAGCAGTTAGCAATATTACAATTCTGGATAATGAAGACTAGCCAACAATTTTTATTATGGATATTGAAATGATTAAATTTTTGTCTAAATAAATGAACATAAAACACTAAGATGTATTCACCGGCAGCATTTAAATATATTTACATCACATCCTTATAATGTACATTATGAAAAATGGATATTCATTCTCCAATTTGTTAAAAGGTTACATTGGACCATAATTTTGGCTGATAACTGAGTGTTATTTTAGAATTATTTATATACTATTATATATAATATCAAGGGCGTAACCATGGTATAGATATTGGGGGGGTCCAAACGTGAGCCCTCCCCCAGATATTTTTTTTAAGTTCAGTCGCGGATCAGATTGTAAAAAGTATATGGTGGTTACGCCCATGTATACTATTATAATAGTCATTTTTAATTGGCTTTTAATTTTATCATTTATGTTTTCAGTTTTATTTTTGATTACATTTTAGTCATTTAGTAATTGTAAATTTTTATAATTTTTTAAAAATTATTTTATTTTATTTATATTACATTTTAGTTTACATTTTAAATGTTTAAGTGTCACTTGATGTACTGATGTATTGTGCATTCCTATTATACTATCAATAAAATGGCAATAGCTCAAAAAAATATGTTTGGTAATTCTTTAATACTCATTTATCATGTACATCATATACATTAAAACAATATATTCTGTCCAAATCTTAGTTTATGTCTGTGTGTGATATATATTTAGTCTCTGGCTCTGTTTGTGCTTGTAGCTCATGTTTGTTCCTGTGTGTGTTTGTTGTGTTAGGCGAGTTGCTCGGAGGACATGGGCCGCTGGCTGGGAGTCCTTTTGGCAGAAACCGGTTCCTCTGCTGACCCCGAGTCCCTTCATTATGACTATGCAGATGTGGAAACTATTGCCAACATCCGTACAGCTGCCCGTCACTCTTTCCTGTGAGTTGAGGGTGAAGGAGATGAGGGCCTATATTAGGTCATCTTGATGATTTTGACCAACTTGTTTCTTTTCCTGTTTATTTAGATGGGCAACCTCCACAGATTCGAGAACGTATGATGAGGTTCCTTTCGAAGCCATAGAGGTTTGTGGTCGCAGATGAACAAACATTTGGTCATCTGCTTACACTCTAACACAGTGGTTTGCAGCCTTTTCTCAGAGGACACTTTTTACAAGCCACATGCTTCCCTCCAAAAGAAATCTCTTCACAAAAAAGCACTTCAATCTATGTGCACAGACTTAAATGCATCATAGACAACATGGTAATTGTTAACTTTAAGAAGAGATCAGATGTGTGCATGTGCCGTGACAGGACTTTAATGAAAGATGAGAAGCGTGTGATGACTGTGTGCAGTAATTAAGGGTTAGAGCAGGTTCAGTCGTCATTAACGTGGCTTGTTAAACCCATGCTGAACCTTCAGATACCCGCACAGAAGCTTCAGTTCTCCATCTGTGCATGCCGCAAATCATGTGAGCAGGTTACACAAAAAGGATTTGTCTTTTTCTAAAATTTTAGTAGTGTAGAAATTGTTTGATTATTAAAAAAAAAAATGTCTCCGTTGTTTATGTAACATTGGTCATTATTTTTATTCTCCAGCAAAAAGCAGTAAATCGGGTCAAAACTAGTATTTTAACAATATAAAGTATTTTTTTAAATAACAAAATATGTTATCTAAAATTTGAAAAATGTTATATTTAATAATAAATAGAATAATTTAGATGGCCCCCCCCCATACACACACACACACACACACACACACAATGTTAAATACATTTCTTATGACAGAACTCATTTTTTTCAGTCTTTTTTGGTGAAAAAACAGAAACAATAGTCATTGAGTTTTTAATTCAATTATTATTAAATAATATTAACTGTTAAATAATGTTTAGTCATCCTCAGCATTCCTGGAAGTTTGCTGAGTCCCCCCAGTGGGCCCTGGCTCTCTTTTTGAGAACCACTGTAGTAAATAAAGCAAAGATTCTACATTATATTTCATTTTTTTTAATAAATAAATAAACAAATCAGTATATTTTTGTTGATATGTTTATAAAAACACAATTGGCACGAATACTGAATATGAAGGACATTAATGGAATTGGAATCGTATGAAACAGGATATAGTACTCTATATCTATATATATATATATATATATATATATATATAGAGAGAGAGAGTGAGAGTGAGTATCTGACCTGGTACACTTTTTCCTTTCAGCAGGAAAATGAGAGGTTGAGGGGAGGAGCACAAACGAAACGCCGTTCATCTTTCTCCAGCAGTGACACAGGAAAGCCCAGTCCACAAATCACCCTAAGCGCCACGGCTCCAGTGAGTCCCATCACACTCTGCACTGTGCTGGTTGTGCTTATAACAAACACAGCTGTTGGATTCAGCATTGTCTTTAACATGGAGTATGATGGTTTTATGTTTTATTAGATTACTGCTCTGCCTTATTTTGGCCATTTTGAAAATGGCTGCAGAGTTCTTGCACTGGCACATCAAAAGCAGTCAGAATAATGCAACCTGAGCTTAACAAGACATTTTGATCTACAGCTTTCTGCATTTTCACACTCATTCTCCCACCAGATAAGTGCTAAGAGCTTTGCCACATTCTCACGGACTTCTAGGGTCTGATCTTTGACCTTTACTTGACATTGCAGACGCAAATCAATACGGGAGGTATGGGAAAACGCGGGCACAAGAGGACGCACGCCAATACTTGAAAGAAAAAGAAGACCTGGAGAAAGACATAGACAGTATCAGAAGCACACTAGTCTCACTGCGGAAAAAGAAACGAGAGGCAAAAGAGAAGATGAAGGGTGCAACGGGTGAGAAAGCAAGCTTTCCTGCCTATTTAAAGAGATATTCCAGGACTCTTTCAAAATAGTTAAACAAGTGACTTTCCCCACTTTTACTGGCAAAATGGCTTTTTATTGCTTTCTTTCTTTTAGCATATTGCACATTTTAATTCAGTCACGTAAACATTTGTCCTTGTTTTTCGTTTATATCCATGTTTATGATACCTAGTGTTCATAAATTGTTCTCTTGAGAGGGTACCAGCCATATTATCATAACACAGAACACATTTAAATTGCAATATGGCTTGAAAAATTAAGACCACTATAAATATTAGAACAGTGTTTTATAGTACTGTAAAATTTTGCTTTTTTTATTTTACATTGGGAGTCTACTATTACAATAGTAATGTTTCTTATTTTATTTAATATTTTGATTGTAAAAATTATTATTAGTTTACTGTGAAATAGTATTATTGTAATACTACTAGTAGTATATTGTAATATTATTGTACTTTAATATTTCATGTTTTCTATGTTTTAATAATAAGAATTATTATTATTTAGTAGTGAACTAGGATTATCGCAATGGTCATGTTTCTGGTGTTTATTTTTTCTAATGTTTTTACACTAAATAACAATTACACTACAATGTAAATTACAATGAACATTACAATTATAATTTTACAACTTTTCATGCCAAATTGTGCATCCCTACACACAAGCACAGCGAACCTAGAGCTTTTTAAAACCACATTTTAAAATCACAATCAATTTCTTCCCTAAATTGTACAGCTTACTGTCCTTAAACTCATGTCGATGTCATTTCTTTGATTATATGGTCATAATGGATCTGCCAGATATTCATATGTAAACTGAATGATGTACATGTTGTGCAGATAAGCAGAAGTTGACTTTAGAGGAGCGTGTGGCCCAGCTGGAGGACAGCTGTCGGGTGAAAGAAGGAGAGCGTGTGGACCTAGAGCTCAAGCTCACGCAGGTGAAGGAGAACCTGAAGAAATCGTTGGCTGGTGGAGAACTGGGGGCGCCTACAGAGTCTAAACCTACAAACAACGTACTGACTGGACATTAAAAGCAAATATTAGAATTATTAGTTTGATCAAAATTGTTAAATATGCTGCATGTTTTCCTGATAGACTCAAAGGACGGAGACTCAGTATATGGAGTCGTTTCTTCCTGCCAACTGCGCCTCTGAAATTCGTAAGCGGCCCCCCTCCATCTATGCATCCACTAAGGGAAATGTTATGCAGAAAGCTAAGGTAAACACATCAGTGTTCACAACATTATGCAATGCATCAAAAAAGAGATCACATTGTCTTATTCTAAGTCAGTCTCTAATGAGTTTCATTGATCAGTTTGGGTCCCTGCTATTAAGATTTTATGTTGCAGAATAGGCATGTTTGTGTGTGTCACTTAATCTTTAATGCTTTTTACCCAGGAATGGGAATCCAAGAAGGGGACTTAAACTGCTGATCAGGAAGAACTACACTTATGTGCCATGTCAAGGTTAACATGAGGACTTTTTTTTACCAACTTCCCCCAAGATAGACTGCTGTATATGCAAATATTTTGACTACGACGCTGCCACTTTTGTAACTTTATTATGAACAAGCAGCAGCTCTATTAATACTTTGCAGTCAAATTATGACGTCCTATATCTTGTGGAGTTTTACATTACTGGTGCAAAATATTGAAGGAATTTGGCAGTATGAGGAATAATAGTTTTCCACTGAAAGTGCAAGAAAGTTGTGGGTAGGTTGTAAAGAAAGAGGCAATGCATGTTTAAGACAATTCACTGTAATATTTTAAGAGAGACATGGTGTTTGATTTGTACAGTCTTTTTTTTTTTTTACTCCATTGCTTATACAGTACTTCTGCCGTAAATTCCGCCCTTAACCAAGTGGTGCTAATAACGGTGTTTATATGACAATTGTAAAGAATTAACATTCCTTTTTTTCTAGCCTCACTGTGTTGAGCTGATCCTTCTGTTTGTAACCTTTTCTTTTCCACTTTTTAAATGCGAGTAACATTTGCACTTTAAAAATGTCTTTAGACATGGATGGGAATATTATTTTAATAAAGGAAAACATGTATTTGTTCTGTTATAGACTTACATGGGAACTATAAGAAAGAAACCATATAGGGCATTACTGAAAAACCAGACCCTAACCCAAGTAACATGAACACATTCATATATCCTAAAACAGGTATTTAAGAACCCTATGCCACTTAGTTTCAAAACACATGATTTACAGAAAGGGGATTGTCAGTTAAATGTTTAATGCAATACAACTCTGTTAGCGATGTTTCAATACTGAGGAGGAACAGACCCAGTTAAGTATAAACAAAGACTGCTTGTGTCAGATTTAACATACAAACAGAAGTTTCATAAAATGTTTAATAACAGTAAAAAAGCAAACTATTTAAAAAAAGTACTAAGTTCACAATCCACATGAAAGTTTAGAGTTCACACTCAGGGGGCAAGTCAACGGTCAGCTCACTGATCGTCTGTAGGAATGCCTCCATTTCATCAACGTATTCCACTGCTGCATGAGAGGAAAGATTCACTGGGTATAAAATACTTTTCTTTGACCACTTTAAGCTACATTTATAAATGCATCCATTACCTCTGGGCATCTTTAAAGGTGAGAGTGGCAAACATGGGTCCATAAGCAGCTCTTCCACAGGTGAAGCGGTTGGCCACATCTGTTTTCCCAGACCAGCCAGAGAGAAACAACTGAGGTAGACTTCATCTGGAACACCATAGGTCTCAAACGCTGTAGATTTAACATGGGACAGAATTATCAAGAGCTGAAGTCAAGAGTTTCGTTTTGAAACCATAAAACAGCAGGTCGGTCTTACCGCTTGGGTTATATGGGAAACACTTCTCAATCTCCGGCAACTCCTCACTCGCTGGCTGAGCAGGGGCCTTACACTGATGGAACAAAACATTGAATCAATCTACAAACAACTTTCATACGGTTTATATACAGATCAAGAACGAACCTTGGCTTCAGCAGGTTTAGTCTTCTCCTCTGCTTTAAGAGATGCTGCTGGAGTGGCAACAACCTTATTTATGACACCTAAAGCTTTTCGGCTGGACTGCAGAGGAGCGCCAAGACATGCCTTTCCTGTCAGGGGTGTTCTCAAGCACTGATCTGTAAATTTGACAGACGTAAATGAAGGACTTCGTGAGAAGGTTTCATAACCAAAACGGGAGTGTGTTGGTCTCTGACCACTGGCACTGACCTGGAGCAGAGTGCAGTCTGTTCTGGCGAGATTTGATGGCTGGAGTGGTCAGTCTGCCATTCTCCTGATCCAGATAAATCATGGTGTCCATGTCTGTACGTTAGCTTTGAGAAGCATTGACAAGCAATAGAATGAAATGTAACTTTCTTGATTCAAATAATGTTATTCATGGTTTATAACGAAGCAATTCGCCCAGCTTAAGTTAGCGTTAGTTCATTCAGTGTCAGTTTTACATTAAACAAAAAAGTGACTCGCGGAATATTAACTTAACTTACGTGAGTTTTACCATTACGTTACATAAAGTCAGGTTAATTTACACGTAACAGTCTTTTGTAAGTTAAACCTTACCGTTTCTTTGTGATTAGTCTTTCCTTCTCTACTGAAGCAAAATGTCGTTTGTTTTGGTTTCGCGTTTCCCGGCTGAGTTTTAAAAGGCAACCTGCTTCCTGATTGGCTGATGAAGTTTCCTCATTGACCAGGCGATGCTCTTGGTTCAGTGAGTAAGCGCGACAGTGCCACCTTATGGCCAGAGTGAGTAAAGCAGTGGATCATAGATTTATCGGTGAAATGTTGGCGGTGATGCACGAATGGCGTTCAGTCTGATAGTAAACACGAAGAAGAAGGTGAAATCTCCAAATGTATCTTTTAATATGGGAGGATTGATCCATGGATGAATAGGTTGGGTGATTATGAGTGGGTGATTAAATATTCAGATGATTCATCACTACTGGAACAACATAATTGAAAATGTCAACATAACTACTGTTACAAATTAGCTTAGTTGATTATTAGTGACCTAGAAATAATGCATAATTGAATGCGTTTTTTGTTGTTGTTTTTTTCATTCATTTTGTTTATTATTATAACTTTATTTACAGGTTAAAATTAAATTTGAATCTCATTTTGACAATGTGGAATCAGACTGAGGACCCCACATACATGCATACACTGACCATTAATGCTTTTATTATGGTTAGTGCTTGTGGAGTTTACAGCATCCCTACAGCACATTACGTTAACTAGCAAAACAAAGCAAGAAGAAAGCACCGAATCTTTAAATAAATCAGTAATGTGAAGGCAACTGCGAACAGCATTCTTCTTTGTGTCCTGCTGCAAATGAGTCTGTATGGTGATTTATGTGTTTCATTGTTGTATTATCTTCAGTGCAACAATGAACCAAGTCCAGCTTTTGTTATAAGGGACTATTTAACTGTAATTGATGGGGTAGGCAACAGTCTTTTCACTTTTACAGTCATTTGTGCAATACATTGTTCATTAATGGAGATTGGAGGTAGAGTTGTTCATCCATTAGAATAAAAGGTAGTAGAGCCAGTAGACAATATTGACGAGGAGAAATACCATGGGGAAATATACTCGTGCATGTCTGTCGATGTTGTTAGGATTCTCGACACTCATCATGGATGCTGCTCGGCGAGACATTTGCTTTACGGAGGACAAACCGCACCCCTTCTCTTTCTTCTTGTCTGTGGCTTCATTTCCTTCGCATGTCACAGATTGCTCAGGCGTCTCCTGCTGAGTGGATTCTTCTGTCTGCATCTTTTGGGTGATGTTGAATTTGCCAAGTGAGTCGTACCATTTGACTGTTCAAATTCTTTGAGTAGTTCCTGTGAAAATTTAATGTAAAATTAAAATCTATAATAGTTTGTAAAAATGTATAATTTTAAGCACTTTCCAGAGGTTTCTCACCCTTTGCACATCTTCAATGGTTTGGTGCTGCATGGTGCAGAAATGAGCGCAGGCATATTCCAGCAGAGCACCAAAGATGAAGGTGAAACAGATGCCGAGATAGATGTCGATAGCTTTAATGAAGCAGTTGGCATTGGGAAGTGAGGTCCTGGCACCCATCATCAGTGTGGTCATGGTAAGAACAGTGGTCACCCCTGTCAAATAATGGATTTGACAGAGAATATTTCATTTAGTTCATCTAGAAATGTTTTGTAGTATATGTTTTTTAGCGTAATACGCTCTTGGAATCACTGACCGATGCAGGTGCGAGCTGGAACAGAGGACTGACTGATCCAGAAAGACACCCATGACAGAACCACCAGCAATGTTGAGGGCACATATGTCTCCAGAATGAAGAACAGTACATTTCTCCGTAAAGAGAAGTGAAGAACTAGCTTCGGGTAAAAACCTGCAACAGATCCAGAATAATCGCAGGTGAATCATTGTACAAAATATTTTTTTTGTTGTTGCAATTTTCACAAAAAAAAGTACTATAAGAATGCTACATTAAAAAATAATTAGTTGATTAACTCCAAGATATCTTATTATATACAATGACATTTTAAATGGTTTAAAATTGCATATATATATATATATAAAATACTGTAATTTTTTTTAAAGTAAAAACCATATAATATATATATATATATATATATAGCCCCTAAATGACACATATTTTTAAATAGTTTTGTTTCTTCTCTTTTTGTTTTCTGTACGGTATTACATTAGCAACACCTGTTATACCTTTGATTTCTAGGAAATATGCAATGAGTAAATGTACAGTGGGACCAAAATTTGAATGTATGAATTTTAGTCTGTTAAACACACACACAGAGAGATGATTAAACATCTGCAGAATAAAAAATATGCTATGCAATTGTTTGTTTTATCATTCTAAACCTTGAATCTCTTTTTGTGGAATAGTTGTGCTTGTGCCTGTGCTATTTTCTTTGAAATGTCATTTGGATGATCTTTTGTGATCTAATGCAATAGCATTCACACTTCTTTTAAGTCTGGCTTAAGTGTCCAAATTCTTTTTTGGGATTTTGTAAATCATTATTGCGCTGTAAGCCGCTTAGAAGGAAGATGTCTGCCAAATGCATATCAATGTAGAATGTGGCTGAAAGACCAAGACTTTCTGGTATGGTTTAGGAAAATAAAATGTAAAAGTGACCAAGACATTCACAATAAAATTCAAAGTTTTTACCTGTTTCATAAACAGCTTCGGATACGGTTGTGTAGTAGCTCTCCACACTGTACTGGGCCAGACGCAGTGTATCTAACCCCTTCACTGAGTCATTCCCTCGGGTCCAGTAAAACACCACATCCTGTAAATTATAGCCCCCTGAACATGCATGCACACACATACAGGTTTAAGGGTCGGGACAGCCTGATCTCCAATAATCAATAAAATAATTAAAAACATATGCATTTGTTTTGTTTGAGTGACAACACTTACAGCTTTCTAATTGCAAAGTACACTCTTGTCTATCCATAGGATACTTGGTAAGGTCCATGTTGCAGGCGATGGTTGCTGTTATGCTGCGGAGAAAAGGAGGAATATTGATTGAACCATTTCAGTGGGAAGGTGCACATACATCTGTCTGGAGCAGCTGTTCAGCCTCTGGTAAGAAGTTGTAAATTCAGAGTCAGTGTTTACCGAAGAGCGTAGAGCACAGTGCCGTTGCTGAAGATGCGGATCAAACGGTTCTCCACAGTTACATCATGGAGGAAAGAACGCTTAGAATCAGGGATGAACGTATCGGGGATCCACAGCAAAGAAACCAGCCGCCCATCCAGACTCAGACTTTCATTTCCAAGGAATACCAGGCGGGAATCTCGCCATCGTTGTCTTAGAAAGATAGTGGCTGTGTAGTCCTGAAAGTGCATGAACAAAATTGATCAGAATATTATTAATCTGTTGCCTGAAGCCTCTTATCAAAGCAAGTTTATAAATGTAAATAGTACCATGTTAATCTCAGAGATGGCATCAATGCTGGCAATATCCAAACTCATTCCAATTTCAACAGGCCCATCTGTGGAAACAAAGACATGTGTTTTTATGATTAGGTTTTAATTATTTAAATAACTGTATGTGTTTTAATTCTCCATCTATATTTAATTAGCCTCACGGTTAAAGTTTGGCCTTAGGTATCGATCGTAGCCTTTCATCAGCCTCTGTATGGTGGGCTGCAGGTGAGAATCATTCCACTCGGTGTAATGATTCCCATTAAACCCTCTTTCACTGGGAGACAGGGAGAAATGTTAACAATGTGGCTGTCCGGTGATTCTAGTCTCGGCACGTCAGATGTTTATCTCTTTACTCACCCGTCTGTAATCAACAGAAATAGACTCATCCAGAACAGAAGACAGAGCAGCATTCTGTGATATACAGATGAGCAGTGGCTGTGAAGAGGATTTAAGAAAAACATTGTTAAAATCATCCCATCAAGGACAGATTACGCTCCTACGACACCGCGGGCACCAGCTGCTCTGATGGTCCTATCTTGGCACCCCCCACACAGTTTTTTCAGAGGGATTATACTATTAGAGAATTCGTTTTTGTAATTTCACCTTTGTATTCTACATTTGCCTGTTGAAATGCCATAGACTTATGGACTTATTTCTTTAATTGATTTATTTGTAATCAAAATTATGTTTGTAAAACTAAGAACTGTAGCTTTAATTCTCATTAAGGGATAGTTCACCCAAAAAAAGAATATTCTGTCATGTTATTCAAACCTGTATACATTTTTTCTTCTTCTATTGAACATGAAAGAAGATTGTGGTTGGTTGGTTGCAGGTGCTGGTCCCAACCTATGTACATAGTACTCAAAAATAATAATAATACAAAAATACTATAGATGTCAATGGGGACCAGAACATTTTTGGTTGCCCACATTCTTCAAAATATATTATTTTATGTTCAGCAGAAGAAAGGAAAGGAAACAGGTTTGGAACAATTTGAGGGTGCGTAAATAATGACAGAATAATATTTTTGGGGTAAATTATCCCTTTAAGTGGCTGATGATGAAACTGAGTGATGCACACATTGAAGCAGGGTTCTATACTTGGTTCCTGCTGTTTTTGATGATTGAATCTCTTTTCTATTACCTTTTTTGGTCATTTCTGATTACTATATAACAAATTTAATAATTATAAAATTGGTAATTAATTATTCAACAATAGTTAATACAATTGTTAAAGCATTTTTAAATAACAGAACAACTCGTTTTAACAATTTGTTAAAACAATTTGTTAAACAAATATTTCCATGAAAAAATATTTATATTATAGAATTTTCATGACTTTTCTAGGCCTGATAAACACAATTCCTTGATATTACCAGATTTTCAGAGATCGTATAAACCCTGTCACTGTCTGCAATATCTTTTTGCAGTATCAATACAATATATTATTGTTAATTATATTAATACACTGCTGAATGCCATTATAATTAGTTAATTGAGCACATTTGAGTATGTCTAATATTAATTTTATTGTTCCCAGGTGTCTCTCAGCTCAAGGTCTTAGGGCAGTGGTCCTTCTTGACTTTCCTAAGTACCCATAAACCATGCAAACTTTAATGTCCCAGAACTTTACCACTAGATGGCAGCAGTCCTCTCTGCCCACACACAACTGCACCACCAACAGCTTTTCATTAATGTACCATTTTATTTAATGCACAACTTCTCGGTCACTCTTCCACTTTACTTTAAGCTGATGAAGCTGATTGCCTTGCCTCAAGACACACCAGCAATTACCACTGCGGTTATTGTCATGGGACCTGAACAAGAAGCAGTCTTTAATGAAAGGCGCTGGACCATTTTACCACAGATCAGCCCCCACCAACCATTTCTCTCGCTCTTTCTCTCTGTTTCCCTTTATTGTAAGTCTCTCTCTCTCTCTCTTTCTCAATGGATTCTTGTAGATTAGAGCAATCTTTCAAAATGTCAGGGCACTTCTATTTCAAAATTAGTCGCATAAAACAGACCTTTTGAGGTGTTACAGAGGAAAACCTTGAGGTTATCATGTGTCAGCAATTTCACATACATATTTTTAAATATATGATTTTTTTTTTTCACAAACTATCACTATTGCATTAATCTACATTTACATTTATGCGTTTAGCAGACGCTTTTATCCAAAGTGACTTACAGTGCATTCAGGCTATACATTTTTTGTCAGTATGTGTGTTCCCTGGGAATTGAACACACAACCTTTTGCGCTGCTAATGCAATGCTCTACCACTGAGCCACAAGAACTAAAAAAAAATCACATATTGAACTATCAATACAAAATCTATCACATATATTCTCCAGAATGTAAACATTTTTCCATCTTCTTGTAGGCATTCTACTCATTTCATCATTCCTACTACATTTTCTTTCTTATTTTCAATCTTTAATTATTCCTCTCCACCTCCTCCATCCATCAGCTGTCCTCATCTCTGTCATGCCGCATGAACATCTCAATGATGTACTTTACCTGTGGAGATCTGAGAAGCAGATCATTGTGGCTTCACCCTTCACTCTTCTTCTTGGTCTCTCTCTCTTAGTATTCCAGCTAAATGTATCCAGGTGTTCTCGATACTTTTCTCTGTTTTCTGTTTTTCTTGGTTCTTCTATGTCTTATTTAAATATGTTATTGTTTCTTGCTCTCTCAGCACGCAGTGTGTTTCCTCCGTCCAAGCATGGCTTCCCTCACACTCATCACTTGACTGGCTCAGAGAATAACCCTCTCTGCATTCCCCAGTCTCTCTCTCTCTCTCTCTCTCTCTCTCTCTCTCTCTCTCTCTCTCTCTCTCTCTCTCTCTCTCTCTCTCTCTCTCTCTCTCTCTCTCTCTCTCTCTCTCTCTCAGATGCCTCTCTCTCTCTCTCTCTCTCTCTAGATGAATCTCTCATTGCTCTCTCTCTCTCTCTCAAATCAATGTCATTAACAATCTCATGTGGCTTGTTTCCTTTCACTCAACTGCTCCCCTTCCCATTTCAATCTCAATGCTGCTTTGTTCCTTGTTGTAAATTCACATCACATTTTGCATCAGTCTTTCATCTCTATTGTTTCATGTATCCCTATCATTTTTGTCTCACCAAGTTTCTGTGAGAAGATCTATGTCATTTTATTTCCTCATTTTTTCTTTCCGTGTCTATCTCTTGTCTCGCTATTTTCTCCCCATCTTTTCATCTTGCTTATCCGTGTGTTCTTTTAGGATTCCTCGATGGAGAGTTTGTCATTCCTCCCAGGGATTTTCACTGCTTTTTTGATTGCCAACTCTTCCTTTGGCTAACACATTACTAAAGGTCACAGCCTGGACCACATGGAATTTGTGCAATAGAAAAAAGTTCCACAGATTTGTAAAGTAAGTAATTTACAATGATTTACAATGATTACAATGACACTTCCCGTGCACCTTGGTTGTGCATTGGCTAATTAGATTTTCATTGCCCACTCAACAAAATATATATTTTATCTCTCCAGAATACATATTTAAATGCATGCTAAATTTATTTTGTAAACAGTGTTTGCTTAATGAAATATATTTTTAAAATGGACAATAATCTGACTTTCAAATTTCAAATTGTTTAAATTTTAGATGCCAAAATAAATTACAAAATGTATTTCAGGGGGCAAGAATGTACAGGTGCATCTCAATAAATTAGAATGTTGTGGAAAAGTTCATTTATTTCAGTAATTCAACTCAAATTGTGAAACTTGTGTATTAAATACATTCAATGCACACAGACTGAAGTAGTTTAAGTCTTTGGTTCTTTTAATTGTGATGATTTTGGCTCACATTTAACAAAAACCCACCAATTCTCTATCTCAACAAATTAGAATACTTCATAAGACCAATAAAAAAATGTTTGGGGGAATTGTTGGCCTTCTGGAAAGTATGTTCATTTACTGTATATGTACTCAATACTTGGTAGGGGCTCATTTTGTGTCTATCTCAACAAATTAGAATACTTCATAAGACCAATAAAAAAATGTTTGGGGGAATTGTTGGCCTTCTGGAAAGTATGTTCATTTACTGTATATGTACTCAATACTTGGTAGGGGCTCATTGGCGTGGCATGGAGGTGATCAGTTTGTGGCACTGCTGAGGTGGTATGGAAGCCCCGGTTTCTTTGACAGTGGCCTTCAAGTCATCTGCATTGTTGGGTCTGGTGTCTCTACCATGGTCATTTAACCAACTTTTGGTGCTTTTGGCAGTGTGGGCAGGTGCCAAATCCTGCTGGAAAATGAAATCAGCATCTCCATAAAGCTTGTCAGCAGAAGGAAGCATGAAGTGCTCTAAAATTTCCTGGTAAATGGCTGCGTTGACTGTGGACTTTAGACCAACACCAGTATGGTGAGACATGGCAGCCCAAATCATCACTGACTGTGGAAACTTCACACTGGACTTCAAGCAACGTGGATTATGTGTCTCTCCACTCTTCCAAATGAAATGCAACATTTTCTTTCATCTGAAAAGATGACTTTGGACCACTGAGCAACAGTCCAGTTCTTTTTCTCCTTTAAGATGCATCTGACATTGTCACTGGTTCAGAAGTGGCTTGGTAGCCCTTTTCCTGAAGATGTCCGAGCGTGGTGACTCTTGATGCACTGACTCCAGCTTCAGTTCACTCCTTGTGAAGCTCTCCCAAGTGTTTAAATCGGCTTCGCTTGACAGTTTTCTCAAGCTTGCAGTCATCCCTGTTGCTTGTGCACATTTTCCTATTCAATTTCTTCCTTCCAGTCAACTTTGCATGTAATATGCTTTGATACAGCACTCTGTAAACAGCCACCCCTTTCAGTAATGACCCTCTGTGATTTACCTTCTTAGTGGAGTGCGTCAATGATCGTCTTCTGGACCATTGCCAAGTCAGCAGTGTTCCCCATTATTGTGGTTTCAAAGAACAAGAGATACCCGGAATTTATACTGTAGGGATGGTCATTAATTAAAACTCAAATGTAAATATTCTAATATTTTGAGATACTGATTTCGACTTTCATTGGCTGTAAGCTATAATCCTCAAAATTATTATTATAATTTTTTAAATGTTTTACTTTACATGTAATGAATCTAAAATATATGAAAGTTTCACGTTTTGAAATGTTACAAAAAAAATGAAATTTTTCACGACATTCTAATTTATTGAGATGCACCTGTACATTTACAATCATAAAATACATTTTGGGTAAATGCAATATATTTTAGACAATATATATATCCATCAATATATATATATATATATATATTATTTTTTTTTTTTTCTTTTTTAAACATACTGTCAATATATATAAATATAGGGAAAATATATTGATTATGGCAGTGTCTATTTACAGATAGCCAACCAAGTTGACAAGATTATTTTCACTAACTCCACCCACTTCTGTTCAGATGTTTTCCCTTAAGCATAAATAGCATATCATTTTTATTTAAACTCTGGAGTGAATAGCAGCTACCACTGTTTGCATTTAGTGAAAACAATGTTGTTTATTCATATTAATACTTGGTACAAACTGTAGGCTGTATCTATGCCACTATTTACACCCAGTGTAAGCTCCTGCCATAAATGAATAAAAGCTGATTGTTATTCAGTAGAATCATTAACTTAAAACTTGAGCTTTTTAGTAATACTACATCCACAAAACTAGGTGTCTGTATCAGTCCAAAACTGTTTTTATATTGGCCAGTGCAACATGTTGACCTTGAATGAGTATTTGTTTTGTATATAGAAAAATATTATGTTCTATATAGTATGAATGTAGTCCTAATCTGGACATATTGCGTTCGTCATGTTGTCACTACTAAGAGAGCTGTGAGTTGAGTTGTTTCAATATAATTTACAAATCCTCTTCTGTGGACTGATGAAATAGTAATGTGGCCATTGGGTGCACAGTTCAGAATCTCCACTGAGGTAAATAATCAGATAGTTTTGCCTACTGTTTTATGAAAACAATGAATTCGGATACAGCAGCTTTATACCTTTAAAGCTGTTTCTTAGAAGGTTGCCATTTTTGCTGCAAATGTGTACAGGAAGAAAAAAAGAGAACAATGAAATGAACTGATTCTATCTGGGACTTCCTTATGGCTTCATTATTTAGCACTATGACCTTTGTAAAAAACAAACCTTGGGTTACTTCTTAGGCTACATTTCTTTACAATTCAAGTAAAAAAAAATTTTTTCTGTCCTTTCATCTCTTCACTTGGCTTTTTTTCTGAAGTTTTCCATTTATATTTTTGTCAGATGGAAAGCTGACAGAGAGGGACCGTGGACCTGCTTTAATCATACCCCTGCGGATTGACCGGCTCTCCATAATTGAAGTGGACTCCTCTCAGCGTCCTCAGGCTTTAAGCCCACACAACATTGTAAACAGAGGCGCTGGATTCAAACCGACAGCTAAATGAATGTTTGACAGCACAGAGACACACAGGTGACGCCTCAGTAAGCTCAATTATATAACATCTGGCTCCAGGAAAGCCTTGTATCCTTCTTGGATTAATCTTCATCTTCTGGTGCAAATCAGAAGGAAAACTTTTTCAAATGATGCCGCCACAGCTTCGAAACCTAGACCGATGCCAATGTTTTTGCGAGGCCTATTTACAAAGCTCCCAGCCTCTGCTAGCTTATTTGCAATGATAATAGCGCTCAGCTCCAAGGGGCACCAGATGCGCCCCAGATGAAGGAATGGCCTGTCATCCTCCCCTTTAGACCTGTAGACATCAGGCTCTGACTGGTGACCAGCTTAGACCAGCTTGTTGTCTGAGACAGTGACTTATGCCTGAATCGAACCGAGAGCAAGAGAGGTTTATGGTTTATAGAAAATAAGACGACCTCCACCAATCATCTCAGCATGTGAATATATATTTCCTCCATCCTTGGTTCCCATCGCAATTCATTTGATAGATTATCAACACTCCTGCTTCCATTTTGCCCTCCTCCGCCACTCCTTTCAGGTTGTTTTTAATTCATGCTACCTTCATCTATTCTCTTTCCATTTTTGCGAAGACCTTCACATGCTGCCCGGAGAATTGTCTCCTCTCTATCCGCTTTAGTAGATCACTCAGACAGTTTTATAGTTAAAGATCTGTGTGGCAGTGCAGCTCATACATTGAAATGACTTCATATGTGCCTCATGACCTCATTTGTCATCACATGACTTACATTCATTCAGATAAATGCACCAGCTCGCCAATTACATGCAGGTTACTGTTATATATCAGCTCAGCTAGTCTGAGTTCTTGCACAGTTCTTTCTATATTCATACTTTATACTGCCCTACACTGATCTTAGACCCAAAAAAGTTACAGCCTGATGCCATAGAAGATTTTTTAAAGGGCCAGTTCACTCACAAATCTGTCATCATTTCATTCCAAATCTGCATGACTTATTTTCTTCTTCAAAACACAAAATAAAATATTTTGAAGAATGGTGGAAACCAAACAGCTCTAATGATTATTATCTTACATTATTGAGAGAGAAAACATACTGAGACATTTTCTTTTATTTTCCACAGAAGTAAGAAAGTCATAGGTTTGGAACAACGGATGAGAGAATGATGACACAAATACATTTTCATTCTCTAGTGCTTTAGAAAATCGTCTACAATATGTACTGATCCTTTTTAAAGAACCCAGAAACCAATATTCTGATCTTAACCTATAATAAAACATTAATTCTTCAAAAAACCTTATAGCCAGCACACACCATGCAAAATGGTTCTTATTCAAAATCCCAAGAACCATTATCTTTCTGTCCTCTTCCAATAAATAGACTTTAAATTCTAACTCATTTAAATTCTCTTTCAAATTTGCTGTACTCACCTTTTTTAGTTTCTCAGTTCAGTCTCGAGTTCGGTTGTGAACGGTAAAGTTGTGCTAGTTGTGAGGATGAGCAGATTCTGTCTCTCTGTCTCTCTCTCTCTCTCTCCCTCTCTCTCTTTTTTATTACTCTGTCGCTCTCATTTACTCTCTCGCGAGCAGGATGAACTCCAGTGTTCTGTTTTTAGCGAGGAAAGAGCATTTCTTGTCTGTATGCCAACCGTAGGGATGATGTGGATTACCACATGGCATTAGCACGGCTTGGTCTATGCCACACTCGACCTTGTGGGCACAGAACCAAAAATGGTTTATAGGATATTTATCATACTAAAAACAGTTAGATCATCAGCCGTGTGACATTGTTTCCCATTTTATCTTATGATCTTCAATGTTTCAAAGGGGAAAATAAATCAAATATGATAATCTAGAGATTAGTAATCTGTTTACATCCACTGGGATTTTGTAAAAACAGACTGCTGAGAGATGGGTGAGCTATTTAATAAATATTTTATATTTAGATGTCAATTTCAATTATGCCCCTGACTCTTTTCTTTCCTTTTATAACAGGGGACACACATCCTGAATAAATAAACAATAAACTCAGGGTGACCAAAGAACTGAACTGGCCAATCAGGATTCATCAGTAAAGATGATGACGAAACCACTCCCACATCCATCTTCAGTGACCAAAGGTTCGTTCTTCGTACGTCGCTAACTCAGTTAGCTGGATTTGATGGTTGACGATTTCGCTTGATCTTGGATCATTTGGTTCTTCGAAGCTCATCCTAGACTTGCTGTCATAGCAACAGGTCCATTAACTTAAACCTGCTCGGGAGTGGGCTTATTTCATGTAAACAGGATTAGATTGCATCTTTTTAAGCAGAGTTGATGTTTAAAATAGGTCCAAGCCACCGCTACTTTATTACAAGAGTACCCTACTGGTCCAGGGACAATCATTTAAAATAATAATAACTTAAAAATAATTATATAATACTACTAACGTTACTACTATAATACAATGCTACTAAAAGTGACACCGCCAGTTTTACTCATTGATATATTTATTCATGATAAAATAACTATAATTGTGTTGGAGTCTACACACATGCTATACAGATATAAGATATACAGATATACTGATATAAGAAACTTTAATTAATGCTGTCACATAAGAAATCTACTTCAAAGATAGAATGAAATGAATTGCTAATAACAACATTGAAATAAAAATGTAAAGCCTGTACACATACTAGAAGTCATTAATATAAATAATTGGGAATCGTGTAAAAAAAATACAAAGAAGTTAAACATTTGTCTAAATCTTAGACAATTTAATCCAGATATTTTAATCTCATTCGCAAATTCTTTTGAAGAATCAAATTAGTCAGAGATCAGTTATCAAGATTATAAGATCTGTAATCTTTCAAATAATCTCAGATCTATTAAGTGAGGTACTGAGAACGGACGAGGCTAGTGGGATTTTGCATCAGTGTAAACAAACAACTTCTCTTTTTTTATATTCATCTTTGGACATGTCTATTTTACTCATTTCCCCGGAGAGGTTTTTCTCCGTTATCCTTTCCTTATCTGTACTCATATCATTTAATTTATTTTTTCTGTCATGTGCCTTAATATGCAACCTAAAAGGATACAATTTGAACCAAATCAATTAAGTGTAGTGTGCAGAAGATTGCAAAAGACGGTCAATATCATAGTTCCTTTGACAGCAAATAATGCCAAAGGAAAAGGAATTTGCTTATGGAGATATAGAAATGAATAAAATATTGGCAAATAAAGAGGTGAAAATGAGGGCTGTGGGATTCCAGTACCAGTGTGTTTGGAAGTGTGTGTGTATATTAAGCATCTGGAATAGGATGAGTGCAGCAGAGCTCTATCTTGTGCACACTGTTGACACATTCATTAGTGCTGCATTGGAGATGCATGCACGGTATGTCTCATTTATTTCTCTCTCTAGTGAACAATATAATTGACCGACACAGAGAAAAGCTTAAAGGCTTAGTTCACCCAAAAATGAAAATTAGTTGGACTGTGGAACAAAAAGTCATATGCTTTGGGGGTGAGTAAAACATGGGTTAATTTTCATTTTTGGGTGAACTAACCCTTTAAATTTCAGAACATGCAAGTGAATTTCAATTATATGATTTTAATATAGAGAGAGATAAATATGCACATGCATAGTAAGCCCATTGTAAAGAAATATATTACATAAAAAACATATACCACATTATAACAACAAAACTTGTATTTATGTATAAAACAAATGAATGATACCTTTGTATATATTTTATATATTTATACTTTATAATGGGTGTGCTTTGTTTTTCCTTTGAATCCTTTTTATAAATTACTTATTAATTAATTACTCATCAAGTCTTTGTGTTTATAATCTGCTTTTGTAATGCAGTGCAACCACCTTCATACTAATGCCCCCCCTCTCGCTATCAAGCACACAGCTTCATTGAATTGTTTTTCTGCCCTGTGCACATCTGTATTCTCCACATACTAGCTGTTTTCTATCTCTCAGGCTGTACGCTACCGGCCAGGTCACTGGAGTAATAGACAGTAGCCTGGCAACCACAAGTCAAGGTTAAAAGAACATCTCGTCCATTTTGTTGGCAGTTTAACCTTTAATTTTTTCCCTGGTGGAATACTGTAATTCTCCGGGTCTCTCTCTTGCGCTGTTTCAGTTCCTCTGCAAATCCTTTCCACTTGTAATGGTTTATGTTGCATTACCCATGATTAATGACTAATGCTGCAAAACTCAATAGCAGTATAATGAGGCAGTGTACCACTTCCCTAGCACTTGTAATGTGGTCTTGGGCTTGTTAAGGCCCCCTATTTTTGGCTTAGATATGTAATTCAATGATACATTGTATTTAACACCTGGAATTTGTGACCTTGCTCTAGTTAAAAACCAATAACACTCACATTTTTATTGTCGTTTGTTGTCATAAATAACTAAACCTTTTTATATATATATAAAAATGTTAAGCATTTTTTACTCATGTTTGATCTGTATATTCAGCTACTTTATGAGAAATTACAGATCAGTGCTTATATAAAGTAAAAATACAAATAATAAACAGTATTTTTTCAGTGATATTAGTTGCTGTGTAAAAATCACCTCTTTTTTTTTGCCAGGAAGTTAATTTATTTTATTGTCAGCTGCGTTGCATATCTAATGTAAATCACCATAATGAGTGTAATGAGGGAAAAGGGCCCAAAGACAGCCCAACAGTATGAATCTGTTTGACATATCCAGTTGGAAAAGCACACCATTTATTTCCATATGAAAGTCCTTTTCAGCCCCACTGTGGAGGCATGTTGGTATATGTTGATGAATGCTGTATGTGGGGTCTACATCTACCTTAGGCTAAATAAGTGCACTAGAGTGAGTATACCAGCCTGATCAGCATGCATCAGTGCATACATGCTTCTGGACTCACAACGTTGTTAGATCGTTTAAAGGTCAATTTTAGTGTTTCTGTGGCTCAGTGGTAGAGCATTGCGTTAGCAGCGCAAAAGGTTCAATTCCCAGGGAACACACATACTGACAAAAAATGTATAGCCTGAATGCACTGTAAGTCGCTTTGGAAAAAGGCATCTGCTAAATGCATAAATGTAATGTCAATAAGCATGGGTGAAGATGTAACATGTAAGAATGTGTCTTTAATAAGTGTAAAATTATATTTACATCAATATGTTCTACATTTTATTTTATTGTTTTATGTAGCAAAAGCAATAAATGGTTAGTATTTTCTCATTCAGATGGTTTTCACACACAATAATTCATTAAATAACAAATTAGAATGGATAATAGTTCTGTTTCAAAATGTACGTTAACGTTAGACTTTCTCCTGCTGGCTTGATGGGTTCATTTAATTCAAATTCATGCAAAGGGGTTTGAATCCCATATTTACAAACACATTATGGTCCAGTTAATCCTAATATCATTGAGTTTTTTCCCAGAGAATAGGCCTACTGATTCCACAAAAATCATTCTGTGATTTCTTTAGCGTTTTGATTTTCTTTATGTGCTTGTCAGAGCCAAGATTCAAGCACTGTGTCCAAAATGCTCCCATACCTACTATTTTTGGGAACAGCCATTTGTTTTGGTGTCTGAAACCATGGTGGACATTATCAAGTGCACTTATTCAATCCCATAATGCAGCGCAGCATGAATGCTCACACGTTTTTATTTACTCCTTCGAGTGGATATTTGTGGACTAAAGCAATGAAGAATGGATGACGATATGGGGTATGATTTTGGATACAGCCAAGGGTTGTCTGGTTAACGTGGTTCTGTTAACCTATTCTGAGGTGGGTTTCCCAAAAGCATCGTTTGCCAACGTTTGGCCAGAAGTTCCACTGAACTGGTTTGCTAACAATGGAACTTGGGATTCCCACTCCTGGTAGTTAACATAACGAAAGCTTTTCTTATCTGACAGACATTTAAGAGTATCTACTATCTGGAACTCAGTGCCAATGAACAAAGACAGCAAAATATGTTTTTCTTACTTCTGGGAGTCACACATTAACTTAGCTATGCTAACAGGAATGCTAACATTTAGCTTTCTTCGTGTAGCGTACTTAGGGTGGCTATACGTCCGGATTTTGGCTGGACAGTCTGGATTTTAAGACCCTGTTCAGCGCAGCCTCAAGCCGGACACTCATTTGTCTTCCTTTTGGGGTTGTGCTGAATTGGCCTAAAAAAAACACTCTAGAATCTTTATTGGGACACAGCAGCATAGCATCTAATGCCGTAAGATCTCTGGTCAAACAAATGATTGGCTGAAAGCGGTGTCAAATAATTATCTGATATATCATTGGTTAAAAATGTAAACAAGCCTCCACGTGCTGGCTACGTCGTATCATAACGTTAACATACCGAAACTTCAGACCTCATTTAATCCGGAATGGGCAAAAGAGCGCGAATTTATATCACAAAGCAGTGGAGACGCTTTTCATGGATTTTGCACACTGTGTCGCTGTGAAGTGTATTTATGTATTTCTATTATTTCCAGAAGTCCAGAAATGTTATATTTTCAGGCACTGTGCGCTTTTTGCAAGACAAGTTCATCTCAGTTGTCAGTTTTTGAAACTTTTTTGCCTCTTCTGTTACACATGGGTCTACATCAAGAAATATGGCAGATCAAATTGTCTGGCAATGAATAGAGTAGGCTATTTCAGAATAATTGTACTATGATACCATCGATATGATGGACACAATTGTATTGTAGTTGCGAGTACACCAGAGTCCTATGCAGTTATTCTTGCCTCACCAAATGCCGCAAAGTGTCCTCCTTTTTTGGTGTTATGGAAATGGCCACCCTAAGCCTACTATATACCATGTTAGTTGTTTTGCTGATTGTTTAAAACAGGAACATTTCTCTGAGGCATCCAACAGCATGATTATGCAAATGAGAATTTAGCTGACACACATTGTTTATGCACCATTTATTCACAGAGACATAATAATAGTAATAATTTAGTCAGGAAATACTAAGTTTGTTTCCTACTTTGCTAAACATTATTTTATTTGACCCCATTCTCTTCTGAGCAGTTGGTGAATTACACTGTACTCTTTTAACCACTAGGGGGAGTGGTAGACATATAACCAGGATATCACACTGACTGCTGTATGTCTCGCTTCAAACCAGCTGCAGTGATCAGATCAGATCAGATGATTAGATGAATATCAGGGTTTGAAGTCCCAACATCAACCATAAGCCTGATACTCAAGGATGTGGCGAGGCATCTGTGGGACATTGTATTTGCTTACGAAACATCTCAGCTGTTAGCTGTTGAAACTAATAAACAGCCATGATGTTTGAAACCAGCAGCCAGCAGAGTTAGGGCCAAATACCTCTTAACACTCAAGATGTTTTGTTTTTGTCATGTTGACATGTCAAATATTTTAGGGGGCAATAACACAGAACAGTCCATTACACTAAAGTGTTTGTTGTCTCTCAACACTATTTTCACTAAATATTCTATATAAGCCCTGGCACATGTCAGTTCATTTAGTGCGCAGTGCTCCCCAGATATACAGAGGCTAGTATCATCTGGAACAATCCTAAAAATGAATGCTGTCATGTTGGGATGGAATTTGACTTTGGACCATAGATGGACATGGAATAATTGTTGTCTTCTGTTTATATTTTTCCTCTTCTCGATGAACATCTTGTTGAATGGATCATTAAATGCATTATTAAAATACTTGTCTTATGTGTTAGCATGTTCCAATCTTTAGATGCTGTACTATTTTATATAAAGTGTGAATGTGTGTGTGTGTGTGTGGGTGATTTATGAGGACATTTTCAGTGTCCCCATAATTTAAAATGCTTATAAATCATACAGTGTGCGTTTTTGGGGGAAAGTTGAAATGCACCATCTCCTGTGAGGGCTAAGTTTAGGTGTAGGGTAGGTGTAGTTGAATAGCACATACAGCTTGTACAGTATAAAACCATTACGCCTATGGAGAGTCCTCATTAACCTTAAAACCAACATGTGTGTGTGTGTGTGTGTGTAGTGTGTGTCTTTAGATGCTGTACTATTGTGTGTGTGTGTGTGTGTGTGTGTGTGTGTGTGTGTGTGTGTGTGTGTGTGTGAGAGAGAGAGAGAGCAAGTAGAAATTAGTATTTAAGTGGCATTCAAATTTAAGCAGGTCAAAAGTACGTTAATATGACTTTGTAGGAGAAGGTTAGCTGTGCTTATGTGTGCCAATAATTCAAGGACGGACTCATTATCCTTTGTCTCCTCATAGCATGCGTCTCTGAAGTGTGTGAGACTATTTACACACAACAACAACCTAGAACTGGATGATCTTTCTTCTACCCAATTCAGTGAATCAGAGTTTCATCTCTCTGCCTGACATCTTGGCGTTGAGTTTACTAAACATTGCTAATCAGTCAATACTGTTTAGCTAATAACAGTGCAGCGCGTGGTTGCTGTTTTGGTTTTGGTGTTGTAGAAATTGGCAGCAGGGTGCATTCCCTTTCGGAGGGGGGAGGGGGGATGGGGGTAGTCTCATCCAGTGTTCCCTGTTTAAAATATAGTGTATTAACACAGAAAAATCAACAGCCTTAAATATTTAAGCTTATCAGTTCTGTCATCACCTTTTAAAGGGTTACTCCACCTCAAAATGAATTTTTGTCATTATTCACTTACCGGCATGTTGTTCCAACTCCATAAAAGCTTTGTTCTTCTTCTGAACACAATTTAAGATCTTTCAGATAAAAACCGGGAGGCTTGTGACTGTCCCTTTGACTGCCAAGTAAGTAACAATGTCAAGGCCCAGAAAAGTATGAAAAGCATCGCCAGGGTAGTCCATCAGCCATCAGTGGTTCAATCTGAATTTTATGTAGTGACGAGAATACTTTTTGTACGCAAAGAAAATAAAAATAATGAGCTAAGCAGTGTACACTCTTCTGTATCCGCCTCAATGCAAGGATGCACTATTTTCATTCAAATCAAAGCGTAAATACACGTAGAATACACATCCTTACATTGAGGCGCATACAGAAGAGCGTATGCTGCTTGCGTTCTATGGGGAAAATCCAAAATGCCGCTAGGCTGACGAGGAGAGACAGAGAGGAGACGATTTGTTGTCATTATTTTTATTTTCTTTGCGTACAAAAACTATTCTCGTCACTTCATAAAATTCAGATTGAACCACTGATGGCAGATGGACTACCCTGGCGATGCTTTTCATACTTTTCTGAACCTAGTGTTACTTACTTGGCAGTCAAAGGGACCGTCACAAGCCTCCCGGTTTTTATCTAAAAGATCTTAAATTGTGTTCCGAAGACGAATTAAGCTTTTATGGAGTTGGAACGACATGCAGGTAAGTGAAAATTACAACATTTTCATTTTTGGGGGGAAGTAACCCTTTAAAAGTTCAATTTCAGTTCATCTGCCCCTTCCCCCAAAACAAGTCACTGATGGATTTGTTCTTGTCTGTTTAGAGTTTACTCTATCAACACTGAACAGAACCAGCTGGAATGCACCCGACTTAATCTCATCCTTGTCATAACCCTCTCCCACACTAACATTGAAGTAATACTAAGAATTGTAGTCTATTTTTGGTTGTTCTAAGGATGGCTTTTAAGAATGAATAAGCATATTTGGTATCGGGGTTAATCTAAATCCTACGGCTAAGAGTGATATCATGATAAATTGATGGTGACAGATGGAAAAAAGTGTCATTTTAGTTTATACCATAAACCTGAATGCACACCGCAGGGGTCTTCAACATTTTCAGGCCCTTGATGGAAAGAGAGATAAAGCAAGGGCCCCCGTTTTCTTTCTTTTTTCTTTTTAAATAAAATGCATTTCAAAATCAAAAATACAGTTAAAGCATACAGTAAAACAGCAATATTGTTGATTATTACAATTTGAAATGACTGTTTTCAATTCAATTTTAAAATCTTCAGTCGCATGATCCTTCAGAAATCATTCTAATATGCTGATTTGCTGCTCAAGAAACATTTCTTAATATTATCAAACATCTGCTTAATGTTGTTGTGGAAACTGTGATATATTTTGTTCGAAATAGCCTCATTTATTTGAAATGGAAATCTTTTGTAAAGTTTCAGTGTCTCTACTGTCACTCACTTTTAATCATTTTAATGCGTCCATTTAATGTGTCCTTGGTGAATAAAAGTATTAATTTCTTACTGAACCCAAACTTTTGAATTATTTAAATAAGAACTGATACTGATGCCCAAATATGATGAGTGATACTTGTATTATGTACTGTAAAATTAAAATATTTTAAACATTTAAATGTGGGAGGGACAATCTGAATTCTGGCTTTTTGCCTTAAAAAATGTGTTAAATATTTTACATTTTAATAAATGTTGGACCCCGTGCACTAACACTTTGGACTATTTGCAGACCTTAAAAAATGTGATGCTGAGCATGAACAGGACTGTTGTGTGTGTTTCTTTCTTTCTTTTTTTTTAAGTATTGTTTATCTAAGATAAGTAAAAAGACAAGTTAGGACTATGACTTGTAGTTTTCTTGGAAGTCAGTAAAGGGTACTGACTGTTATTGGCTGGTAGTATGTCATAAAATCTGTTCCTGGAATACATCAGCATTGAACACATTGTTTTGGTAGATTCCGTTTGAAGGACAGGTGTGTGCCGCACAACAGGCAGCAGGTGTAACAGAAGATTTATAGATTTTAATCACATTATGCTGTTGAGAAATAATTCTGCCCCAAGGCTACTGGAAAGAGTGTGGTTGATAAGTGGATATTGAGCGTAGATCTAGAAAGATAAGTCAACAGAAAGCAAATTAGTCAAATACAAATGTACGTTTGTGACAGTCAGTGATTACTGACCTGTTGTCGTAACAAATCCCCCTTCACAGTGTAATGTGCACCTGTGTGACAGATTGATGTCTTTGTCAACACTATCCCACGGCAATTCGTACATATTTACGAGGAGGCTAATTTGTACGAATTTGTACGACCTCACTTGTACGATTTAGTACGATTTGTCTAAACCCCAGTGATGGGTAGATTAAGGGGCGGGGTTATGTAGGTAATTTGTACAAATTCATACGAATTGGCAACTCGTAAAATGCATACGATTTAGCAAAAACCTCTGTTATATCCTTTGAATTAATTTTTCACTTTTATTTTGAATCAAATAGCTAAACGGGCTTACTGTGGATGCCAGAATAATTTTGTAAAAATACAGGAAAACTGTAAACACATTTACGGCTAAAAACTCTATAAAACTGTAATTTACATATGAAATAATGTGAATGTTAACCAGTAAATTCAACAATGCACACTGCTATTAAAATCTGTTTTGTACCTTAAAAATATTGGCAACCACCATAATAAGGCAGGTGGTATAAAAGAGAGAGCCACATGAAAACTCATAAGTTGCTTCGCCACAAGCAGAAGTATATACTAATTTATAGAAGGTGCACAGAGTCATTCATGCAAACACAAAACACTATCATGGTAACACACATGATACCCTAAATAATGCAATAAACTTTCATTAAACAACAGAAGATGTTATATAAAGCCCAAATATACACTCACCGGTCACTTTATTAGGTACACCTGTTCAATTGCTTGGTAACACAAGTTGCTAATCAGCCAATCACATGGCAGCAACTCAATGCATTTAGGCATCTAGATATGTTGAAGATTACTTGCTGAAGATCAAATCGAGCATCAGAATGGGGAAGAAAGGGGATTTAAGTGACTTTGAACGTGGAATGGTTGTTGGTGACAGACGGGCTGGTCTGAGTATTTCAAAAACTGCTGATCTACTGGGATTTTCACACACAACTATCTCTAGGGTTTACAGAGAATGGTTCAAAAAAGAGAAACTATCCAGTGAGCGGCAGTTGTGTGGATGAAAATGCCTTGTTGATGTCAGAGGTCAGAGGAGAATGTGCAGACTGGTTAGAGATGATAGAAAGGCAACAGTAACTCAAAAAAACACTTGTTACAACCAAGCTATGCAGAATACCATCTCTGAACACACAACACGTCGAACCCTGAAGCAGATGGGCTCCAGCAGCAGAAGACCACACTGGGTGCAACTCATGTCAGCTAAGAACAGGAAACGGAGACTACAATTCTCACAGGCTCACCAAAATTGGACAATAGGATATTGGAAAAACATTGGCTGGTCTGATGAGTCTCGATTTCTGCTGCGAAATTCAGATGGTAGGGTCAGAATTTGCCGTAAAGAACATGAACGCATGGATCCATCCTGCCTTGTCTCAACGGTTCAGGCTGGTGGTGGTGGTGTAATGGTGTAATGGTGTGGGGGATATTTTCTTGGCACACTTTGGGCCCCTTAGTACCAATTGAGCATCGTTTAAATGCCACAGCATACCTGAGTATTGTTGCTGACCATGTCCATCCCTTTATGAATACAGTGTACCATCTTCTGATGGCTACTTCCAGCAGGATAATGCACCATGTCACAAAGCTCAACTCATCTCAGACTGGTTTCTTGAACATGACAGTGAGTTCACTTTACTCAAATGGCCTCCACAGTCACCAGATCTCAATCCAATAGAGCACCTTTGGGATGTGGTGGAAGGAGAGATTCACATCATGGATGTGCAGCCGACAAATCTGTAGCAACTGCGTGAAGCTATCATGTCAATATGGACCAAAATCTCTGAGGAATGTTTCCAACACCTTGTTGAATCTATGCCACGAAAAGTTAAGGCAGTTCTGAAGGCAAAATGGGGTCCAACCCGGTACTACCAAGGTGTGCCTAATAAAGTGGCCAGTGAGTGTACATAACTGGTAAAAAAAAACTATTAAAAAAAGATGATTATTTAAACAAAATACTTTCAAATGTGGAGTGTCACACAGGGAATTCTGGGAATATCAGTTTACAGTTTATTGACTGTAAATTATACATTGATTTGTTATTTTTTACTTCTAATTAACATAATTTTACTGTAACATCACATTCAATTTCTAGTTAGATCTTTTACAGTTGTTCCCTGTATAAAGTACAGGAACTTACTGTTAACCTATACAGTTTTGTTTTTCTGTAGTGTTTTTACAAAATTTTACAGTTAAAATTACACTTATTTCTTACAGTGCTTATTTTTCAGTTATAAATTGATGTGCATCTGCTAAACTAACAAATATAAATGCAGACAGCTGTAGTGACTATAACCTCAGAAGAGCTTTTTTAATTAAAAGCCTAAACAGAATGATATTCTACAGATTAATTAATTGATATTTTGCTTTCTGGGTTAAAATCAATCCCAAAAGCTACATATAGATAGGCCGAAAAGAAACCCCAGAGCATTTCCAAATGGTAAAATAAGCAGTTGGTAATTTGCATCATTACATCAGTGAGAGGGTGTAGAGTTTTCAACCAAAAGCCAGCTTTCCTTAAATTTGCTTCATTGTTAGGTTCTGTAAGACTGAGTGTTCTTGTGTTTCTTTTGGCACATTTGAAGCAGACGGTACAAAGTAGAACAAGTTCTCCTTCCTTACTTTCACCTGCCACAACTGGTGCTCGACTGGCATGGAAATGTACGGTATACCATGGACTGTTTATGCCAAACAGTAGCAAAATGGAATTGCAGAATACACACCTTTCTGTTTTAATAACTTTCCATGTTTGCTGTTTATATGCGTGTGAATGATGTTTATCTTCCTCTTTTTTCTCTAGAAACATTTATGGTTCACAGGCTAACAGAAATGATCATAACTCATCTCACAGATAAATGTAATAGTGCAAATGATTCTTTGGTGTGCTGAATAATGACGTGTTTTGCATTTTACATTAACTAAGGAATTTCCTTATAATAAATCCACAGATTCCATACAATATCACTTCCCCCATCTGACGAGGTAATTCCCCTGGGCAAGCATTTGCTTGAGGGCTCATTCTCAGTGAATTTAAGCTTCTGCTCGCACACATGAAACTGTAGGAATGAATATTGTGAAATCCAGATTTGATTAATTCTTAAAAAATGGAATTCCGTGATCTCCTGGGGTGTGTTATGAGCTGTTATGCAAAACAGTTGTTATTTGATCTGAGCTGAGGCCTTCGTGGTAAACTTCTGCCTGCTTAAAAGTTCCCTTAAGTCAGTAAAGACTTTTTAGAAACAGCCAAATTAGTTCATTTCTGACAGGATAACTGATTTACTGATACAGCATGTCTGTTGGTGACCTTAACAACTTGGTGAAAGTTGCCAAACAAAGTTCTCCATCATGTAGACATTTTATGCTTTTTGCTATGGATATATTGACAGTACAAACACACACGTGCACACACACACCACTGCTGCTCCAGAAACTGCTCCGGGCTGTAGAAACTGTTCAGTTTGTCTGAACCAAAGTGTTTTTTTCTGGTTTCTTTTTATTTAGTTGAATTTTTTAATCATATATATATATATGTGTATATATGTGTGTGTGTGTGTGTGTATTTCATGGCTTCTTATGTTAAATATGCAATGCAATCATCTACAAAGACAGTTTTTGTACACTTAATCAACATAAAAACACCTAAATTGTATTAAACCCTTGGTAGATTAATTATAGGCCTATTTCAATGTTTTTGCTTCATTTCATTTTTTTTATTATATATTCAAGAAACAGCTCAAATAAATATTCTACACTTGAACCTCAATCATTAGCACTCTCTATTATATTGTTTTATTTTAATTGTTTTATTTAATTATTTTGTATAATTTACTTATTTAAAAAACTTGGCACTCTCTATTTTTTTTATTCCATCTACTTGATTTATTTTTATTTATCACAAAAATTACCCTCTAACACTAGCGTTCTTTATTATTTTTCTGTTCTTTTGACTTGTTTTTTTTATTTATAAAAAAATGACCCTCTAACACATGTCTATTACTTTCTCTCTACTTTTTTTTTTATATATATTATAAAAAACTTACTGAACCCAAACATAGGAGCCTGATAAAAATGCTCATTTTAGATGAAAATTTCAGATGGCACTTAGAGGCTTTTGCATCTGAACACTTCATACATTGTTTTAAAAAGGTCAAGTGAAAGGTCAGTAATGAAGTAATAAAATGCACAAATCTATTTCGACATTGTTTTTGTCCCATCCGTTGCCCTCTGTACAATAGTGGTCATTACTATATGTCAATGGCAATTTTGTGAATTACAAGATTCACGGAAAGAGCAGATTCACTCAAGTGTTGAAATGCAGTTGTCATGCAGAACTTGGCAGCGTGTAAGTTGGCAGTTGGTCCTTTTAGCAGAATGGAACAAATCATGAATAGGATATTTACAGAAAAACAATTTTTATAATCTGGCATAGACCTTAGTAGAGTTGCAGTAAATTACAGTATGTTTACATTTGACAACCAGAATGTTTATATTACATATAAGCTGTATATTTATTGTTGTAGAATTGTAAACCTACACATCTATGAATCATTTTTAAATGCATGTCCAAATGCTTTTGGAAGCCACTGTATTTATGAATAATGACATTTCTATCATCTCAGTGTCTACACATAAATGGAATGGAAATCCTATTGCAGAACATGAAGGAATATGTTAACTATCAGTCACCATCTGGCTGTATCAAATTTTCTGTTAACTAAACAAAAATATCAAGCTCTTATCTCGAGCAGCAACTGCACTGTCTTACAATTCATTATCACTCATGTCATCATCACATGAATACAAACGCTGACAAATTTGAAGTATAATTGAAGCACTGCCAAAAAACGTGGGCTCAGCAGTAGCCTACATAATATGAAGTGAAAGTCTCAAGAGAAAAAAGGGAGGAGTGGTGACAGTTAGTGTGACCTGGTGAAACTAGTTCTATAGTTCTTTCAAGGTCATCTTTTTTTCTTTTCCTTTTTTCTTTTTCATGGACACTCTTAATCTGAGTTAAAGTTTGATTTGTGTAAAATTAAAAGCAATTTGTTTTTGATGAAATACAAATAGGATTTTTTTAAATAACATTATTCCACTGATTAACATGAGTCAATTTTATTTCAAATATATGTTATATCAAAAGAAGCAATATACACCCTCATAGTAAAACAAAATAAAATTATAAAATAAAGTACACTCCAACATTCACACACCCAAATGTACAACTATACATAACACACATAAAATACAAAGACTGACCGTATCACATGACAATACCAGCATGCAGCAGAAGAAAATTTGCTTCACCGTATGTATTTTCACTTAAGTTTTCTGCCCACATAAGAAGTGATTCATCTGTTCTGTTTCACTACAGGTGCTTGAATTCAGTGTCAGTAATATGAGTAAGGTAAGAATTAGATAGGTGCTTAAAATGGCTTGGTGTCAGCAGATGACCCCAGGTCAGAGATGCTGGTAACAGGGGCCTTTGCTAGAGTCAGCCTGTCATATATCATGCTGACTAGGCCATTCCTGTGGGAATTCATTTGTATCTTGTGCACACAGACCTCAAAGGAGTTCAGTTAGGCCAAAAACAGTGTATAGTTTCAGGAAAACAATTTTTTCTTGCCCCCAGAGTCTGTGGTGTGAATTGATCATTCATTTTTTTCTGTTTTGGCTGTCACCCGCTTCTCTTCCTACACCTCTGTGCCCTCCCGAGGGTAGAGAATGCCCGTTGAGCTCAAACCAGGGTAAAATGCCCATTAAACTGACTGAGAGCAGCCCCGCTGTAGCCTAAAGTGGAATGGGAGGGTGATGGGGAAATGGAGGGCGGTGGGGGGAGAGGTGACGCCCACTCGGACACCGCAGAGCTGGGGGAGTAAGTGCCAAACCCTGCGGTTGTGAAGCTCTCTGTGCCACGTCCACCGGCAGACTGAGTGTAAAGGACGACTCAGGGGATCTCCTTCCATGTCAAGAGAACCTGCTACACCAGACATCTCAGACAGGAAGTTGCTCAAGCATGGTGACGGACCCGTGGATGCGGGTGAAAGGCCCTTTTCAGGTGAAATGGAAATGTCAACAGCTTGATTTTTTGGGCTGCCCCTGCCATTACTGTCTCCTGGCTCAGAGCTCAGATTCCCTCCAGAACTGCTCCTCTCTGGGAGGAGGTCAGACTTTCTCTTCCTCTTGCGCCTGAAGTTGCCATTGTCAAACATTTTTTCACAATTCGGATCTAAGGTCCAGTAATTGCCCTTACCTTTAAAATGAGAGATAAATTGTATGTTAAATATAGTTATATGATCAAAAAAGATCTAGTTATTATATAGCATTAATTATATATAAAAATATACATATTCATATTAATATTTATATAAATAATATTTATCTAATAAATAATGTGTAATGTTTATATACGTTAATATTATTAAGACAATATAATTTTATAATTTTTTTAAAGGGTTTATAACTTGATTTAATAAATAAGAATCAAAGAGACACAAACACTCACCTGGATCATCTTCATCTCGTGGAACCTTTTTGAAACAGTCGTTTAGTGAGAGGTTGTGACGAATAGAGTTTTGCCATCCTGCTTTGCTCTTGTTATAAAAAGGGAAGTTTTCTGCAACATACTGATAAATCTGACTCAGAGTGAGGCGGCGATCTGGTGCACCATGTATGGCCATCGCAATAAGAGCGGAGTATGAATACGGTGGCCTGACCAGCTTCATAAGTTCCTCCTGAGAAGGCATGGAGAACCAGCTCAGTTCACCACCTGGTCCCCCAGGTCCCAAATAGGGCCTTTGCATGCCATAGTGCTGTGGGACAAAAGGAGGTCCTGCAGGGCCAGGTGTTCCACCCAGATAAGGAGTGCTGTTCATCCCTGGGCTGTTGAACCACAGGTAGGGGTTAGGCGATGAGGCGGCGTAGTCTCCGAGTTCGAATGAGGAAGGATTTGTTCGCTGTGGACTTGGCAGTGATGGTGGTGGATAGTAGCTGTCGCTGTACAGACTCAATTCTGGAGGCTCCTGTCCCAAGCTTGGGAACTGAGGGCCACATCTCCTCGGAGACTGACCTTGAGTTTCATAGGATGACATTGCTCAGTGATCCTGATGTGTTCCACTTGGAAAGTATTTCTCTCTCCCTCTCTTTCTCTCTGTACTTCTTCTTTTTTTTACCTTATGGTCCAGGAATATTTTCAGGAACTCTAAGATGTTTCCAGTCGGAGTTGTCCTGCGTGTGTCCTCTCTTAGTACTATTATACTTCCTTCTGCTGTATCAACATCATCACCTGTTGCACCTGTTTTATTTATGCATATGTAGCACCGCCTAAGTCCCACCCTATAACCTTCCACGTGCTTTTCCTGACACAGCCCCCATAACCACCCACCCACTATCCAAAAACCAACAGCACCACCGTCACCTGAAGACATTCATTGGGTTTAGCCTGGCACACGTGGAATTTTCTGTTACAACCACCTAAAACTCCTGAAAATATATTCTTTGAAACCTTTTTTTTTCATAGCTTTTAACTTCTCAAACTCTTTTATGAACAACAAGCACTTACTTATTGACTAAAGAGTTTCAATTGCAGCTTTTTTGTAAGTATAATGGAGTTTACATTCTTCTCTATCAAGTGTAGAACCATCACCATCAATTAATTTCCTTTACCGAAAATGTTGTACTTAATTAAAGCATGCAAAAAATATTTTGGCCAAGAGAGAGTGCTTAAAATAAGTGCAAACTGTATTGCATCTATTTATTTAAATGTGTTCATAGTTTTATTCATTCATTTATTTAGCTGGCCACGCTGAGACGTCAGAGATGACGTCATATGCCAAAGAATCGATTCATCGTTTTATTAATATTTTCTTTGAAACGAACACTTTAAAAAAACATTCGTGTAAATAAATCAGATAACCCATTACTATAATCAAACTGATACTTTAAAATAAAGTGAAATGCATTCCATCGTGCACGCGCGAGAGCCGTTAATCCACATACCGCGTGCATAACTCGACTAGGCTAAAACGTCAGCAGTCGCAATAAAATACTAAACATTAAAAATTGTCTGCAGTTCGCTACATTGCCAAGGTAATTTGCTTAAGTTATGCGTTTTTATTCACACTACATGTATATTAATTTTATTAGCGTAATTTAAAGCAACGTCTCTTTGGCCTGAGGTAATGTTACATTTGAATGACAGAAAACGGATGAACGAAAAAGAGTAACATTAACGTTAGCACTGATTGTGTATCGTTACGTGTAAAACTGGGTCTTATTTAATTCGTCGCGAAAATTTTACTAATTTAACGTTTAGTATTAAGATACAACAGTCCAGCGAGTTTTACGGAGTTTGCTGGTTTTTAGATGTCTGACAATATTTCGAGTGTCCAATCATGTGAGGACTTCAGTCGTGAGAGAATACAACTGAATCAACACTTGGAGAAGATGACTGAACAAATGGAGAATGTTTCAGGTTGATAGCAAACAAACACCGCATTGAATATAATAATAATGCTGGGAATAAAACATTTACGGTGTCAATAATTATTTTCTTTGTCCTCAGTTAAGTTGTCTTGGATGGCCTATGACATAGTTGTGCTCCGCACCAATCCAGATCTTGCTGAATCCCTCAAGAGCCTGGAGAACGAGTTCCTCAAGTGCAAAGCTGTCATTTGTGGTCCCACAGATGGACAAGATACAAACTATCATCCTGCTGCTGAAGAACCTAATATTCCGCTAGAAAAAAATTAAAGATTCAATGTAGAACAGAGGCATCTGATAGGATGATGTTAATGTTGTTAAAGCTAATGGGTTAGATCTGCCAGAGATGTTCTGTGCCACCATATATTTGTAATTTAACATGGTATTATTTCCTCAAACAAATGAATAAAGATATCAACAAAGCAGACATGCTGGTTATGAATCTTTTTTTCTCATTGCATCATTTTGTATGCAGATTTCAGTGTTCTTCCAAATGAGTTTAGTGATTTATTGTGTTTACACATTTGACCTTTTTACAAATCTATTAGACTTATTTAAGCTTCATAAGGATTGTAAAATGTGTTGCATCTAGTATGTTGTTCCATTTTTAGATCTTATTGTGTTGTATCATCCATTTAAGACAGAAAGAGACCATATAAATGGTAATACATAGGCCTAATTATCCTTACCTCTATGTGTAATGGATTTACAGATGGAGTCTGAGGGAATTTTCACCAAGAACAGTGAACATGGTACCTCAGATGGCCTGGATTACGTCTTGAAGCAGTTGGATTTAATGTCGGAATTGATTAACCAATTGGAAGGTAAATTTGCTATGTTGCAAGTTCTTTTTGTTAGCATAATTCAGACTGTTGGACCTAATCTCAACCTTATTTTCTTAGATTTTTCAACAGTATTGTAAAATTACCTTATATACAGTTTGAGAAGTCTCTGCACACTCATGTTTTGACAATTCAGAAATGTGCTGGCGGTTTAATAGTTCCTCTTTTTTTGAGTGTTGGCAGAAATTCTTCTGGTGGCTTTGAAATGGGTATTGCATGAACAATCTTTTAAGAAAATGTGGTACCCTTGCCAAGGGTGGCAGTTAACGAGGAGTCAGCGCTAAGACATTAATCCGTGCCCGCCGTCAATGCTAACACAAACATATCAGCACACAGAACATCCCGCAAATCCTACAGTGTTGTCAATAATGAGTTTTATTATGTCATAGATCCATTAGGTTTGGCAAGAAAACATGTTGGTTACATCTATTGCTGAACCCTGCATATCCATTTAAGTAGGGCTAAATATCGTTGAATAATTCGACTGTTACTTGTGGATTAGAACTTCTATAGTTGTATCAAAAGCTGCTATAGCAGTATTTTAGATTGATTACTGAAAAACAATAATGAACTGATAGATTATCCTTTTGCATGAACGTTAACAGTGACCTTTGCATAATACATAACAGAATGCTTCTATTTATGCACTTTGATTACAGTAAACATAACCTGTTGGTGCTGCTTATGTTTCAGTCACTCAGAAGGGAATGAGAGGGTCTCTTCTTGCGTTCTTCTTGCTGTATGTTCACCCACTATACCATTTGTTTTCAGTGAAGATCCAGCTGCTGCAGTGTAACCTGACCTTGGGCTTCACACACCCTGATAACATGGCTTGTCTCCAGGCTGACATGAAAACCCCAACATGGTTAAACCATCAACAGACGATGGAAGACTAAATGCGTAACTCAAGAGAAGTGCGTTTTCAATTTATTAGAAAACAGTAAGTTCATACACTAAAAGCATTGGGAATAATTAATTTAGAACAGCCAAATGTACATTTTAAGAGTTGATATAATAAGTAAAATCGTCTCTGGCTTGCATTAAGTCTAAAAATGCCTCTTTATTTTAACATCGAAATTGTTTAAAAATTCATCTTCAATTTAAAAAGTGTAGACAGTCATGTCTGATCGAATTAAACTGAATATGATTTATTAATTTAGTCATGCACTTCATTTTTCAGTGCTTAGATATCTTGGTGTTGATTGCCAACATTGCAATTGCGCCATTTCATCAGACAATGTGTCAAAATTCCATCAAAGTTCGTTTGATGCTGGAAACCAGTCAGCATTATATAGATTGCTCTTCTGCTTTGTGGGTCAGAAACCTGCCGGGTGCATGAGGCAGCACTGCCGATGAAGTCCGGCTCCACGCTCCATTCCATCTATCAGAATCAGTGGGGTATTCATATGGTGCGTGACCATGTCCATGACACTGGAGAAATTCTGGGACACACATACAGTCATGTGATTGATGGAATCTCACAGAGCCAATAAAAATAACCACTGCTGACTCAGTCTTAGAATTAACCCTATAAAGCCTACTGTATCATATTTGATACGCAACTTTTTAAGGCCTCCAATTTATCAACATGATCAAATCTGTTACATGCCTTCTGTAATCTAATTGATCATTTGTGACCCTAGACCACAAAACCAGTCTTAAGCCGCTACATGGGGTATATTTGTAATAGGCAAAAATACATTATATGGGTCAAAATTATATATTTTTTATGCGAAAAATCATTAGGATATTAAGTAAAGATCGTGTTCCATGAATATTTAGTACATTTCCTACTGTAAATATATCAAAATGTAATGTTGTATTAGTAATATGCATTGCAAAGAACTTCATTTGGACAACTTTAAAAGCGATTTTCTCAATATTTAGATTTTTTTTGCACCCTCAGATTACAGATTTTAAAATAGTTGCATCTCGGCCCAATATTGTCCTAACAGAACAGTGGAAAGATTGTTTATTTAACTTGCAGGTGATGTATACATCTCAATTTAAAAAAAATAACCCTTATGACTGGTTTTGTGGTCCAGGGTCACATTTGTGTTTTTCAACAAGCAAAAGGCCTTCTAAACAAATATGTATCATTCTAAAAACATCTCCTTCAAGGTTGTGGTAAACATGTCTTTTTGCTGTGAAATCTTTACTGATTTGGATAAAGTAAATATAAGAGCAGCTTTTATACTGTTAGTAATATTTCAAGATGAACACTTACTATACTGAAGCAACTTAGGTGTATTTGATTGTCTGTATATATATTTTTTTTTTGAAAAAACATGTAAATCAAATATGATGAGGAATATTTGTATGTCTCTTAATCACCTTTGTATTGCTTTGCATTATTTGCTTTGCCCCCACAATATAAATAACAGAGCTTTCATAAAACTAATAATCTATATATCATTATGAAGACATTATAGAGCAGGGTTTCTCAAATCTTTCCCTGGAGGTCCAATCTGCTGCAGAGTTAATTCCAACCCCGATCAAACTCACCTTCCTGTGATTTTCTAATGATCCTGAAGACTCTGATTAGCATGCTCAGGTGTGTTTGATTAGGGTTAGAGCTAAACTCTGCAGGAATGGGCCAGGTTTGAGAATCCCGGTTATAGAGTGACAGCATAATACTTACATTAAAATGCTTTTAATATTAGTTATGCAACAAATATCTAATTGAATTACTTTACAAGCATCATAATTTTATCCTACTTTTTGATCATTTAAATAAGAGCAACTGTACCAAATTGCATATTTTCGCTCTGTTTGGTCCTCTGATTAAAATGAAGGCATTTTTCCCACCATAAGCTTCATATTCTCCTATATCACTTCTATCATATACTATACTAGCCATAAAAGCCTGACGTATCAAATGTGATACTCAACAAAATAAACACATATGCAAACTTTTTTTATGTATGATAGACGGTTTCCTTTCAGGAAAAGGCTTTACAGGGTTAAACAGGACATCATTCATGACTGATGTTTCTATTAGATTCAACAGATGCCATTACCTCAATACCATTTAGGCCCGTGCCCAGGGAATATCCACCGCTGGTCCCGAGGAAACGGATCTGGATGTTGTACACCTTTTGCTGGTGCAGCACCATGAGTGTGTGTGGCTGCTCTGTGCAGCCCTTTGAACTGTCTCTTATCAAGAAAGTGCCATCCTAAAAAAAGACATAATATATATGTGTGTCTTCATACACTTGTTCTCTATTTTTTGCTCTCTCTATTTTGTCTTTTTCTTTATATACCTGGATTTTGTATTGTGTATTTGAATTACAAATTAATTCTCCCATAAAGGTTTTTTATTCACATTGTTTAAGAATAATTTGAAGCCAGGGGTGCATTTTAGTGGTGTAACTCACTCTATTCATTTGTCTGAGTGAGACTTCGGCCTCTGCTCGTGACATTTGCCCAACATACCACTGTGGATCCATGTCCTGAGTGCATAAAAAAAACAATTCAGCCCTTACATTGTGGAGTAATATGTGCTCGCTTGTATTATTACAGCAGAAAACACGTTTGATAGTTTCTGTCATTGAAAATAATGCATAAGGCATGTAAGCAAATCAACAATGCCATCTTGTGGTTGTCCAGTCTAACTGCGTGTTTGGTTTGTGGGATTGTGAGATGCTTGTAGTCATGTTTATCAGAGGTAATGTGATTGTACTCACAAGCCCCATCACTTCTAGAGGTGGAGGAGGAAGCTCATCCATCTGTTGGATATTAAATCTGTGTTGGAGATTGAAAATATGTTACTATACTGCTCTTTGACTTTAAAAGAATGAGTGCAAGTTTTTGATAAATATATGCACCTTTGTGTGGGTAAAGTTGCTGATTTCGAAGCCATTTGTAAGGTGTTTTGGTTTATTGCTGTAAGGATAAAAATGTAATTAAGGTAAAACAAATGTTTAGTGATATGACCACAATACAAAAGAATGGTACCTGATTTGCTAGTACCCTTTTTTGATGGCGTAGATGAGCCAGGTTTCTTACTCCGATCTACCATTGGCACACTAGGTTTGCCTGTGGATACAATTAGCAGAATGTTCAGAGATCATACTTTCATATTAGAGGGATTTGAAGTTGAACTCACTTACATTGATTGGGGGGAATGAAAGGCCTTTGTGGAGAGGGATCCGGTCGTGATGGAGGCTTAGGTGCCTGAAAGTAAAAACAGTCATCTTATACGCAACCCTATAGTTACAGCATTTACAGTAAAAAGAGTCCTTAAGATAGATTTATATTCAAATATATTTACTTACATTCAAAAGTCCTCTGGGAAGAGATACTGACTTCTGATGTGGTCTTGCAGAACCACGTGGGCCGCTGTCTAAACACCACCACAGGACAGAATGAGTGAATGAATTGTACTGATTGAGATACATAGATTCTTTAATTTATGTATATATTAGTGATTTGTGTAAGTATTGTGAATTACCTATATAATCGCCGTCACCAAGAGGCTTGGCAACACGAAAGTGAGACGGTAATTCAGAAGGTGTTTCAGTAGGAGGTGTTTCATAGTCATCATCAGCATTCTCATCATCCTCGTTATCACATGATGCTGGGCATATGTAGTTGTCTTCACACTCATTATTATCTGGCTCCTCATAGTCATTGTCACTTCCTTCTTGATCCTGGAAATACAAATACACATTTTGCATTTAATACTAAGTTTAATACCAAAATATTGTATTGAGAGGAATTTTTTTTAAAGCATAGCATGGGGACTTACAAATTCATCAGAATCCCAACCTCCTGGATTAGGTTCTGCATAATTTTTTTGTTCATAGAAAATAATGTAGAGACATTTTAGGTAGTGCGCATAATGGGTTAAGTATTGTAACCGCAGTTGTTTATGTAGCTGCACAAGAGTTACCTTGGTTTGGAGGCATCCGATGATCTGATCTAGTCAAGGCAAAGCATTAAAAATGACAAACTCTCATGCATGTAGAGACGGTTCAGCTTTGTTTATGAAGCGTGATCTTGCTTACCTATTAAACAGACTCTTCTTTTGTTTGTTATTCTGATTAATATCTCTGCAGATCTTTGTGATAAATCTTCAAAATAGAAAAACAGAAGTAAATAAATATAGAGCAATGTAACAAGAGAAAGAAAGGTCATCACAGGCTCAACAGACTATTTTGAATATGCATTATAAACCAGTATTTGGAGTTTAATTTACAGATACATTGTGTAAACAGTCTTACTGGTGACTTTTAGGTGACTCACTTTGAATTCTGTCTGCAGGCTATTTTTTGTCTTGTATTGGACAGTTGCGATAGTCTATATTAGTGTGTCTGTAGCACAAACAGTAAAGCCAAGAAAATAGGTTTGAATCCCAACTAATGAAACAATATAATGCAATTTCCAGCCAATACAAGTTGTTTCAGATATTGACTTCTGCCAATGCAGACATAGCAGAACCAGAAGGCACATGCCCATTATCCCAGCCAATATGTTTAGTTTCTACTTTTTTACCATATCTGGGAAATTTTTGTTCTTGATGTTGAGTTTAAAACTCACGGTATATGTGCTGCAGGGAACTTCTTAAGGTCCTTATCATTCATGTTCTAGAATAAGATAGAAACAAGTATTATTTGTTCTATATTGTGATTTGGCTTGTCTGAGCATACTTTTGTACAGTACTCTGTGAAAGTCTTAGATTTTTCACCAAAAATGTTTCAAGAGGGTTGTGTGTTTTTCTTTAGATTGCAAGTAGAACATCTGTTTACATTACCAAACATTATTTTTACCATTAGTAGTAATAATCCAGTGAGATATTTGTATGCACAAGCAGTCCAACAACAGACAGTTTGGCCCACACAGAGATCTGGTCTCACCATCTTTGAGTCCATCATTGAGTGATACAAAAATCTCAAATGATTAATATTAATTTAAATATAAACACATATTTAGGCTCACTAAAGCACAAATTATAAGTCTCTTTTTTTGGTGAAGAATCTAATGTGCCTACAACTTTTGCACAATACTGTATACCGTTTATTGTTGGTTATATACAGTACAATGTAGTGCATGCAGTAGTTTAAACTGGAAGTAAGATGGGTTTTAGTGTATTTGTCATAGAGATAAAACAAATTTACCAAGAATTTTGCACCACTCATATTGCTTTTCTTCACCACTCTGTCACACCCCAACAGTTTCATCTGAAAACAGAAAAAGGTGTGATGGCTGAAAGCTGATCTGCAGTCACACTTTGCATTTAATAAACTCAGTCATAGACATTTACAGTATTGTCACTTTGTATAATGTATTGTGTTGTTTTATTCTAAGATAAGAAAAAGGTTCAGGATTTGAAATAAACACGACTATAAAATAAGTTTTTTTCACAATACATAAGATATCTCTATTTTTTAATTACATCTGTTTTGGATAGTTTTGACATGACAGTGCATTTGACTAAATGACTGAAAAACAAAGAAATAAATGAACTGGGTTCATTAGAAGCTTTACACAACTCTCAAATAGACAGTTCAGAAAACCACATTGCGTGGAAATCTATCAGCCACACTTGAAGAGCTGCAACTGAAGAACGAGCGTGACTGTAAAAAAAAGATCTCTAAAGATTACCCTCTCAAAGAGCATTCAAAGTCACATTTGACATTTTACCAATAAAGGCATTTTTATTACAAAAACCTCAGTAACTTATTCAGTCAACTGTGTTTTAGAGTCTAGAAGTATGCTTCATTTAGAAATGAACACAACACGAGGGTTGCATGGTAAACTTTGTAACACTGGCAGCTGCTTTTAAGAAATTTAAATGGAATGTGTCTTATTTTTTGTCAAAAGAAAAATAGGATAAATTTCACATACTCACTTTTTTGAGATAATCAACCAAGTTTCCAGAGTTCCAGCCCATCACCTCTGACTTGGACGGTACACTTTCAAAACTCATTGTGACTGGATTGGTTGTTTCCCCAATACAGTGGAAATGGACTGTTCTACAATTGCAGATGCTTCTTGCTGTTGAGTTTTTGTTTTAGAATCTATGAAGATGGCTATTAAAATATGCAGTTTTGCTGAAAGTTGCAAGGCACTTTTCTAGCTTGTGGCTAGTTGGTCTAAGACTGAGTGTGATGATACTGTTGACACAGAATAGCAGGCTCTCAGCGTTCTCTGTTTCCTGTAACATTGTATAGAGGAAGTGCCTCATCACCAAAGATGTGAAAGTCAAGACTTTCAGAGCATGACTTGGACATTATATCTTTGTACATAACTGCACTTTTGAGTCCCTATAACATAAATGCACCAGAAACATACCGTAATAAATTGAGTGTGAATGTTTAGTTATGAGAAAATTGCATGTTAAAAGCATTGCACGGGCATTGCAAAAGTACATGCATTATAGATCGGACACATCAAAAGCAAATGGTCTCACATGTTCTTGGCACGAGCAAATAACTAGGCCATGACCACAGATAAACAATCAGATGACATGAGATGCAGGTAGTGCAATGCTTTCCATCATTGGAGATCAGCACATGCCCGGTGTATATTCACCTGTTATGCATTGCATTTTCCAAACAAAAAAAGGAAATATCCCTTTTGGGTACAGGCCAGCAAGACTGAGTGAAGTAGCTGCGTCTCCAGGGTGCTTTACATAGGCCTGGCAGCTTGTATAGCCAATAAAAAGCAGAACATTCGTTGCAAATGTGTTAGGTGTTAAATATATCCTAAAGATGACCACACTTCATTTTACCACCATTTGTGACTCTGTACAACAAAACCAGTCTTAAGTCTCTGGAGTATATTTGAAGTAATAGCCAAAAATACATTGTATGGGTCAAAATTATTGGTTTTTATTTTATGCCAAAAAATCAAGACATTAAGTAAAGACCATGAATATATTGTGAATGTTTCCAACTGTAAATATATCAAAACTTATTTTTTGATTAGTAATATACATTGCTAACTTAATTTAGGACAACTTTAAAGGTGATTTTCTCAATATTTAGATTTTTTTGCACCCTCGGATTCCAGCTTTTCAAATAGTTGTATCTCGTCCAAATATTGTCCTATCTTAACAAGCCATACACCAGCGTATTTATTCAGCTTTCAGGTGATGTATAAATCTCAATTTCGAAAAATGTACCCTTATGACTGGTTTTGGTCCAGGGTCACATTTATGGTCAACCGTATAATCATTGGAGCTAAATGAATTGTTGATAGGTTGTCAGAATGTGCTTTACAATTTATGCAAACTTGAGGTTATACATATTTTATGGTATTTAAGAAACCTGAGACCCAAAATATATAAAACAAAAGATTTTTCAAAGTTATAAATAAAACAATAAAAGTTAATTGGAGTCAATTTTACAAGACAAATCTATTTCATTCTTTTTACCTCAAAATTCCACATTTGATTCAGTGTTACTTAATGATTCTCTGTAATAATTTGTGAAATGTACTAGCAATTTCTGAGTGGCAGTCATTTTTTACAGTGTAGGAAGGAAAAATGAATTTTTTTCCCAAGGACTTGGCCTGTCATGTAAAAGAAAGCCAGTAAACTAGTGCCAGAAACCTCTAATGAATGACAAATAAGTCAGGGAGTCAGTACTCAGCTTGATATAGAGCGTAGCAGTTCGTCTGATGAAGAAACAGTGCATTCCTTGTCTTTGTCATGCGCAAGTGGAATCCTTAAGCTAAAAGGAAATAGGTCTTTTGTGGCGTGGACAGACTGGGATCACTGTAGTGCTGTGGTTTTGAAGTGGCTAAACCAAAGGGCTGCACTAGATTACGACCTGATTCTATCCATATGAAAGGTCGGTTAAATAAAAGACAAGGAGGGGATGGGAACGGGGGTCATGGCTGAGATGACAACAACATGGTACTGTATTTGAGGGGATGGCCACTTTGTTCCTTATTCATCACAGCTCAGCAGGGTGGCCTGGGAAAAAACATAGCATCCTGAAAGGCAAATTCTGTGGTGAGTGAATTGTTTGTTTCTGTTGATTGGAGTACTTTGAGTAAACTTTTGGTGTTTTATATACTTTTAATGTTATTTTTATTGAAATAAATTAGAGCTATTATTTAGTCAAGTAGCCTACTTTTTAAATATCAAGTGAAATCACTTTTGTCTTGTAATATGGAAGTAGACAAGGGAAGTAAATAAACTCACTGTAACATACTAGCTATATTCTGAGAGTCCCACCCCCTGTCCTCTAAGTCAAGACCCCCACTGGAGCCAATATCCCATCATTCATCAGGCCAGACAGTTTGGCAGATTTATGGCATGCCCCACTGAGTAAATTGACTATGCATGGAGTAATAGGCAAACCAAGTGAGAACTCTGCTGATAAACTATATGAAAACAAATGTCATGATTAGGTCATAACATGCAATTTGGTAAAACACAATCCCTCTATGTTGACACACGAAGTAGCCTAGGCCTGGTTTTACAATTTAAATGTGTTCTCAACCTCGCAACGTGACTATAATGTAATTTAGATCCTTCCCTTTGATTTATTTACATGCATCGCGGTGACTTCCGCAGGTGTGATTATGTACACCAACACAGCGGTAACCCGGATTAACATGCCAAACACCTTCCAGCGGTGTTGTGTTTCCTACGGGCTTTTGTCTACACTTTTGTCACCCGGGTAGTACTGGCCGCATATCAAAGTGCGCCAGAGTCTAGGCAGTGTTAATCCCTTAAAGAGTAGGCCTATTAATTAAATAAACGCTCTTTACTGTAGTAGGCCTAGTAATTGAGACCCCAATCATTACTTTTCAAAGTTCTCTCTCTCTCTCTCTCTCTCTCTCTCTCTCTCTGACAGCGCGTGTCTGGGATACAGCGCTCAAATGACTCAGTGCAGCATATGATAGATAGGAATAATTGATAATCACTTAGGCTATTTAATTAGGCTACTTATTATGTCTCCGAGATTCTGTGCAATTTAGGAAGTTTGCTTTGCTTAATCACAGACAGTGCAAAGAAAATAATCGTATATGTTTGTATTGTAACCTTGTTTTAAAACTATGTCGAGCCTCTGCCATCTTTTCCCGTCATTTTGATCAAATATATCACTTTGGTTGAACGCGTTCAAATGTGAGCACTTTTTACACTCAATTAACTATTTAATCTTGGACTTCATAATTGTTGGCTTTGTTCACAGCAACCCCGAATGACCAGAAATATTTTAAACACCACCAGAAGTAGCAATGGGGATAAAAAGCATTTTCATTTATATCTAAACTAGCCTATGTTTAGCATTTTCAGTCATATCTAATCCATGTTATTTTTTCTTTCTTCATAAGTTATGTGACCTATATTTTGCAATAGATTTAAACTGCATTTTAATATTTAGCCTATACATTTCCTGTTTGTTATGTTCAACATAGCCTACAGAAATAGCTACTGTTCATGATTAGGTTATTGAATCAGTTGGACTTATTTAGGTTGATAAACATTAAGAATAAACGAGACCACGAGCCATTTCAATTTCTCAGTTTTATTAAAAATACTTTAATATATAATTATATTCAGAAATAGCAGAAAATAATAAAAGTGCATGAGGAGGTTGGGGCGTTTTATTTTGGTCCTCGATGTTTGCGTCTTTGGTGTCCGTGGACTCCGTGTCTCCGAGCACAAACGTGTTTGACAGTGACCTGAGAGCAGTTCTCGCACTTTACTGTGCAGCACCAGTGGAACTTGCAATTGCAGCTACTCACTATCTCTGTGCGCCTCTCTTCCACCCGCAGACCGCACTCATGACACAACCTGCGGCAGCTTCTCCTTTCCCACTGAGTGAGACTTTCCCCATGTTGCACGCACTCCCGACCCTCTGTGCCAGGAAGCCCGAGGCTCAGGTTCTTGGCACAATAATCCGGCGACTCCTCCAGATATATGAGCTCAGACCGGGCGATGGAGCCGAACGCGTCTGCAATGGCCACCCGGTTGTCTGCGCTGTTGCCCGCGCGCATTCGTCTCTTGTCCATTTCGAGTTTCTGGGCCTGGTCGTGCTTTACTTTAAGGTAATTTCCAATCTCACGGAAATCAGAAAGCTGCATCCAGCACGTTTGCATTGTGCAACTTTCTGACATGCCATGGCACCTACAGATCCTCTTCATGGTTGCCTTTACAGCCTAGAACACGAAGTAGGCTACTGTTAATTTATCAATCTTATGTAGGCCTAAGCCTATTCTTTTTAGGTAGGCTACAAATAAACATGTCAGAAAATATTTTCAAACAATGTGCAGTTATGTTACTAATTCACAAAAAAGGCCAACTAACTTTTGTGGTTGGCCTTTTTTGTGAAGTAGTAACATAACTGCTTAGTTGCATAATATAATTTACCATATCACTTGCGCAATATAAATAGCCTGTATAAAATAAATAAATAAGATGGCGCCCCCTAGTGGAGCTGTATGATATGCTATTTTCGTTTATTTTTATTTTTATTTTATTTAATTTTAGATCAATTTAATCATGTTTATGTGTCAGATGCGTCAAAAAGTATTACATTTTATATGAAAAATATGCCTCAACTCAACTTACCAAACGTCCAGCTTCATTATTATGAAGATTAACTGCTGCTCGAGAGTCTTGTCCAGTCTCAAGCGCATCCACGTATTGTTTAGAAATTCTCTCGCCAAAATCCACATTGTCACTACATCCTCCCCAAAGCCAACCACGACCCCCTGAAATGAACAGTTTAGCCCATTAGAGAAACGCGTCGCGACTGTGTTAAACAGCAAACGCTTAACTTGTGTTGCATTGATAATACATAAACGGTTGTAGTATTTTCTGTTTCAAATTAGTTTAGCATGTAAATATAGCCTAGTAATGTTCTTACCGAGTTTGCCGTTTCTCGAACTGTCACATCCGCAGTCGTCCAGATCTCCAAGACTACAGTTTCTGGTTAAAGTATGCATAACACCAGCTGCGCTTATTGCGTGGACAAATGACGTCTCCCTCGTTGCTAGAGAAGTTGAGATAATTAATGTGTAGTTTTTATTTTACACATTTAGAGATAAAAAGCTCACATTTATGAACATATCTTACCACTTCTGAAGCCTTTGTGTGAAGAAAGTTGCAGCGCGCTGTCTGGGCAGTTCCACCTGTCCCAAGCAAACTGATGTGTGCACTCACGTATTCCGCTTTGCGCACCCACCTGCACACTACTTGCATAGATATGATAAGCCTAGGACGAAGATAAAAAGAAGAAACATTTTGATGTGATACAAAAAAGAAGAAAAAAAACAGATGATATTGGGGTCTTTTTTCAAAGCTAAGAAAATAGATTACCTTTGGTCCAATCAACAGCAAATTGTTCATTTTCCTAGGAAGCAAAGGCAAAATAAAATATGCGTTATGTTAACGAGAACAATTATTTTTACATTACAACAACTGGTGGTAATTCGTTAATGCAGCCTCACCATGTGTGCCCAGGCAGAACCTTGTCGCAAATACAGAATAAAAAACCCCAAACGAAGAAATAAGCCATTAGCTTAGATCCACAGCGATAAAGCAAGCAATGTACTGTTTAGAGAAAGTGATGCGTCTTCGTGTATTTTATACTCCTCCCAACGGGGGCCAGAATACCCTTTGTTACAGGATTCTTGTAAAGCTATTGGTCTACAGTCACCAGCCAAGTCAAGGAAACGCCTCCAGTGCACTTCAAAGAATATCAATACACTACAGCTTATTCTCTCTCGGCGGGCAGGGTCCCAAAGTCGTTGGAGCTGATGCATAATTAAAGTGTGAATTTACACCGTTTATTCACCAATGAACCTTTGAACCAGATGTCAAACATGCGCAAAGAACTTGACCACTCGGAGACGGATTTAGTTTTAAATATTTAATGTGCTTCTCATGACAAAATAAGTCCAATTAATATATATAAACAATGTGATAGTTAACAAAATAATTGCTTAAATAAGTTCCATATAACACAACACTTCAAGCTCCTTGTGAAACATTACACTGTCGAGTGATCTGTGCGAGAAAAAACATATGGTGCAAATTTTAAAAACAACCTGTTAACATAATTGTATGTAACTAAATCTGTGATCTAATGTACATAACGAAAAAGTGCAAACTATGAACTTAGCTCTATGTGAAATTATAACTTAGCATGTGATCAATTCAATTGACAGTTGGAACGAGAAAGCCCCTGTGTCTAATATAGAGGCTGGAATGCAGAATAATATACAGTAAGAGAAAAAACTGCATATCTTAAAATCTCATATATTAACATTGGAAATATACAAATTAATATATTTGCAAAGATGAGTTCATCTATTACGAGCATGCTGTCTTCTTCGTGAATTGTTGTGCGGCCGACGGTTTTTGTGCCTTTTTGCGCAAACATACTTGGTCACAATCTGAGTGCATGTTTCGCATTTGACTGTGCAACACCAGTGAAATTTACAGTTACAGCTGCTCACAGTCTCTATCCTCCTCTCTTCAACTTTCAGACCACATTCGTGGCAGAGCCGCTTGCAGCTTCTCTTCTCCCACTGAGAAAGATTCTTTCCGCTTTGTAGGCATTCCCTGCCTTCTGTTCCATGTTGTCCCAGGCTGAGGTTTTTCGCGCAGTAGTCTGGAGAATCTTCCATATAAATGAGCTCTGTGCCGGAAACGGTGCTGAACGTGTCCGTGATTGCGCCGCGATTGTCTGCGCTGTTACCAGCCCTCATCCGAGTTTTGTCCATCTCCAGCTTCTTTGCTTGATCGTGTTTGATTTTCAGATAGGTACCGATTTCTCTGAAATCAGCCAGCTGTGTCCAACACGTCTGAATACTGCAGCTTCCAGACACACCATGACACTTACAGGTCCTTTTGAGAGTTGCTTTGACAGCCTGGAATATAGACAATTTCGCATTAGCCATAAGCATCCACACGCCGCAATAAAAAGTGTTTCGTACTGGAGAAAGTAGATAAATAACAGAATACAACTATACTCACAAATCGACCAGCTTCGTTGTTGTGCAGGTTGACTGCAGCGCGAGAGTCGTGGCCGTTTTCCAGCGCGTCCACAAATTGTTTAGCGATTCTTTCTCCAAAGTCAACATTGTCACTGCAGCCTCCCCAAACCCAACCACGACCACCTTTGAGAGTAGAAAACAGTCGTATGTTATTGGTCTGAAAACATGAAATACTTTTAATTACAGATAAGTATAGTTAATATTAATAAATAAAAAAATGTCTTACCCATTTTTCCTATTTTAGAGTCGTCACAGCCACAGTTATCGAAGTCACCCATGCTACAGTTCTTTGTCAAAGAGTACATAACTCCAGCAGCACTTATAGCATGCACAAACGCGGTCTCTCTGGTGGCTAATAAAAGTAAATTATAATAAAGAAATGATTAGAACATGTTCAATTTAATGCAGTTTCAAAGTAAATCGTAAAAGCTGGAACAGTTCGTGTTTGCAAGTTCTTGGTGTTGCAATAGCTTAAGTTTTTGTGCAAAAAGTAAAAAAAGAAAGACATTTTCTCACACATAAGGCTGTAAAACCTTCATTTTTAAGAGTATAAAATGAATCAGAATGCATAATCTGATTTGAATAGTGCTTACCACTTCGCAGACCGTTATGTGTAGATAACTGCAGTGCGCTTTCCGGACAGTTCCACCTGTCCCATGCGAACTGATGTTTACACTCTTCAATACCACTCTGAGCCCCAGCCTGCACAGTGCTGGTGTATGAAAGGTAAGCCTGATGAATATAAAAGATGAACATATGAACATTAACCAGACACTGTACGATCAGACGTTTTATACAAGTAATAAAGTAACATTTTTACAAAATTATCGTTGACAGATAGGAAAACTCAAATTACCTTTGGTCCAGTCATCAGGAAGTTGTTCACCGACCTTGAAAAAAAAAAAAAAAAGCATGCGTTATCATAAGTTTGTAAATACATACCAGTGACAAAACAACTGAAATATAATAGTTCGAGTAATATAAAATGCCTGTACCATGCTGTTGTAGACAGTATGTGACAGCACATAGACATCACCAACGATGTAAAAAGCTGGCAAGGGTCCATTGCTGCGTGAACGACGTCCCCTGATTCTTCAATGCTCCCTTCTTGTGGAAATGCAAGGCACAAACACTGAGATGGATGCCCAGGAAGAGACAGAAGACAAGTGACCCAGTGCTCGAGCGAGCCAGGCATTTATACCTGTCGCCAACTTTGAGTGACAGGCATCTCCCAGGCTTTGACAGTTCGCTGTGAAGGAGGTCACTGGAATTGTGCGGCCTTAACCGCGCTTCAAAGCATTAACACTCAGTCCTTCATTCTAGCTTTCATTAAGCGATCGTTTCAGTATTTTTATAGATAAACTATTTTTTTACCCGACTATTTGTTTATTTAGTTCAAGTTAGTTAGTTGCTGTCAGTTCAAAATCCTTTGCCACTTTAGTGTGCAACATTTGGGTATTTGAAAGACAATTTAAATGAATTGGACTGCCCAAAGCCATCAGTTTGTTCGTCTAATATCCATTCATTATACTCAATTAAGGTGTTGTGTGGCGTATTCAATGAATATGCTGAATGTTGATTCCGTATTGGACATGTACCTGACTGGACATTAAATTTTTGCATCGGAATAGCCCTTTTATCTGCCTTCTTAAATAAGGGTTTATTAGTTTAGAAATAATAGCTTACTAGACTATTCTATACACAATAAAGTAGGCTACATAAATAGGCCACACGAACCTGTATAGTCATACATCATTTAAATTAAAGTCCTTTTGGTTTATTTACGCTTCTTGACTTTATAGATGTTCTTTATTTGAGTCTCGACTTTTCACGTTTTGGGAAAGTGTTTTACCGGGAAATGACACTGAAATGTAAGGGGCTGCTCTACATTGTCTACAAAAAGCCATAAAATCATTCGGCTCCGTTCGCTAAGGGCCATGCAAATAACATGTAACACTTCCACGGCTCTGACACTCTGGTGTTAGAAGACCAGCTGATCCCCTGGGAACAGCTCTGGTGTGAAAAATGTCTGGAGATGTAGTCGGATGTATTATAGAGTGCAACATATCAAAGGTAGCCTACTAGTCTGCCCCAAAAATAATAATAATCAATAGCCTATTTATTCGATAATTTGACCCAGGGCTCCAGTGAGAATGGATAGCCAACATTTTAAGTTGCCCATGTCAGTGGTTTATTAAAAATGTTCTCCTTCAATGCTTGTTTTTTTAAGAGACATAAATCATAATTTTTAATAATAGGAAAAAAAAATCATAACTTAGTGCTTAGTCTACTGTTGACAATTAAATCATGTATCATGCAAGACTAGCCTAATTCAAAACACATAGCCTATAAACCAATTCACACTAAGTTATTATTTGTCAAAGGGGATCAACAGCTGAAAAATGTAAACAAAAGGATAATCATGAGAACGATTATGTCATCATTTTACTTTCGATGACATTTGCGATTAAATAATACGCTATAAGATGATGTGATTTTTATAAATTGTTGCTCGTGGAAGATTAATTGTTGAAACTGCGTATTGACATCTTCGAAACAAATCGTTAGCCACTCAAAATCCCTTTTCAAAACAGCACTTATTTGATGGTCGGATAATGGTTTGACCAATGCTGCTGGCTGGAAGACAATGGAGGGACGCGCAAGTGAGGATAATCCCCACTAATTGGACATCGGCATCATCAAGTCTACAAGGTCCCTGAAACTCAAATTCCGACACCTACTTGTTACAAAACAAACCCGTATTAAACAATGATCTGGTACAAGCAGAGCTATCCTAAACGAGACCGTCGTGCCATAAATGTTCTGTCGCAGGTATCTCAGAATGGTTTTATGGAACTGAGGGCAATAACGCATCGCTTACTTTCACGCATTAATTAATTCGTGTGGCTAACAAATATGGGCAATGGAAGAGTAATCAAAGTAAGCATTAATCAAGTCTAGAAGATCATCACTCACAGCGTTTACTCCCCATATCATCCCTGATATCAGGGAACACAGCTCACCCAGATTATCCACTTTGACGAGTCACTCGCAGAAGCTCAGGTGCAGTTCATTACCCTATGCTGTTTTAAGGCTTCTCGCCTTGTTTTGTGATTAGGGAAATATAAAACACATATGACAAGTTCTCCGAGACAGATTGTGTTTTTGTGAAAGAAAATATTTCTAAAATCGTTCTATTATTTGACCTGAATAAACGTAATTTTTCATAAAATTATAAAATATTTGGGTGAAAAAAAGAAAAAAGCAATGACCTTAAAATAAAAATCTTCTACATAATTGTCACATAACAAGTTAACTTCCAGTACTGTAATATATCATTGGTGGTGGATGAGGAGATATCCCCTGACAATATAGAGCGCTTTGAGTGCTTAGAAAAATAGTAAAAAAAGCGCTACATAAATGAAATGAATTATTATATGCTTTTTTTAAATACAGTTGCTTTTCTGATTTAAAGCTTTTATGAAAAACATTCATGCCAATGCTCCCCTTTTAATTTCAGACGTTTAATGAAGCAAATATTAAAACATGTAATTTTTTTTATTGTATGCCAAATAAAAACGAAAACTCGTGGTATTGATATGCAAAAACGGACTTTGATGTGTAAATGCTACGCGATGTGTAGGATTAGAGTTGTAGAGTAGATGCTTATAATATGTACGCGAAAACTGCGTACCATATGCACGCCAAACACGTGCGTATCATTTACACACCAAGGCCCCTTTTTGCATATCAATACCAGGAGTTTTTGTTTTTATTTGGCGTACTATTTATACGCATTTTTATGAGACCGGGTTCGAATTAACGCAGGCCTACTCAATGCCTCCTCGAATAATAACTCTGGAACGTCATACCCTTTTCTAAACCTTTCTATGCACTCGACTAAGGGTTATATTCTGCGAAAAGGACCAGTTTATGAAGTGTTTGCACGAGCAACATGGGTTATTTAAACCAATTAGAGACATTTTACTTTGTGTTTTTAAGTCTTTATCCGCTTACTTAATAGGTTTTAGGTATGTCAGATTTCAAGAGAGATAAGATGGTCATAAAAGACGATAAGGGTCTGGAGAGGAGAAGCACTGTGGTGTTTTGAGTGCGGTAGATGGTGGCAGGAACAGTGACGCCAGAGCGCAGCCGCGCTTCTCAATAACATCTCAGCCATAATGGAGTTCAAAGGAGAGCTAGGCGCGTCCTCTAGTACCTCATCAGCAGGTGTTAATTATAAAAACAAGAACAGCCCTGTAAAATACACGTAGGCCTAGTATCGGGCAATCAGCGATGTTTGAGCCGCGGGTACATGACCTGACGTGAAGACGAACTTTTCTCAGCGCTATTTTAACTCATTTGTTGGAGGAAGGTCTCTCATACCGTCGAGCATATCATCAACGATTGTTAACTCGATTTTAATGCAATGAGCAATAATACCCCAAGTGTCTTCAGGTGTTACTTAATCAGGCTGTTATTGATAGTGACGCCCCTGCTGGCCACACCACAAAACAAGCTAGTTTATTTTACACTTTTATAATAGGTTAACACGTTAGGTAGTCCTTTTATTAGCATCATTCTGTCAATTTATGCCAGGTTGAAAACTTATATATTGTCGATGTAAACCCATAATTACTGTGTTTCTAGTAGCCTGCTGCTTCTAAAAATATATGTTTTCTAACACATCTTTAACTTCTACTTCAAGTTATATGCCATAGCCTTTATATGTATTTCAAGTCAGGTTCTGACAGGTGATTATTGCAATATATTTAATTCAAGAATATTGTTCTCAAACTTGTTCATGTTGTGACAACTTACCCCACCATTGCTGCCCGAGAGAGTCTGGTTCATGAAATACAGTACCATAAAAGGTTTGGGTTCAGTAGGATTTTTGGCAAAGGAAAAACTACTTTTATTCATCAAGGATTTATTAATTTGATCAAAAGTGACAGTAAAGCCTTGTTAACCCCCCCAACAAATACAGTTCTTATTAACTTTCTATTAATCAAAGTATTGTGTAAAAAAAAAAGTATAAAAGTTTCCACAAAAACATTTAGTAGCACGAATGTATCAACACTGATAATAATAAAATATTACTTCAGCACCAGATCAGTACATTAAAATGATATCTGAAGGATCATGTGACACTGAAGAATAGAGTAATGGTTGCTTTGCCATCACAAAAATAAATTACATTTTAAAATAGAACAAAGTAGTTTTACGAGTATTTCAAATTGTAGTAATATTTTTACTACATTTTTGATCAAATAAATGCAGCCTTGGTGAGCAAAAACACTTTGTGTCTTGAATAATCATGTAACCTAAAGAAAAGTATTTTTAAGAAGATGAGTCATATTTGGTATTTTATTTGATTTACATTTCATTTATCTTTATTTCATGAAGAAACCTTAAAAAATGCACTAAACAGAATTTGGTAAAAATGTATTTTTAACCCTGTCTCAAGTGCCCCTCCCCCCCCTTCATCACACTCCCATTCATAGGCCCCAGTGACTCCAATCGCAATGTAACCATGCATCACATGGGGCAATAGCACCCTTTAAACAGAAATATGAATTGTAATATCTGCCATGTCAGAAGAACATGTCTTGTGCTTGTCTTCTTCTTGTATCTTAGGTCAAGGGGTGGCATCGCCTTTCCTCTCCTGCTCGATAGCTGAAAACAGAAAGAGATGAAATATAAATGCTTTAGAAGAGTAAATGCCTTTATTGTGCCAGTAAATCTTCTTAAGAGAGAGCTGTGTTTGATGGATGCGGGAGCGTGGCTTTATTGCAAATAAGATGCTTATTCACATGGGAAATTCTGCAAGAACGCTTAGGTCTGCACTGCAATGCTGATGGAGGACTTTGAGCTGACAGCCATGCTGACATAATCAGCTGAAAAAAAGACTGAGCAGAGTGAGAGTGGAAAAAAACTGAGAAAGGGATATAAGATGGAAGAGAGAGAAATTGCTGAAACAAAACAATAAATAAAGAGAGAAGGTAGATGGAGCACTGCAGAGAAGAGAAAGGAATGGGGAGAAAAGAGAGACCTACACCACACCCAAACCGATTGGACACACCGAATGCTGTAATGTAACAGACACTCACTCTCTTTGGTGGGCAGAGGGTTCTTCTCTTTTGTCTCGGTCTTCTTCAGCTTGGTTTTGTCAAACTTGGCGATTTCCGTGAGGTCTGGCTTGTCAGACATGATTGCTGTCAGCAGAGATGACAGATGTGACTTACAGAGCATTGACCTTGCTTTTGTCTTTTGTAACGTTTCATAAAGGAATCTTGCATGCTGTGTATTCACGTATTATTTTAGCCATTATCACAGCAAGGTCTTAAATAGTTTTTGATTAAAATACATCTGGATATTATAATTATTTCAAATATCAAACCACAAAAATGCAAAATTTCAAGAGTGTTCTGATTTTGAGAAGTTTGTCGGATGCTAAGGGAAGAAATGCTTCCGTTCTCTCTGTGCATGTGTGTGTGATGGTAGCATGTAGCACACGTGTGTTCCAGCATGCATGCATCATGTTCCAATGCTAACTGCGCACCTAGCCAAGTCTCTGTGCTTCTTAACATCTATCCTCCCCCTTTACTTTCACCAGATGCCCTTTCTTCCTTTATGATGTCTTTGTTCTTTGTTCCATTTTAGCATGCAGGCAGCCTTTTTCCTCAAATGCTAGACTGCAGTGTCTACCTCACGAGAGAAATAGCCATCCATTTTTCTATATCCCTCTATCTCTCTTCACTCTGGCTGCCGCACCTATAGCCAATGTGGATTTACCATCTCCGGTCGTCGGATTATTCATGCTAAAACCCACACGCCACAAACAGAGAAAGGAGGATGGTTATTGTTATGATGGATACAAGACTTACCGTAGAGCACAAAGTGGCTGTATCCACTGGCTGGTAGAAAGAGAGGAGGACGGCGTGTCTGCTGAAATAACCCAGACTGCGTCTGCTGGTGTCTGTGTATCCGCTAGGGCGTGGAATTATGAGGAGAGAGAGGGAGGGAGGGAGGATGCTGGATAGCTTTAGTCAGCCAATCCCTTCAATCCCATCCAGTTAATATCCATGTTCCGTAGAGAACAGACATTCGATGCCGATACGTGATTGAATGATGAATTAATAAAGATGCAATGTGACTAATAGAGTGGGCACAAGTGCATGTGATTTTAGGATCAGGGTTAGCTGGAAGTAGGGTCCTGTCACACCATGTGGCAGCTGTTGGGTTGGGGGCTGGGATGTCATACTGCCTGAGACCCTGAGTCATGTCTCATTTTAAAATGTGCCCCTCTGCTGAGCCAAGGGGAAGCACCATTTAACTGGTCTATAATTACACATATGTCATTTTTAATCTATAAATCTAGCTGTAGGTTAAATCATAGAAATTAATAATAAAGATTGAAATCAGGTTATATGATGCAGTGAGTTATTTGCACTCTTTGAAGCTGAAGTGACTGGTGATCTGATATCATTTTCTCATTAATTTGCTAGGTGTGATTATTTAGTCAGTCATAGGATCTCACATTAGTGTGACATCATTTCACTTTTCAGACCAGACTCGTCAGCAGGCTTGTTTTTTTAGATGATGTTAAGTAATGCTGTGTGTGTGTGTGTGTGTGTGTGTGTGTGTGTGTGTGTGTGTGTCAGTCAGACTTTTTCTATTCAGTAAAGATGTTAAATTGATCAAAAGTGACAGTGAAGACTGTTACAAAAGATTCAATTTCTGACAAATGTTCTGTTATTTAAGAATCCTGAAAAAGATTTATTGAGGTTTCCATGAACATGTTAAGCAACACTGATATTAATTCAACACTGATAATAATAAGACCCCCCTCCATAAGAAACTTCATTTGAAAACTTTTCATACATACAATCATAGGCCTACATGCAGCTTTGAGACGAATAAGAACAGGATGCTCAAAAAATGAAATAGCAAATCATTTTAAAATTCATATAATTTTAATCTGATTTTATTTCTTAATTTATGACACTTTCAGTATGTTTGCTCATTTATGTTCACGTCTCTGTCCTTTTCTGTTCCCATTTGTCAATACATTTTTCTCAATCTTTTTCCTTTATCCATTTGTCAATTTACTTACCTGTCCTCCTTACACAAATCTTCACATTTGTCAAATGCACTGTAAAAAGTGATAAGTTTCCTTAACTTTTTTAATGAAATCCGTTACCTTAATATTATTAAGTAAATAATAATTAAAATAAATAATTTAACTGAACTTTCAAGTTCACTTAACTTTTTAATTATTATTTACTCAAAATGTTTGAGAAGATGAGGCAGATGCTTTCCTAAGTTAATGTTACCTGGTACGTGGTATAGAGATTTACATTGTCTGAATATAACAGTATTGCATGATTTTGCTCTATTTCGTCAACTAAAATAGTTTCAAATAAACTCACAGCTGCTGCACATCTCCATTCAAACACAGCGTTGTTTCGTTTATGAATGAATCTGCGCTTAATCGAATCTAGTGAGTCAATTCAATTACTCATTCATAAAGACAGTCCTTACCTGAGTCCCAATGTGCATACTATCCACCCTAAATGTGATATTAGTCATTTTCAAATACTATTTGGAGCACATAGGGTGGATAGTATGCACATTGGGACACATGGGAATTGCTTTGTTACTTAATGAATCAGCCCTTCAAACAAATCAATTGAATGAATGATTCAGTTATAAAATCAGTAACTTGATGCCACCTAATGGCAGTTTTAGTTTCATTTTTAAAGTATCATTTCAGTTATTTAAATATTTCTATATTCAAAATGTTATATTTAAAACATTAATCTCAACATGAATTTATTAAGTTAATTGCACTCATGCCACCTCTGGCCTTTTGTCCGTGTTTCACTCCGTCTCGAATAGTGCTCGCGGAAAGCACTCGAGAACGGATCGCTATGCTTTCAACTCGTTGTTTTAGTCTCGAGCAAGAGACTTTACGACATTCACGTTACATGATTTGACTAATTTTTACGTAGAAAGGGTGACAGCATCGCATTACAATAAATTATCATTCATCTTTTCATAGCTGACCAAATTCTAAAACGAAACCAAAATGAAAACATCTTTGGGAGCAAGGGGGCCCCCTGGTGTTTCGGGGGCCCCATGCAGCTTGTGTATTCTGCATATAGAGAGGATCGGCTCTGATGTCATGATCACAAGAAATTATTAAAAAGTGCCCCTTTCAAACAAATAGCAATTATATTGTAGACATAAAACAAAATGCATTTTAATTGTAATGACATGTGTACAAAACGGCAACCAATCGCTCAAAAGTCGGAAAGTTCCTGTTTATTTTTACATGTTGGTCAATCTGAGGCGTTGCTATGGGTAACGTGCACTTTGCAGGACTGACTGATATTCCAGTCTGTTCGGAAACCATAGGCTCTTGAGCCATATATGTTTCTGTGAATCGACGGAAGGAAAAAAATAAACCAAAACATTTTTTTCATCAATAATCAAAGCTAGTTTATCTATTTAATTACAAATCCATGTGTTTTCTATATTTTAGAATAGACAGATTACGTAATTCATCAATGCTGTTTGGCATGTATAATACACCAACCAATCATGATCTGGCACAAGTTCAAAATTCATTGGACAATATGTGAAGTGGAGCGGTCATTTTCTGTTCTTATTCATATATAGGTTGAAAATGACATGGAAGAGAAGAGCTTATTTGTGGAGCGATCTGGATCTGCGGTTTGAATCATTTTATAAATCAAATTACATCGCTGGGAAAAGTATGTTGAATGATTACAAAAGCACTGCACAAAACCGTGCAGCACCAAAAGTCACAACAGTGGTAATCAGTATTCAATTCACTTACATTTATGTATGATGCACCGTTTACTCTTTCATGAAACTATCATTATTGAGGCCCAAGTGCCACCTACAGGCCTATTATGTGAAGTGCAGGCTGGCGAAATGGTGTCATGAAAGGATTTTATGTTACCAATTATGCAGCAGTATGAAAGTGTCTTATGCTCATCGAGCCTGCATTTATTGGATTAAAAATAAAGAAAAAAAGGTAATATTGTGAAATATTATTACAATTTAAAAGAATGTTTATCTATTTTAATATACTTAACAATATAATTTATTTCTGTGATGCAAAGCTGAATTTTCAGCATCATTACTCCAGTATTCAGTGTCTCATGATCCTTCCGAAATCAGTCGAATATGCTGATTTATTATCCATATTGGAAACGTTTGTGCTGCTTATTTTTTTATTTTTTATTTATTTTTATTATATTTATAAAAAAAAGAAAAAAAGAACAGAATTAATTCAAAATAGAGATGTTTTCTAACAATATCAATCTTTTCTATCACTGTTTCTATCAATTTAGCAAAGCTTTGCTGAATGAAAACTAGTTTCTTAAAAAAAATCCTGACCTCAAGCATTTGAACATATATTGTTACAAAAGTTATATTTCAAATAAATGCTTTTTAAACTTTTATTAATCAAAGAATCCTGAAAAAAGTATCATAGGTTTCCAACATTGATAATAAATCAGAATTTCATAATTGTTTTAAAGTATCTAAAAAATTTGAGCAAATAAATAAATGTAAATTTAAAAAATAATTTAATCTATAATTTTTTTTACATTGCCCCTATTTTACATTTGAGCCCCTGCTCCTGAGGAACTCAGGTCCCTGCAAAGTTGTATATACAAAAACATTCATATGCATATGCAAATTTGTTTAAGATATGTGTACTGTACACTACTGTAAAATTAGATGATATGCATTACTTGTTGTATACGCATGTGCATAATATCTTCTGAAGGTTCAAGGTAGATGCTGGCGTGACACAGACCAGCAGATGACGATGTTTCATTTTGCTCAGTGACTGGTGCCCTCTTTGGCAGCATAGTGCAATGCAGGAATATCAAACATGACATAATGAAAGCATAATTAATTTAATTACAATGTAAAATATTAATTTACTGGCTTTCCATCTGGGGTGACTCCATGCCTTCGGCGTGAGAAGCTGGGAAAGGCTCCAGCATCCCTGCAACCTTAAATAGGACAAGCGGTTTGGAGGTTGGATGTGTGCTATAAAAATACTTGAAACAGTATATCTTAACTTTAAATAAAACCAAGTACCTATCTGATTTTGAAAGTGCACCTGCTTCTCTATATATATATATATCAAAAGAAACTTCATCATTTTGAAACTTCATCATTTTTAATTAATTTACATAACAACTATATCATGAAACTGCAACGAAAAAGGGAATTTGTTTTTTTCCCCTCTTTTTCCTAATTTTAATTTGAAACCAATTTAAAGATTTAAACTCAAAAATATATTCATAGCATTTGTAATCTGCAAAACTCAAAACTAAAAGCTAGCCTATTTATCATGCTAATTTCCATTTGTATAGTACAGCTTATCCATGCAGCTATTGTTGCATATCCAAAGATAATATCCTTTCACGAGTCTCATTAAATCTCATTTAAGTGAGTTTGCGATTCCTCTGAGTTGGAGGCATCAGGACGTGCTTGTTGTCTGATGTCTGAGCTGACAGGAAGCTGAGAGCTCCATCCATAAGCTTCAGTCTGGCTCCGACTCCTTCCATTAACCTTTGAGCTGTAAATGTTAGCAGCTAGGAGGTCTGGGGCCAGAGTCCATTGATAAGGTCAGTCAGACATCCAATTTACCTCATGAAAAGGCCAGAAGCAAGCCAACAGTCTTTTCTTCCTCTTTAGTGTCTTGTCAACTTACACTAACTCACCGTTGCGTTCCTCGCTCAGATCAGCCTTTCACAAATTCACATTGCTCGCGCGGTTGTACAGCAAGACACAGCTGATTATATGAAATGTGACCACATGGTGGCAGTAGAAGTACGCTTATCATAAACTGAGCACCATGTGGCCAGAGAGATGCAGGCGTCAAGCTTTCCCTCCAAACCACAGAACTGCATGCTTCATTGTCACATGTCTGATATTCTTATGACTTTATCCGTGACACTTTCTCATCCCAATCAACAAATATGTTTTGTTTATTTAGTTTTTGATTGGTCTTTGCAAACCAATAGCCTTATTTTAGGTGGATTTTACAGCCACCTATCTAACCATATGCAATTGCTCTAGTAACCAAGTTCCACACCACGTCATTAATCTTCACGAGCAGTGGGCGGCTCTGTACAGTGAGCTCATTCAAACGGAGGAACGCTGAAGAGCTCTGTTAAGTGCCTTGGGTTTGAAAAATGATTTGCTCATCGACGCCCTCAAAGACACTTTGCTAATAGTTGTGATTGTATGATTAGTTGTTTAGATTTGTTTTGTATTATTATAGAAATTGTAGAAAGGATGTATACACGCGATGCTCTAACAAGACCGTTAAACAAAATACAGTTAATGCATTTAATATAATACATAGATACATAACAAAATATTTATGGATATTGGGAATTGGGATGGGAATCAATTAGGCCCTTTATTTAATTTTTTTTAGGAACCTTTGCTTTAGACACGTTGTGATGCATTTGGGCTTGATGATGTCAATGTACCCGATTGTTCCAAAATAAAATCTTTATTTTATCACTCAGCGATCATGCAAAGTTGAATTTGACTCTCTGAAAATGCAGAAACTGAACTTTTTAAATGAACTTTGCTTTTATTTTGTTGCAAAATGAAGAAAATGGCTCGTTTACTATGTGCAGGAGTGTTTTTGAGATAAATGAGACAGGTGAAGCATACTCTGTGCCCTAAGATTCAACCGCGTACCGCTACGAGGCTGTGTCCACTAAGAGAATTATGATTTGCTGACCTGACAGCAGTCAAGGTTACGATGGAAATAGAAAAAGGCCAGTGGAATTTACTCATGAGATTTAGAAACAATAAAAGCCTGGCAGCATTCAAGAGATTATAGACATCCCCACACATCAATGGACAATCCTCTCCCATTCTCTCTTCTCTCTTTCCCTTGATTTTCTGCTCTTTGACGCTGGGTTCACATGACATACCACTGCTGGGATCATTGGAGCAAAGCTTTGGAACAGAGCAATGTTTCCCACATCAGTGGTGCAGCCTGCGACCACACACGCACACATATCTGAAACCAAGCTTTCATTGTTTTGTTGTTAGTTTACTTGATATATCTCTTGTAAAGACATTATTATGAATGGTGACACAATGATATGCACATAAATTACAAGTGCACTCAACAAAAGTACATGAAGATAAATAAATAAAAGGCCCTGGAGTCTCAGAGATGATCTGAAGACTATATCTTGTGAAATTTTTTCAATTGAAATATGTAAAAAGTGCTGAGTGTGTTATATAACAGATCCACACACACATAAACCTACTTTAGCAGAAATGTTTTCTATTTTTCTCTGCATTCCTAGCCTAGTTGCTTTCTGCCTTGCGAGTGTTTTCAATCTGACATTAAGTGGCAGTTGGACACTTGTTATGCCCAATACGTAGTCGTAGGTGTATTTTCCGTTCATTGGTATGTTGTCAAGCTCAAGGTCAGAAAGATCTGGTACAAATGGTGTCATGTGCACTAACATGGACAGTGGATATATAACTGGCACTGCAGAACCCAAGCTGTTAAAACATTAAAGCTGTTCAGCAGGATAGAGAGTGCAATTTTTGTGGCTTAAATAATTTTAGCTTAAAGCAATGTTTCAGGTTCATTACAAGATCATTGAACAGTATTTGTGGCATAGTATTGATTACTACAAAAATAATTGCCAAAGAAAAACAAAAATTATAATGAGATATTTTATGATAGTAACGTTTTTGGAGAATTTAAAACGTGAAGACTATAATTTAATAAAAGCAATTAAATATTTTTTTTATCGTGCCAACAAATTTGTAAAATATATTTTATTTAATGTTTTGTCACACTAAAATAATGTTAAAACCCATATTGTGACTACTAAACAGATTCATTGTATTGTTTATGGATTATCTCACTTAAGAAAAGTGGAAATAAGAGATGAAAAAAGGAAATTCATTTGTGGTTGTCAACATGAGTGCTGCTGACTGAGCTTAACTCGTACTGAACTCAGAATATACATTTAATCATACAAACAGATTGTGTGTAATATGGTTTTCAAAGCAAGTATGGCGCTGATCTTATCAAATAGTTGCTTTTTGAAACCAGTGGAACAGATGGTAAATGGTGCATAGTTTGTATACAAGGTCTTTCTGCAGAACTGGACACACATTCGTCATGTTCCACACAGATTTGAGTTTATCTGGCCCAAGCAGCCTGTGAGCAGAGACAGAGATAAAGAGGAGGAAGACCATACACCTGTACATGGAGAACACACACTCTCAAGGCACCTTATCAGGTTCAGACACAAACTACTATCTAGAGCATCAGTGTATACTGCTCGTTTATTTTGGGGTGGAGAGAGAGAGACAGATAAAATGGCAGAGAAGAGAGAAAGAGAGATTTGTTGGCATATTCTGTTATTGTCTGGAAGTGTTTTTTTGGTCATGGCTGCAAAAACAAGGAGACCACTAACTAAGGGTTGAAGATGAATGGGGAAAAATAGGAAACTTTTATCATGTCTTGTCATAATTGTTCTCAGGTGTTTCTATAAAAATCCACACATTAATGTTGCAAAGGAATGAAGCATGTTTATATGTATTCTCAGTTTTATTGCACACTAATTATGATGCTCACCAAGGTGCATTGCTACGGATGAATGTGTTTACACTGTTTTTGCTGACATATTCATTTCTTTTATAACATACACCAGTGGTTTAAGGTCAATGAACTGGCAAGTGCTACAGGTGTCAGCGCTCAAGAGGTCAGGAGGTCCTGATGTTACAGATGCTTCTCAGTTAAAACGGAGCTTAAACGTGTACAAAATACACTATTTCCGGTATTTTTCTTTCAGCTCGATTTGTGATTCGGTTTGAAGTTTGATTCGGACGCAGAGCTCACTCATGCACGCAGTTGTTTGGAGTAGTTACTCACACCGTAAAACAATAACAAGATACTTTAGAAGTAAAAAAAAAAAACTGTTAAAACCAAGCCATCAAATGGATCCTGTTGCTTGTCAGCAATGAAGAAGATAAACACATGCACGTACAGCTTGTGAACATCTCTGTAGGCCTACAATACATTTTATGAAAACACCAATAATACAACATAAATCACCTGAAGTGTTGAAAATAGCCATGACAGTACCACCACAATACCACCTTCAAATACCTTAAGGAGTCCGTGGTACAATGTAGATATTGTGAGTGTGATGCATGCATGTGAGTGCTGCAGTTAGTTATTGATGGCACCCTAGTTATAAGAGTATTTGTTTAATGTAAATATTTTATTGCTGATATGTATTGATATTTTAATGGAAACATGTAACACAAGATTGGATTTCACTTGATTTAATTAGATTTCTGTATGTATTCACTTTTAATTATTTTTGTGTTGTTTGCGATATTTATTGTAGTAGGCTATTTTGATTTGTTTATAAATATATTTCACTTTTCTGTTTCATTAATGACCTTGATTCCTCTCACACGTTGACTGCATGAATTGTATTTTATAGAGATCTTTGAAGGGAAACATGTTTTAATGCTTTCTAAAATCATAAGGATAATAAACAATTTAAGGACTCCAGAAATTGACATGCTTATTAAAAAGAAGCCCAAAACAGACTATACTAAAAACATGAAAATGAAAGCTTGAGCCGTGGCGAGGCTGTATGGGGAATTGAGACTGATTCCTGGTGCAGGAGTTCTGCACAGCTGGCAGATTGTGGGCTCAGTGGAGATGAGCAGCGAACTGACCATCCAGTGTTTTGTGTGTGTGTTTGTGTGTGTGTGTGTGTGTGGCTGTGCTGGTAAAGACAAATGAACTCAGTTTACAGAGCCTCAGGTGCTTAGACTCATCTCACCGTATCGCTGCTCTGGAATTTTCCCTCGGCCACTCACAGGCCATTTATCAAAGAGAAAGTATTGATTTGCCCCCTCCTTTCCAGAGCATTGTTTCAATATTCTGGATGAATGGTGAAATGCATCTGTTTTGTAAAAAGGCTCTCAGCTTGCTTTTTGCCATGATATGACATTTATCTAAATATACTTAGATGTAAAATAGGATCATTAGAAGTTCCTCGTCCTTTTTACCCGCTTACTTGAAGAAGCGAATAAACATCTGGCAGTATAAAGACCTCTAACTCTGTAATCCTGTGGTTTAACAGAGGCCTAAATTTGAACACTGCCCTTACTTGAAAAATCAATGCAATTCTGGCATCATACATATTGTGAAGTGCCAGGGTTTGTGGAGCATGACTTACTAGGATAGGATAGGATGGGATGGATGGGGGGGTGTTCTGTACAAGCAGATGTCCATTTAAAAAAAAGACATGCTTTCTCATTATTATAAAGGCCATTTGCTGCCTCTACACACAGACACTATGGCCCGGAGATGTGCTATTCTGTACTTGTCAGTGGGATGTTTTGATGTAGCAGGGGCTCCAGGGGACTCGATAGGATCCCAAGAGAGGGATTGATGTGTTACTTGTCTTCTTACATTTGTAAAAATCGGACAGCGCTTGAGGATAAACAAAATAAAGCATGTTTAGCTGTGTGTCTGTGTGTGTTGCGCACATGTTGACGTGTCAGTTTGCAAGTGTTGGAGAGTAATCACATGTTCTCAGAAGCCCATCCTCCACACATCAAGTGACCGCACACAGAGCTGTGTCTCTTACTCTCTCCTCTCATCCATACTTCTCTCACTGGCTGCCTTCCAGTGCTGAAGAGCCTTATAATTGGGTGCAATTGAGCATTAATAACATTGAGCTGGGGCATTATCTGAAGAAATAAGAGGGAGAAAGACACTCAATCACAGCACATAGGAATGAGGCTTTCTAGCAACAAATTATGCAAACGCATCAAAAGTGGTTTGTTGGACATTTTGTGTTTTGAACACACACAATACATTTATATTTAGGAATATTTAAACCATTGTTCACAAACTTCCCCCAGTGAGCATTTAACTAAATCAGCTTGATCATTGAGTCATTCAGTTGAAATCGAGAACCTGCTTGGTGCATGAATTATTCAGACTAATTTTGTAAAATGGATTAACCGATTCATTGAACTGATCAAACTCAACAGAATGATTATTTCATGAATCAACCCCAAAACTAACATTACATAAAGCTCTTGTACGACTTCATACTTTGACTCATCGGAACTACTTTTATGATGCTCTTATGCTGTTTTAATGTTTTTGCTTATAAGCTGTTGCTGTATTGTAATTGCATTTTCTCAGCAGAAATTATGATTGGCTTGAAAAGACATGAGTAAATGATGACAGCAAGTTAACAATTATTTTGATGTAACATATTGCTTTGCTTTTGTTAGTTTTGATCATTAGGGTGCTTTTTGTCTGTTATCCAGTCATATGCTAATATAGGCAGTGTTTTATTGGGTCATTTGCAGTGCTGGCTGGTGAAATATCCCCTTGTTAAATACATTTATTGTTAAAGCAGTCAATAACAGAGGCCAGGAACTAATTGTGACTATGACATCTTGTCATGTGCTATTTTATAGGTTCCCTCTTGGAGTCACTCTCTGAATGGATGGCAACAGAATACCCTACTTAAGCTAATTAAGGTTACTTCAACAAAAATGACTTGGGATAATATAATTCTTACTGACAGAACACTTTAGATCATGGCCTTGGCCCAGATATTTTTTACAGTAGCTTTACGTATTATTCTTTGCCGGTCTTTAGGTTAATATTCACTGGTTAAAATTCACTTTGGCATTTACAGTCCACACACGTGAAGTTTCACCTTCCAGAAAGTTTCTATAAATTCAGAGTGGTTGCATCTCCACTAGGAGGCCTATTGATTGGATTAGAAATGAGAATGAGACAAGGGTCACCTCTGAGGTGCAGGTACTACATTGACAAATTACCTCCTTTGAGATGATTTTACCTTGTTCATTACATTAATGGGATTACATGCTGCCCAGCTCTTTTGATAAAAACAAGCCACCATACATATATCCTGAGTATAGGGGCTTGTATTTGATTCTGTAGATAGTGTTTATATTTATATTTATGCATTTAGCAGATGCTTTTATCCAAAGCGACTTACAGTACATTCAGGCTATATGTTTTTTGTCAGTATGTGTGTTCCCTGGGAATCAAACCCACAACCTTTGTGCTGCTAACGCAATGCTCTACCACTGAGCCACAGGAAAACAGGTGTTGATGAGATTCTTGGTCGAATCACACCCATACTTTCTTAATTTTGTGGTTAAGACCTCTTGATAAGCCTCTCTATGTAGTACCGTAAAATAAGCATTCTCTGTATCTCGTTTGTGATGCCCCCCTCTAAACTAAAGGATCTTCACCAGTGGTGGTTGTTTGTCAGCATACCCCACTGTCACTGTATGACCTCAAACTGTCTTCTCTGCAGTCTGGACCTCCTTCTGTAGGAGGAGCGAGCTTCCTAACAGATGCTCTGGGTGGAGTGCCATTCAGCTTCCAACCACCAGACCAAAACTAGCAGCTGATAAAGGCAAAAATGGGTCAAAGATGATGTTACCTGGTGCTTCAGCAGAACTATCTACACCAGGGTTTCCTGAGGAGAAATAGATTAGGCAATTACTCAGCTGAGACTGGGCTCTATCTCCTAAGCCTGTTAGCTTTGCCTGCGCACAGGTTTCTGCAGATAAGTGACCATTCTTCTTTCTCTCAGTAAGTGCTGTCAGTGCTACAGGAGTCTAACTCTGCAAACCAAGCTCTTGGACTCCAACAGTTTTGAGGTTTCAGTCTATTATTTTTATATATATATTCTTTAAAGAAATTGTTCACCCAAAAATGAACATTCTGTCATTCATTCACCCTGATGTCTTTGCAAAATTGCACTGAAATCTAAGTCATAGTTTACTTTCAAATAATTAATGCAACGCAGAACATGACTGATTTGAGCTCTTAAATCAAATATGACACTTAATGTGCAGATTGGACATCAGTAACATAAAATGCCACTTGGTCACAAGAACCAGCATTATAACTTCAAACAACATATTTGATTTCAGAGCTGCCAAGTGTTTTGAGAGTGAAAAATGACTTAAAGTTCATGTTATGACTTGAAATATAGTGCATGAATCATATGGGCTTTTAAAAATTGTGCTATTGGAGCTTTTGTTCAATGTGAGTATTGCCATATTATAGAAAACATTCAGAAAAATCAGAATAGAGATTTGGAAATAAAAGGGTGAGTAAATAATGAAAGAATTGTCATTCTCTGGTAAATTACTTCTTTAACAGTGAAATATGTGAGAGAAACAATCCAAACATTAAAAAAGGCTGCAATTTGAACTTGGATGAATTCTCTCTAATGTGGGACCTTTATCATCCATTTTCAGAGCCAACTGAAATTCATAAAAAATGACACATGCATATATACTGTATATACATATTTAATAAAGAAGAGGCCTTTTCTCTTTAGAGGCTGTTGAGAGTTTAGACTTATATTAATGACGAGTTTTTAGTCAATATTTTATTTTCTCAGTGCTAAGAGCATCTTTGCTTGGTTGCTTTCATATTTTCACTTGAGAAACAAAAAAATGTATTTTTTATACTCCCTGTGCTTTATTGAATCAAACATTTAAATACTCAGAGGAGTTCAAAGTGAAAGCAGCACAAAGGAATGAATGAGCTTTTTGAATACCTTGCATCTGAAGTCATGGCTGAACAGTCAAAAACACAGCAAATTCAGCGCAACAATAGAATTACTTTATGACCACTTTCCTGAGAAATGAAACTTGGCACAAAATGTCTCTTTGCAGGAAAAAGAAAAAGGAAAAACATGACTAATCCATAGGATTAGTACAATTGGCTTTTTCTAAAGTATCCACTCAATAATCCTCAATTTTTTTAAGCTTAGTGCTCTTTCAGACAGCTCTGGAGGTAAAATAAAAAAGTCAAATTGCTTGGCAGTGGGCAGAAACGAGTAAGTGCATCTGTGCCGCCTAGATTGGTCTGCATGCCAACAGGAAGTGAAGTCTTAATGGCATCTCTCCATTTATCTTGTCCCCTGGCCTATTGAGACCAATTATCATGACCAGCCGAGCCTGACAAAGAGATTTCTTGCATCAGGGGGCCAGGAAGTCAAAGGTTTCCTGTACTTTGGGGTAAAGAAATGATTCGCCACCACAAGACACAGAAGAAAACAGGAGTAGGATAGAAATGGAGACAAAGCGTGGCAGTAATGTCATTTCTGTTTTTACCCTTACATCTTTCGGGTAACAACCACAATTTGTCTTACATTCTGAGGCAATTTTAGTGTATCCACAGTGCTTTCAGAAACAATCAAATGCACTTAATGGGAGAGATGTTTCCATTCACTTTCATTATGTACCTAAAGATTCAACTGAAGCAGTCACACACTATATCAGCTATTTTATATGTGCAATGGGTGCAAAGAAAAGAGCAGATGTTGTTTATTGCATGAACAAAAGCCCTCAGAGATTCATTGTATCAGAATTCCTATCTGTCCCCGTGTATTGTGCTCCAGCCTTCACACCCACTCCATTCTGTCCACAGGGGCTATGGCATGTCACCCTTATAGATGTTACTCTGTGCTGCTATGAACCCTTCACCTGCACATTGACCTTAGTATAGACTGACTGGAATACTGACAATAGTATGAAGTACTTGAGTGATTATATGTCATTGCATATACTTTTCGCTTATTTTTAGAGAGTAAAATCTTCACCCAGAGGCTATGTGTGGAACATGCTTAGCATCTCAGTCAGGGACTAAAATTGTAACTTGCCATGTGCCAAATAAGAGTAAACATCGGTGTTGTTGATTAAATGAAACTGATGCTCATCAGCTGGCTGATAGAGTGAAACACGGCACTGTGTTTGTTTACACAGAAACAGCTCAAATTGTTGTTGTTGTATGTTGTGTAATATTAAATAAGAAAAAAATATGTATTTGTACCTGTGATAATGTTATCTTACAATTTCTCTTCTCAGGTAAATTGAAATTAACATGTTTGGGTAGCTTTAATGGGGAGAAATATCATGAATAAAATATAAATAATAAAATTATTGGCCACAATTTATTTTAAGGTCCAATTATCTCTATTAACAAACCATTAGCTTTTGCCTCAGTTTACTCCTAATTTGCTGCTTATTACTAGTTAGAAATGTAGTTGTTTAGTTTAGGTATTGGGTAGGATTAGGGATGCAGAATATGTGCTTTATAAGTACTAATAAACAGCCAATATGATAATAATAGGCATGCTAAGAAGCAACTAGTTATATAGTGAGAATTGGTCCCTATTCTAAAGTCTGAAGTTTTATGCACTTCTATACATGTTACGGTGTTATTTAAGCTTTTTACCTTTAAATGCTTTAGTTCATGTTCATGTCGAAACTTTTTTTTTTACTTTGGCTGTGTACTTTGACTTTTGAGTTGACATTTTCCAACACCATACCTTTACATTAAGTATAATTTCGCAGAACGTTTTACACGTTTGAATACGAGCACATATAGTTGCCAATGCAGATACAAGAGCTATGACAGATGCTTCCATCATCAGGTCCAGCTCTGATTCACACACACTTGGCTCCCTCTGTGGTTGTTATGAAATATCGAGACAGATCTTCAACCAGATCGCTGTTGTTTGTAGGTTTTCGCAGTGGGCTCTGTAACCATGGTAATTCAGATGAGTGAAAGCATTGCGCTAACGTTTGTTGGTGTAGTGGAGGCGTGGAGAAGGAAGGAAAGTAATGATTGTGGCCACAGATGTTTCCAAATGACCCATTCATAACCGATTTCCTCTTTGCCAAAAATTCAAATATAGGCCGGCTGTTTCGTTTCTCTAGCAAGGGGCAGAAGAGGTGTGAAGTCTGCAGGGAAAACCACTTCCAGCGAGTCAACACGATGTAATATTCATCTGTTGAAGGGGGAAAAAAAGAGCTAAATATCTTGCTTTTTGACAGACAGCCAAATCAGAACAGACAAGTCCAGTCTTTCTGTCACTGACGCACACACACTCACTCCCTCACAAATACACTTACATATTGCTTTAGCACCTGCCTCGGGCGTTCTTGAGGGCTTCCAGCCTGCATAGCAATGGGAGACTGACAGCGTGTCTCCACTAGAGGGGAGGTGAGGCTGAGACTCTCGCATAAACCAATAAAAAGACTTTGTTTCCACCTGCACCTCAGTGAGAGAGTGATTCCTTGCTGTGACTCCTCCACTGCCTCCCACGTATGTGAACAGATCAGTGTCAGTGTTGTGGAGTAACTCGCCAAAAGTAACGACGCTACTACCCAAATTACTTTTTTTATCCAACTGTAGGCTTTCCAGTAACAAGCTACTTTTTGCACAGCGAGTAGGTTGTGGATAGCAACCAAACACTGTATGTATGTTGGTCAAAGGTAAAAGGGTTTTTCAAGAAACAAATATTTAATACGAAATATTTAATATGTAATACAAAGTTTAATACAGCTTTCAATTAAGTTAGTTTTCCCATAAAGGGGAATGTGAGTAAAAAAAGTCAGTAAGTAAAAAAAAAAAAAAAAGATTCTGAGAAAAATATTGACTGTCATATGTTTTTACCATGATTTTACAGAAGACACCTGCTAAAATGTAATTCAGTGTAACAATAGTTCATAAACCAAAAAATCCTGTCAGGCATATTAGGAACCAGAATCATTAGATGACATTCAAATATTTTATTAAAAATAATAATAAATAAAAACGATTTAATTGTAATTTTTATAATTTTCCAATCTTTAATATGCTTTCATCTACTAGGTTTACCCATTTGTTTTTGATCTTTAAAAATATAATACAATTTATAGTGCTGGGCAACGATTAATGGCATCCAAAATAAAAGTTTTTTTTGTACATAATATATATGTGTGTGTGCTCTTTACATGTATTCTTTAAATATAAATACACACACACACACACACACACATGTATGTATGTACATTGTTAAGACCTCTAGGGGTTAGCCGTAACAGAGAAAAGAAACAGAGTTCACACCAGAGAGATACCAAATAAAGTATTTAATTTTTTATCTATGGGAATCTCTTCAGGGGCAGACAAGGCCAAAACGAACTTCTTTTGATAATTAATAAGCTCAAACGAAAAATAAAGAAAATAAATTTACAGACCAACTTCCCTACCTCCCTCAACCATAAGTGAAAACTATACATAAAATAAAAATGTCATCTAGCCCCCTGCATCCCTTAATTTGGCAAACAAGTGTAAACAAGAATATTTACAAAGTTTCGGGCATACACAAATAAAAAAAATATTTTAGATGCGAGTAATCGCGATTAATTGTTGTCCAAATTGTGTTACATAAGTATATCTGTTACGCTGAATGACGATTGGACATTATTTAGCGCATTTTCTATTTTTATTTTCTCAAAAATTATTTAAAACATTAAAGCAGATGCTTTATTTGCATTTAATATGCTTTCTATGTCTATAAAACCCCTTTTGTACATTTAATTTGATGCAGAAGTCAAAATGGGATTTCTTGTCTTTGACCCATGTATTGAAATGTTTGTTTCCATCTAGTGAATTGGTATGTCTTAAGTTCTCTGCACACTTTCATCAGAAATTTTCGCATGTTGAAAAAGAAATATGACCTCACATTGTGACAATCACGTTTACACACTGCCTCCGAAACTTTTGTCCGTCACAAAAAAGTCGGATCAGGTTAGATTTTCTTTTCATATGCCATTTGTAACACTGGAAAGATTAATTCTAGTGAGGTGGTTTATTTTTACTTTGTCCTCTCTCTTTTATGAAGCCTTGGATAGTCAGATTCATTAGTGAATCGTATGAAACTGTCCTGACTATCCATACTGTATATGTCTTATGTAGCATTGGAAAGCTGTAGTCTAGTGAATCAGTTTGTTTTACTCTGATCACATTCTCTTTATAGGCTTAAAGTCTGATTCATTTTAATGAAGCGGTTTACTCGTGTAAATACATTTTTTTTTTATAGCTCACTATTTATTTAATTTGTGGTGCTGTTCATTTCAAGGTTTTCAGGTTTTCTTGTAGGGGTGGGCATAGATATTTTTTTTTAATCTAGATTAATCTAGATTAAAATGGCTCATTTGAATTCTGCCGAAGGCATTCAGAATATGTGTGCTACCCAAATAATGGCTAAAAGTACGTCTTTGAGAACGGGTTTCTCAAGCCAGGTGGCGCATTAGACCAGGGGCTCATCTCCTGTTTCCAAAATGCATCACAAACTGCTTGAGAAAGCTGTTCTGCTATGATAATTGGTGATGAAAATAAACTATGTTCAATAAGATGTACTTGTGTTTACTAACTGTTTATTCAGTTAAACATGAATTGTGAACTGTAGGCCTACATAAGAGGTCGTGATGAACTGTTTACAGTTTCCATTGGGAAGCTTCTTAAAAATAAATTTTCCCTGAAGCAAACCCGGCGGCTTCATAGCTGCATCCATGTTAGCACGTCACGTCTGATGTGGTAATTTCACAGTAACGTTAGGCATACACACAGGTTCAAGCAGAGGGTGACACAGGAGTGAATTCTCAAGTTCACATGAGACCTAAAGCGCATCCTGTTTGCTTAAAAGCGCAACGTTCGTTGTTATTCTGAGTGCACACAAATAAACGTAGAGTCTTTACAGATTCGAAAGATGTATTAGGCTACTTTTATCTGTATGACCAAAAATGACGGAGATTTTAAGAGCAAGTGAGCGCACGGAGCCTGTCCTGCAGCAAACGCTTCCACACAAACACTTCAATAGCGCACATTTTCTAGGTTAACATCATATTGAGCGGCCATGTAAAGTTGTTACTACATACATCTTTCAGATGAAAAGCCATATTTGAGGTTGATGAATGATAGGTGAGCGTTTGGATGTCCTGCCCGATTGTATTACCACATAGACCAGCCGTTAACAATCTGTCCATCACGGACTGCGAGCCTCTAGTTCAAGACTCGCTCGCCCCCTACAGTGCAATTCGCTAGGTATACATCCGCTAAAATATCAGGGTGAAAGTCATCATAGCTTGCGTAGTATAGACCCAGCTCCCAACCCAACTTTGAGAATAGATTAACGGCGATATTTTTATCGCCGATAAGAGTCTCACGTTAACGCAGCACGTTAACGCCGATAACGCCCACCACTAATATATATATATATATATATATATATATATGTATTGTAATTAGTGTGAATTTCTGTTTGATGCTTTTTGTTACTGTGATTATTCTCTTACTGTGTTTTTGACATTTATGATAATAATTGTACATTTATATTTAAAATATATAGTGTCCTTGAATATTTTCAGTGTCATGTTAGTACAGATGGGAATTTTCAGTTTCATGTTAGTATGACCATGTTAGCCCTGTTCTGTCAACACTGCACTGGCTCCCTATTAAACATTGTATACTGTAACGCGGACGATAGATACGGGAAGAAGGAGGCGGGAACCGGTGAACATTTAACACATTTAATAATCAAATAAACAAACACAAATGAAAAGCGGCAGCCCCTCACGGACGACTGCCGCACACAAAACACAAACAAAAATTCCAGGCCTGGTCCTCTCTCGTCTTCCACTGTTGTCACTCCTCATTTAACCCTTCCGAAGCTCCTCCGTGGGACTCGAGACCGGTGAGCGGTGCAGGTGTCGTTCATTACCAATTACTCCACCGGCCTCGCTCCGTTCCCACGGCTCTCGGCCCCGCCCCACTCGCCACATATACATTTTAAGATCTTGCTAATTACCTATAAGGCTCTGAATGGTTTAGCTCATCAGTACTAGAGTGAACTCTTATCACACTATAGTCCTTCACATCCACTGCAATCTCAAAACTCTGGCCATTTGATAATACCTAGAATATAAAAATCAACTGCGTGGCAGATCCTTTTTCTATTTAGCACCCAAACTATCTACCTAAAACTATCCGGAAGGCAAACACACTGTCAGTTTAAATCTAGATTAAAGACCCATCTCTTTAACCTGGTTTACACATAATACACTATAGCATTTCTATAATTCAAATCTTTTAAATGATTGTTAGGCTGCATTGATTAGGTCAACCGGAACCGGGAACACTTCCAAAACACCCAATGTACTTGTTACATCATTAGAAGAACGGCATCTATGCTACTATTAGTCTGTTTCTTTCTTATTCCGAGGTCACCGTAGCCACCCAGATCCAGACTGTATCCAGATCAGATGGTGGATCAGCACCTAGAGATAACCTTTACAGCCCTGAACATCAGCGGAGACCAGGACAACTAGATGAACCCCAGAGACTGATCCCCAGTGAAGACCCTGTCTCCTAGACGGCCATCGGGGACAAGGCCACAGGAACCAGATGAGTCCTTTGCACAATCTAACTCTGCTGCATCCTAGATTTAAACTTCTGATTTTGTCTGGCCTAAGGAGAATGACACAATTTCGGCACACTATTTCCCCGTCTAAGTACTGTAAAGCTGATGTAAAGCCACACAGCTTTATATCAAGCTGATGTAAAGCTGCTTTGACACAATGTGCATTGTTAAAAGCGCTATACGTTTACATTTATGCATTTAGCAGACACTTTTATCTAAAGCGACTTACAGTGCATTCAGGTTATACGTATTTTGTCAGTATGTGTGTTCCCTGGGACAAATACAAATAATAGTGACTTGAATTGACTACAAATTTATAGTATTTGTAATTCTAATCAAACAGATGCTTATGTATGCATTAAATAACTCTTGAAGAGCCAAGAGTGCCCTTCAAACTTGACAGGTACTCACCATAACTCTCAAACACACACACACACACACACACACACACAAACATTCAGGATGATAATTTGTCTTATGCTTTTGAACCTAAGGATAGTGATGAACCGTTATAATAAAATAAAAAATCCAGAGGGCATCTCAAGGAAGCAGTAGGTGCTGGACAGCAGGTGGTGACCAGATAAGATGCTGGACAGGATTTAAAAAACTGTACTAGTCAGGCTATCTGCTTCCAGTCAATGCACCACATGACTTCAGCCTGAACCACTTGGAATTGCAGTCATGTCAGTTTGATGGGAAAATGTTTAGGAAGAGGACTGCTTTTTCTGACACATCATATTCAAGGCTGCATTACATTCTGCTCAGAGATTCATGTTCAAATCAGTTCTGTCTCCAATCCATCTGTCTGGTGCTATGGAAGAATTTGAGACTGTAGTTACAGAATTCTTTAAATGTAAATTGAGTAGACAGAACCGAGAAAACAGTTCGGACTTGGGACGGAGAACTGATGAGCTGCTATACCAGTATGCATGAACCAAACGCTTGAAGGAAGGAGGGAAATTATTTTTTATTGTTTTAAAAAGGCAAATAAGACGAATATATTCGCTTTATATGCTTTAGAAATATCCATACTTCACATCATTATTTGTTGTACTGAATAAAAGTGACAGTGACATTTCTAATGTTACAATTTCAAATAAATGTAAGAACTTTCTATTGATCAAAGAATCCTGAATCATAGTTTTCACAAAAATATTAAGCAGCACAACTGTTTTCAACACTGATAATAATAAAATAATAGGTTTCTTGAGCAGAAAATCACCATATTAGAATGATTTCTAAAGGATCATGTGACACTGAAGACTGGAGAGAGAAAACTGGCTGCTGAAAATTCAGCTTTGCATCACAGGAATACATCGCCTTTTAAAATATATTCAAATAAAAAGCAGCTTTAAATTTGTCATTTTAAATATTTTTTTAAAATTGTGATTTTGTATTTTTGGCCAAATAAATGCCGCCTTGGTGAGCATTAGAGATTTACCGCCCCCCCAAACTCTTGATTTAGTTTATGAGAAAAGCAGCAACGTCTTATATTTGTTTTTAATTAATCATTTGATCCAGTTAATAAAACTAAATTATTATTTTTCACATATCAGGCACCACTATTACTATAGTATCTTTGAAGACTTGTATATGAATATAAAGCACAAATCATAAAATGAGTCTTTGAGCCACAACAGTCAATACAGAGTGTCACAAGGCTCGCCAGCCACAGGTTGAGCACTAAGCTATAAATCCTTTGGTTTATCTTCACCATGAGGCATAACGGTACTGTGTGTAAAAGCACATTAGGTCTTCTCAGTGCTCCATATGGGCCATATTCCCCATCCTCAGAATCGTTATTCAGCCATTACATTTAATTATCACGTAGAGACTTTCTAGAAGTGGCCATCAGTTCAGTACAGGGCACATGAGAAAAGGAACGCAAGGCTGCCTAAATGATCTTATCCCCCTCCATTTCCTTAGCTCAAGTGCCTCAGTGCTGAAATCCGATTGTCTCGCTGTTTTATTTCCCCTGTGGGTCTGTTGCCGTATTGTGGGTCATTTGTGTGGCTTAGACTGCTGAACTCAGAGGCATGCTGGGCTTATAGTCATAGTCGACACACACACACACACACACACACACACACACACACACACACACACACACACACACACACACACACACACACACACACACACACACACACGAGCACAGAGCGCATCCCAACCACCATCAGGAGAACAGATGCCTACTCATCAAAGCGTAAACGCCTCTGACGGCTTTCCATCACAACACATCAGCCTTTTTGTTTTTTTGTCCATCCACACACACAATGTGCAATTTAGCTTTTTGTGCATGCCAGCTTGAGATAGGAAGGCAACTGATTGATTATTAATTATTGCGTTATGCCTCTCGGCATTGCTGTGATTTGTAAAACATCTTTAAAGCAATGAAACAAATCAGTTAAAAAACATGTTCACGTTTCTCTTAGTTTTCAATGTTTGGATTGTAATTGTTTCTCAGGGTGAAGTCGGGAAGAGGGCATTTTCACAGCTTCTATATTATTAAACTTATGCATTCAGATGCCAGTCGATTCACGACGAGAAGAGGGAGTTACATACATTTTATTCATGTAGGCAAAGACAGGTACATATGGGCAGATACATTTGTAATCACTTCTACATGCTATATACGGAACCATATTCTACAGTGAAATTCAGTTTTTAAAATTAAGGATTTACAAAACAATTGTGGTGTCAGAAACAATTTGCCTGCCTGTGAAGCCCACATATGATTCATATGAAAGAACTACTCTATTTAGTTACTAAATACAAACATAACTACCATTTATTATTATTACACACTCCCACGCACACACACAGCACATTTTACAGTGCATAGGAGAACATATATATATATATATATATATATATACATATATGTTCTCCTATGCAATGTAAAAAAAAATGTATAACTTCAAAGTATAAACTTAAAACAACAAGTTGAAAAAAACTAAAAAAATCTGCTGAAGCTGGTTGCCTTAAACTTTTACATTTGCTCAACTTTTATTTTTACAGTGTGGTGGTGGGAGAGAAAACCAATGTTTCCAATTCGTACAGCAGGCTAGATTGTGTCAATGCAGAATTACCTCACATCTTGATGTACAACAACGTCTTAATAGGGCTAGAGTTTGTCAGCTGTAGGACACGCTGTCACTGTGTTTTGGATTGAGGATTGTGTGTGTGTGTGTGTGTGTGTGTGTGTGTGTGTTTGGCAGCAGGCGGAGAGAGGTGAAGAACAGAGGATGTGAGACACAGAGAAACACAGTGCTTCACTGGAGGGGATGTTCTTTCAGTCCAGTCAACCCATGGCCTCCTGAAAATAAACCTTTGGATGAAAAGCACATCGCAGCAAACTAATTGGCCAGGAAAGATCAAAATGGCCCGAGGGACCATTTTCAGAGAGGCGAGAGAGAGGCGAGAGAGAGAGAGAGAGAGAGAGAGAGAGAGAGAGATGGAACGAATGGAGAGAGCAGTATGGAAGAAAGAAAGAGAGAAAGCAAAGGGTAGATAACTGCAATGGAATGCAAAGGAAGGAGGGACTAGAGTAGAAGAGGGCATAATCCTAGCTGATGTCCGCAAACATAATGCAAATCAATTTTGGATTTGGTGAGTAAATAGTTATTGGTCATTTGTCTTGACCCTCACAGATTTTTAGTCAACATAAGTGATGGAAGCGAATCAAATGAAAGACATAGAAGCACTCCAAAGCAATTATCTAGTGATGATGGAAGTGTTTGTGCTTTGTTCTGCTGATCAGTCTCTCTCCTGAGTGTCTGTCTGCTTGTGAGCTGCCTATGGGCACAATAGAGAGAAATATGGCAGAATGACTACGCTTAACCGGTTGATTGTGCCTGACGTGCAAGCATGTATTGTTTTAAAGAGACAACAGGCAGTTATTAAGAAATGATGAATGCTGTGTGATAGCGTACGTGTGCAATCAGTGTCAACGATGATGAATGAAAATCAAGTTCAGACAGACACATGTCCTGCAGAAATGTTCATATTTGGGTTATGAAATCCTACTTGAATTTATACAGACGGGTAATTATTACAAATACTGTGTCTAAAAGCCAAATGTTGTGTCTAAAAGCAATAAATAAATGACAAGTTTGGTTTTAGTTTAGTGTATCCAGTCCTTTAAGTGTTTGATCAGTGCTACGTTTTGTTGTTGTATGTTTGATTCCTGCCCTATTTTATTTTAATTTATTTAATTTTTCAGTTCTGTGAATGTTGTTTTTCTCAGTTCTGTTAAAAAGTTTTGCTTGTTTTTTAAGGCCTATTATTTTATTTTATTTTTCAGTTCTATAAATGTTTTTGTTTGTGATACGTTTTTGTTGCTGTTTTTTTGTTTGTTTGTTTGTTTAAGGCCTTTCATTTTATTTTATTTTAGCTAGAAATAAGATGCTCTTTTTGTTACTGTTAATAATTACTAGTTTTATGTTACACCATTTTGTTAATCTATTTGTTACTTATTATACTAATACTTATTTATAAGTAATATGTATTTGTTGCTTTCAAATTATATATACAACATTCACTTTACTGAAATAAATGGAGGGGCCTATTGAAATTGAATGGCATGGATAATACCTCCAGACTTTGAAGTGATCTCCAGCAGAGACTAATTGTAGACCTTTGTGTTCTTTACCTGATTTTTCTCAACAAATCAAAGTTTCTTGATTAAAATTTTGAAAGGTCCATATTTGAAGATTACAGGATGTCAATGTAGTGACATGCTCATTATTTTCACCCTCTCTGTATCTCAACATTTTTACCAGAAACTGTCACATTTCTCAGGGAGAGAGAACACAGTTGGTGAGAGATGGAGAAGTTTGCGTTTTCTATAGCACCTGTGTGGCTGATGTGATACCTCTCCCCTTTCCTGTGATTCCATCTCTGCTCATTATGCAGCAGCGCGGAGCGTTCTGTCAGATAAAAGCAGAGCAGTAATGGAGCATAATGACTCGTTCACAGTCCCAACTGCCTGTAAGCCAGAGCACTGGGCTTTGAAAATGTGAAGCCCCAGTCTCTTGCCTGCTGAAAACAACGAGAGAGAGTTAGAGAGCCCGATAGAGGGAGAGATGGCGATAAATGAGAATTAACCCCCGAGATTGAGGGATGTCAAGGAGCAGAAAGAAGCAGTTCTCTTAGGTGGTGTCAGTAAGCCAGGCCACTGAGGGATCGTGCTGTTGTGACATTGTAAGCAGTAAGCACACAGAGACAAAGTGCGAGTGTAGTGCAATTTGTTCCATGTTAAGGGCCAGAAGGGCCGGACCACCAGCTGCAGCCAACCAATCACTAACCTTTATTCAGTAAATCCTCATATAACCTGCTATTTAGTATAGAAGCCTGTTTCCACTACTGAATACAAAATAAAACAGGATAGTTGCAACATTTTATATCTTGCAATTCTGACTTTTTTTCTCAGAATTTTGTGATATAAATTGTTTATATCTTGCAATTCTGTCTTTATAACACACAATTGCGAGAGAAAAAAAATCTGAATTGTGAGATTAAAACATGTTCAAATAGCTTTTTTACCACGACATTTTTTTCTCCCAGCCAATGAAAATGTTTAAAAAGGTATTGAATTGTGGCTAAATAAGAGGATCAGAATTTATTTAGTAAAAAAAAAACAATCTGTAAAAACAGTAATATTTTGAAATAGTATTGTTTTATCATTATTAATGTTGAAAACCATGACACACAGAAACAGAAAAAAACATAGATACAGAAAAAAATTATTTAAAAAAATATTTATTCAACACATTGATTTAAACAGAATTGTTGAGTCTGTTTAGACTTTACAAACTTTACTTGTTTGTAAAAGCTACAATTTTTATGCTGAGTTCACATCATTATGAAAATTGTTGAGTTTCTTTCTGGTAAAAAAAAAACAGATTAAAAGCAGGTTACAATAGTAACTTCTTTGTGTGTAACTTAGCTACTGGTGACTGTTACAGTGCATAAAATGTTTGATCACCTGATAAAGTGGTAAATCTGGAAACCTTGTAGCATGGAATTAAGCGATACCCCTCAGCTTGATCTCTGGCTCTTGAAGATAAGCCCCAGTTTCTGAACAAGAGTGCTACATGATCAAGAGTAGATTTCACACACACACACACACACACACACACACACACACACACACACACACACACACACACACACACACACACACACACACACACACACACACACACACACACACACACACACACACACACTCAGGCCTCTCAGCTCTGAAAAGACAGAGGGTGCGTCTCAGTCAGCTCCCGAGCTCGTGAATCAGTAGATCGCGTACACAAATTTCACTACACGTTGGGACAGTGAGCACTCGAATTCCAGTGACAGTGAGTTAGCTCATGTGGTTTATGTTTCACGCTTCAGAAATGTGACGTTATTTCCAGTAAGGGAGCATAGTGAGCGCCGATGCTCCCTAGTTTTTGCGGTGCATTGTGGGACTTTTCAGGGAGCGAACGTTCCAGTGCACTCGAAGGATTTCGAGATTGAGACAGCCCTTAAAATGGCCGACTCCCTGATCAGTGCCCTGACTACTGAACAAGGGAGCTGAGTGAGACGCACCCAGAGAGAAGAAAAACACCTGAAAGACACTTGAGCACTTCTGAGCAAACGGAAGAGGAAGGTCTGTTAGACTCAGTGACCGGCTCAGTCTGGGCCTCTGATTGCGGTGTCATATATAAAGTTTCTTCAGATGGCAGATGAGTCCTTTGTAAGTGTGCGTCACGGCTGTAGTCGCCTGCAGCTCAAACCTTCAATTATCCAGCACAAAGCATAGCTTTGATGACTGTCTGGATTACTTTGTGTACAATCCTGACTTCTGTGTAGGTGAATGTTTTTCAAAACCCTTCTTCTATTGGAGACATCATTTATTTGTAAGTATCCTTTAGTTTCACAGAGCATGCTTTAAAAATTGAGGAAATAGGCAGATAAATTGGGTTAAATGGGAGAGAGTGATACTTGTGTTGTTTTTCCAATCATATTTTTTCTTGTTTTCCTGGAAACTATTTAGACATCCTTTAAGCGACAAAAATGTACTTGAGAGGCAAATTCCAAGAGATATTAAGACTCATCTATCTATATTTAAAGTTTAAAAAACACTAAATTCTCAAACAAAGGGCTTAAAGCAATAGTTTACAAAAATTTGCTGTTTATTATATTGCTGGTTATAATGTTGTAAATAATATTTCTTGCACAAACTGATAGTTTCACTTCATAAGACCTCAGTATATCAATGGGAGCCACAGGGATTAATTTTGTGTTGCATAATAGAACTCTTTTTGGTCGCCACCGACTTTATTGGGCATTTTATGAATGACCAAAGAACGGTTCTTGCTAAAAATATTCTTTACTGATCTTCTGAGGAAAAAAGTCACCTACAGTTTTGATAACCTGAGAATAAATTAGAGAGTAAATTACCAGCAACTTTTAATTTTTGGCGTTTAACTTTCTCTTGAATCAGTTTTGTAATTTAGTGAATTATTCTTATTTTAGGATGTTTCAATATTTTTGCTACGCAAACAAAATATATTTAGTGTCATTTTTTGTGGTGTTTTTCCCTCGGCGATGAAGGAATGAACACCAGGATCTTTGAATCGCATCCTCCTCATCAATAGTCTGTTCATGTGAAACATGGCAGATGAGAATTAGCTCTCTATAATCACAGCCACCGCTAACGACCTCTCAGTATTTAACAAGAAAACACTCAATATCCTCGCAGGACTGGGCTCCTCTCTCTTCTCAAAAAGCCTCTTTCCTCTCACAGCCTCTTGTTCATGTTCAGCAGTGTGTGGAAGCAGAGCGGTGTAACCATGTGTGAAGGCCCGTACCATGAGGAAGAAACGTGTATGATTTACCACTTGAGTTGCTGATACATGTCAACTGTTGCAGTCAGGAGAGAGTTGGGGAGTTCCTCCAGTCAAATCTTGCAGCAGCACTTAAAGTGAAGAGGATCTGTGATTGTTCTGCTTCTTTGTGTCTTGGATGAGGGCAATTTCTGTCCATCATTTTGACCCTATCATCATGCATCAGCAAGACTCGGTGCACAGGCCCGTAAAGACAACTCTTTTATATACATATTAAATAGACTTTTCTTATTCAATACTTCAGGCTTCAAGAAATATTTATTATAAGTTTTGAATACAGTTGTGCAACTTAATATTTTTTGGTGGAACAGTGCTACTTTTTCAGAATTCTTTGATGAATAGAAATTTCAGAAAAGTAGAATTTGATTGAAATTAGAAATCTTATGAATAATGTCTTCACTGTTGTGTGATCAGTTTAATGCTTCCTTGCTAAATAGAGGTAACAATTTTTTTCAAAATATAAAAATACAATATTAATGAACCTAAACTTTTGAAAGTTATATATCTGACATGTGCTTTAATACAAGTGAACTTAAGCATGCTAATATGTAATATCAGACTACAGCAGTGTCCAGGTTCCCCAGCCATGATATATGCAAAACATAAATGGTAGCACTGACTCAAAAACCTGAGTGGAATATGCTCCATTTAGTAAAAACAAAGAGGCTTCAATGGATATTATTATTCGGCAGGAGTTCCAGTGCCTTTGTAAGCCTGTTAAGCGCCGTTTCTAAATGGCATTCGTATGCACCAATGAATCTGCGTTTCTCATATCCAGATAATAGAAGCACCTGCATTCATAGCGTGATAATGATAATTCAAACAATAATAATCTCAGGCATTTTGAAGTGTAATGAATTGGTTTTGTGATGTTTTTCTGAAAATTGATATTCCTACTTCCTTGTGCTGGAAATAATTAGCTATTATTATTAGAGTTCTAGAAACTAAAGCAAAGGTTGGTATTCTCCTTTACATTTCTGAGAAGTTTGAATTCTTGCAACAGATGTAAATATTGTTTATGGTCCATGCTGGTGGTTGCTGTTGAAGGAGAATATGCCGATCATAATGATGTGGCTCTTGTGAATCTCATAGCATCTTGTGGCTCATGCTCCATTAGCTCAAAAGTTTTGCTCCATTTAAGGACAAATCTTTCACCATAAGGGTCATTATGGTCTTTTAAAGACAGACTGGTGTAATTCACTTCCCCTTATGTGCTCTGTTTGGAGAGAGCATTAGAGGTCTGTGTTCTCATTTGTGCTGTTTGTTTGTAGAAAGCATCATGTTTGTTCCTCCGCGTAAGAGGAGGCCATTGGGACACTACTAATGATGTGATCTTTTGCTTCAGTCATATTTTTATTTATCTTTCATTACTTGGAAAAGTGCTAAAATGATAGCAAAGCTGAATTATCAAAAGTCACATTTCCTGACAATAGTGACTACTTTTGTCATCAAAGCCTGACAAATGGTATAATAATAATAATAATAATAATAATAATAATAATAATAATAATAATAATAGACTATGGAACCTTTTAATTAACTTTTTACGTATGTTTTGTTTTTATACAAATTTGATTTTTTTGTGGTAGTTGAATGTCAAAATAGGATGCAACCAGTTTATGAACAAAATAAATAAATGAGAAAGTATGAAATCATGGTTCATGGCTGTGACTTTGGCTATTTCATGCCCAAACAAGAAAATTATTCAAATAAAACATTTTGTGAGCTCTATAAGCTATTTGTATTTTCAGTTACATTTGTACTTTTTTGTTGTGTTTGTGTCTTTTTTGCTATTTTTGTAATATTGATAAAAAGTTTAAAAATTGTATTTTAGTACTTCAACTTTTAATTAGTTGCTAAGGCAACATTTCTAATTGTATACATTTTTTATTTTTTTTTAACTTTTTTGTATCAAATGATTTTCTTTTAGGTTTCGTTAACAATAAAGACAATGCACTGCACTTTTCAGCAGAAGCACATTCTTAACAATTGCATTTATCTGAAACAAAACTGCTGTATACGAAAAACTCTATACCATATTCAAAAGCTTCATCGTTATTTGTGTTGCATTTGTGGCGACTATGGGTGGTGACAAAATTAAAACCAATTTAAGTGTCCCAGTTATGTCAATCAAATCCCGCATCCTTATTCTGCCCTCCTTTTGGGCTGCAGAAGCCAGCACCTGTGAAGCGCCTGACTCAGTGTTTCAGCCTTTTGCTGTGATGAAGTTATTTGTGGCAGAGCCTTTGTTTCCATGCCTGAGCAGCACCGCGAGCAGAGGGGAAGACTTTCAAGAGCACACACGCTTTCATCTCAGTTTCACTGCGAGTGAGAGAGAGAGAGCAAGCGAGAATGAGAGCTGAGTTATTGTTGCATAAAAACGATGCTTCCAGCCAAATAGATCAGGTTTACATTACAGTACGACATTGTATTTTTTTATTGATTGATGTTTGCTCTCATTATGTTTTGTTCCCTTATTTTATCAATTCACCCCAAAATTTGTAGTGTTTGTTTGTTTATTTATTTGTTTATTTATTCATTTTTGGTATGTGTATGATGTCTGTATACAACTATTGTTGTACCACATGCTATTTTACAATCATTAACTTAAAAAGGGTACATTATTTTTAAGAGACTGACATTGACACACAGACATGAATGCTTGCAGGGCATCTCTCTTTGATATAATTTCCTGTTTTTCTTTTTGTATTTTTAAATCAAGTTGAACTATTTTTACTGACACATGTTTCCCTTTGGGAATTGGGTGCACATTCCGTAAAAAACAAAGGTAATCCACTGCGTCTTCAGCGGCTCAGATGTCAGGAGTAAATGGCTCACGAGCCATTTTTTGTCTACTCCTGCTTCAGCGTCGAAACAATGGCAGACTGATGACAGATAACTCCGAGTGGGTCTAAGGTAAAACGATCGTATCAACAATTGTGGGAGGGGCCTGGTTATGTGTGACGTCACACAGACATGCATCTGAGAATGGCTTGATATGAGAAAGGGGAAATGATTTAACTTAAAAAAAAAAAAAACTTTATGGATCTTAATTATTATAAGGTGGTTGTGTACACACACTGCCAACACACATTTCAGTTCAAACAACATGTAAAAGTGCATGTCACGTCCGGTGACCCCTTCAATAGTGAGATGGTGTAGTTACATTCATCCTTCCACTAGTGAGCCAAATTCAAAACATACTAAGCATAATTTCACTGTCATAACAAAGCTGGCCTTTTGTGAAGAAAGGTTTTTGAAGTGTAGTTACAGCTTTCATGAAAAAAGGGAACCAGAGGGACAAGAGGACCAACTAACAGAAGCACTACAAAGGACAGAGAAGATGAGGCTGCTGTTGTTGCTGTGCCTGTAATAAACCTCTTACATTTCTGTTTTCTTCCTTCGCGTCGTATGATGCTCCATTGATGAGTGTTGAGGACCGTACAGCAGCCACATCAAAGCTCCAGTCTAATGTGGATCTCCAGTAGTAAGGGATCCAGCATAATGGATGATCAGATCCAGGCTATAGTGTGAAATGAAGGGTTTATTTAGTCTCTGTTTATTTTCTTCCATCACAGTGTTTGTTCTTAGCTCGTTTCTTTCACAGCAACCACCTCTGGGGTTATTCAAACAGGCTCTGGAATTAATGAAATGCATGAAGAGGAGAAAGAGAGGACGAGACTGAGAGGAAAAGTATTCTGTGGAGGGGTAGTGTTTCTGGAAATTCACACAGCTTTATTCCCCAGAGGGCCCTGTAGGGGTTTGTTCACCCTCCTTCTACAGCTGTATCAGCCTCATGTGTCTGTCCTTAACCTGACCTGGAATTCTTCCCGAATTATTTGGTGCTACATGCCTTTAAAACCACAGGGATTACGGTGAAGCCTGAATTTTGATATATGGAATTAATGGCTTGAGGAGGACTTGAATGAGCTATTGCTGTGAGCTAAGCAGTCGCCCTCATCGCTGTTATTAGATGACAGAGGAGATGCTAATTTCACCCTCTCCTCCAAGTGTGATCTGGGAATGGATTTGAGATTGAACTGTTTTCAGGATCACAGGGGCACTGTTTATGCGACAAAGAAAAATTATTTTTGAAGCAATCTAAACTTAATTCTTGAGCCAACCTTGAACCTATTCTTTGGAGACAGAGTGTTCAACTGATGAACATGGATGTGTTTCTCTGAGATGCAAAACCAGAAATGATCTAGTTTCTCATCGCTTTAAATCAGTGATTTTAAGGAAAATGTCAGTAATTTAATGACACATTGGCATGATTGCTTTGAGTTAAAATGACTTACCCTCATGTCGTTCCAAACCTATCAGACCTTCAAACATCATCGGAACACAAATTAAGGTATTTTTGATTAATGCCAAGAGCTCTCTAAGCCTCCAGTAGACAGCAAGGATCCTAACATGAGCAAGGCTCAGAAACGTAGCAAAGACATTAAAATAATCCATGTTTTAAACCATGAATTAATCAAAAATATTAGAATTTGTGTTCCGAAGATGAACGAAGGTCTATTTGAAACGACATGACATGCAGGAAAACAAATAAACCATTTCACTTTTTTAGCAAGTTTTTTATTTTGATTGATTTTAATTTTAAATTGTTTATTATGTATTATTATTATTAATAATAAGAATTAGCATTTTATCAACTCACAATCTTTTATCCAAAGTTTTTATCCAAAAACTTTTTTTATACAAACTTTTATCACTCCTTGGCATTCCCTCGCAAACTCAGGTTTGGGAAACCCTGGGATATTCACCCACGATTGAAAGTTCTGCATAATTTATATTAATTTGCTCAATTTCATGCATTGATAATTTGATGTTGATACAGTTTTCACTCAGAAAGTTCAATACATTTCAAGAAAAAATACAGAGGAATGGCAAGTAACACTTTGAATTTGAACATGACAATCTGAACTAGAAGAACTGAAATAACATAACATTTACTCAAATAGTCTTTATTTAAAATATCATATTTTGAGTTCCGTGAAACAAAGAAAGTCATACAGATTTGAAACAATTTATGATAAGAAAAAATAGCACTAAAGAAAAAGACTACAAAAACGAAAACATCTCAAAGCGGTCTCTCTGGTTCACATATAATGAATATTAAGCTGAATCCCACATACACACTCATGCATACACAGATGTATAAAACCCACTCAAGAACGCCCACCCGCATGCTGCCTCTCTACTTTCAAACACACATGCACACATGCTCTTGGCTTTGTTCATGTCTCATTCCTGATGAATACATGGTTCAGTATATGTTCAGCGATGGCTCCGGTGCCCTAAGCAAAGCCCCGTGCAGGTCCACTGCTCTTTCCAAGGGTGGGACGGCCTGATAACAGCCCTAACCCTTCCGGTGACCAGGTTCTGTATATCGGAGCAATGCAAGAAGCTCATCCTGCTCCAGGCTCCAATGATCTGATAAAGTCGAAGGGCAACACGTGCCTAATCAGTTATAGCCCTTTATTTCAGTGGAGAAGTCAAAACTCTGCTGGAAACTTTGTGCTTTAGCATTGTTGCACACACAGAAAGGCCATTTATATTTGCTGTTGCACATGTTGTTTAATGATTGTTTAAGCAGGTCTATGCGTGTATGCCACTTAAAGCTTACTGCTGATCTATGCAACATGTTGTTTTCTGCTGCTTGCTAGAGCTTCTGAAGAGAGCTGAGTCACAGGACAAAGGTTATATTTTCTAGATGTTAGAGATCACAGTTACGCCATACCATGAATGAATGAATGAATGATGCATTTATATAGTGCTTTATTGTGTATTGCTGTACACCCAAAGCGCTTTACAATCATGTGGGGGGGTCTCTCCTCAACTACCACCAGTGTGCAGCATCCACTTGGATGACGTTTTTTATTTCTTTATTTGGATCTTAATTTTCATCTTCTTTTACTTTAATCGGGAAATGACAATCATAGTCAAAACAACATGGCATCACTTCTAATTTGTGTGTTTTGTGAATTACCATGAGTGATAATTTAATATTTCTCGGCAATTTCTTGAATCTTGAATATATAAGACCTTGGGTGATTTTAATGTATAAATGTATGTTCAAATTTTTTACATTAAAATTAAACAATACGGTATGGCAATTCTGTATTTTATATAAAATTGCTGCTTAAGGAATTTTCTAGGCATAATGTGTAGTCCTTCCGTATAAACACAACCTTGAATGCATTCTTTCTTTTATGAAATGTTTATTAAATTTATGAAGACATTGTTTCACTAAGCAAATTAATTAAGTTCCGTCCTTTCAATACAGAGTATAGGGCTAATCTCTAGCATAACAGAAGATTGCTAGGCAACAAACATAGCAGATATAAGTGCTGCAGTGATGTGGTAAGCAAGTGCTTTTGCTGTTACTACAGTTTATTGAATTTTTTAGACTGTATATTTGGAATGCTGTATATTTTAGAAATGTATTTTTTGTTGTTGTTTTCCATACAACAGAAGTCAAGTTAATTGTATACACAATGTATTTATTTTCCATGACACAAAGGCTACATATGCAATAAGACCACCTAAATAATCTTTTCCCCAGAATAATAAGGCTCTTAAACACCACATCAATGCTGCATGTCGATTCTGACCTTCCAGCATTAGCAGACAAGTAAAAAGCAGTTCAATTGACACTGTGACAGTTTGGGAACAAATTTAGCAAAACATCAATATGGACTGATTGATTGTCTAATGCCTTAGACATGCATTGTGTAGATACAGTCTATATAGGCATTTTCCTCCCTTTTCTTCTTCCTCCTCCTCCTCTCTCTTTTGCTTTTTATTAAAATACAGTTCTGCTTCATAGAGTTCAAATTCTCTTCTCTAACTTTTCCTGGATTTATGATAATATGGGAAGTGTCTCTCTTTAAGCAAACCCTAAAGATTTAATTTAGATTCTGTACTATTTTTCTTTTAGTTAAAGTCTCCCCATTGATTACAAATGAGCCTCGTTACCTGCCATACACTCAACATGTCAGAGAGAGAGTGGCGGAGAGAGAGGTCACTTTAACAGACTTACTGGCACAGTGTAAAATCCCCTAATAATCACTCAGTTCAATCATGCGTCTGAAAGCCATAAAGAAATAACAACGATAAAAAGGACTCAGGCACTGAACTGTGAAAATCCTTCTTGTGTTTAAAAGATAGATGCCAAACAGGCTTCCCGAAAGTATTATCTAAGATCTTATCCATGACAGTAGGCATTTTGCTGGTGGGATTACTGGGGCTTTCTCACGGGAAGAAATGTATTAACACCTGTCAATGATCATGAAGAGATGGTGATTCAGCGAAGAGCTCTGAGAGAACTGGGATCGATCAAGAAAGGCCACAAAAGTATTTGGACAATTAAGCCACACTAACAAACGTCTTTGTGTTATGTAACTAAATATAAACTCAAGTGAGATTGATTTTAACAAAAATATATCATAAAAACACTTTAAGCTAAGTGTTCCACAAAAACAAGTTCATTATGGTTTCAAAAAAGATATATTGGTTCAAATGTCATTATATATTAGTGGGTAGAATTAATTGGAAGAATGGATTATGAAAGTTTGAGAAAAGCTCTATTTTGTGTCAAACCTTAATGGTCCAAATATATTCTGGGGCCACTGTGTTACAGTATTAACTGAACACGTTTTACTGTGCGTTTACCTGCAAAATGACATATTCAACTTTACGTGGCAACAATCAAGCTGAATTTGGTAATAATGAGGAGATGTGTTGCTCTGAGTTTGCTACCTAGTTTGTTTATTCCCCTGACAATGTGACATGCACAAACTAAGTGTTGGAAGGATTCTTCTGTGATACGGTTTTATAATGAAGTAGGAGCTATTTTTATTGGCATGTTTAGTTAGATGTTTTCATCTGGGTGTGCAAAGCACAGCTGCCCTTTGGTTTTGTGATTCTCTCACTAGGCAGATGCTAGATATAGGCTACAATGCCTTTCTCTCTCTCTCCTTCGTGTTCTCTCTGACACATTTAGACACATACCTGCCCTACAGGAAAGGTTGTTTCATTCATTATTTCGAGTTTGTTTGCCTGTATGTATTGTTCTGCCTTATGTGCTGTGGTTTCTGCAAGAAGTTGCTGGATGCTAAAAAGGGAAATGACATTTGCGCAGCTCTTCGCCATTGATTAGGCAATCTTTACCAGACCGTCTTTGTAGATTGCACACCCTAAGCATCTTATATATTGTTAACCAACCCAGGCTCATTGAAAAATAAAATATTTAGAATGGTAATACATTGCTTTTTGTATGTTTTGCAACAGTTTTAAATTGAAATGTCCAGTGAGTGGCACTAAATGCATGTTAGCATTGGTAACATTGGTTGTTGTACACATTGCAGCAGTTTGAAACATGTCCACCGAATGGTACTAAAAGGTTAATGCAATTAGTGAAAACAAACATGGCATAAACACATTTGCTGAAGCAACCGTGCCATTTTCATGGCGAGATGGCGATTCAGCAAAGTGCCCTGAAAGACCCGAGATTGATCAAAAATGGCTGCATTATGTATTTAGACGCTTCAGATTGTTTCTGCACGCTCTACAACTCTGTTATTGTAAATTGCGTTTCATAGGACTCGTACCCGAGTGCTCTGCATTGTCAAGTCAAATTGCCTTTCTTTTTTCTATAGCGCTTCATACAATACAGATTGTGTCAAAACAGCTTCGCAGTGATAACCATGAAAATAGTAGAATCAATTTTGCAAACTCATCACAAGTGTTATGCTGTACCAGGTACGCTAGCAAACAAGTTTACTCTAGCAGAAAAGCCATAGCTGTTAATGAGTTACACATGTATTTATTCACAAATCATGCACTATGTATGAGTAATCATAAGCCACTACTTTTCATTTCAACTGGAAAACAGCAGTGTGTGCAGGTGAGCTTTTGGTTTTAAGAGATTTGCAAAAATGTTGAAGAATGTTTTTCCAGTGAGCCCATGGGTTGTTGGTAAGATATGTACAGGTATCATGAACTAACAATTAACATTTTTACAGCAGGTCACTTTATAAATTTACAAATGTATAAATTTAAATACATATTTTAATTACTAGTAATCTTAGAAATGAACCTATATTAGTAACGCTTTACAAGTATTGTTCATTATCTCATGAACTAATGGAAGTAATTTGGAACTAATTTGTGCAGTTCAGTTTTAAAGCTTGATGAAACTGTTGATGTAGGCAACACACTAAACACCATTCATCAATCACAAGTTTTTCTTCACCTCTAAAACTCAAAAGTGACATTGCTCCTCAAGACATTTACAGCAGCATTATCATAATGCACTGGTACAATAGTAAGTGAATTGGATGGAATTATGGTTTCAGTCTGTGACAGACTACCTACAGCGTTCCTTCCCACCTTTCCAATCCGTCTGTGAGCTGAAAGATTCATGAGGGCATCCACACCATGTCCATGAAATATTCAGAGCCTTGTATTGTTCCCAGATTTTACCCCCCGTTCCATCCTAACCACCCAGCGCTAGAAATAGCCAGGTGAGCCTTTCAGAATCCATTTCCTGCATGCTAATAGAAGCCCAGGAATGAAGTTTTTATTTTCCATTGCCTGAGGTGGCTAGTGGACTTTTATCCATAATTTCCCATGTAAAAGTATAACATTTCCCCACCAGGGTCGACTGGTAATAAAAAACTATAGGAAGCGAGATGCATGAATATCTGTCTTGCTACAGCGAGTGTATGCGTGTTTCCGCTCATGTCTGGAGGTCTAGATTAGCTCTAATCTGTGCAGTGTGAAAACCTGCTAAAATGGAATGCTATTGATGTCATTATTCCATTGAAATCATGTCTCAAAGCTTCTTTAATGCTGTGGAAACATGCTGAATCCACTCAGACACCCCGTCTCAGATGCATATTCGACCTGATGTGAGGAGGTCAGCTTTCAGAAGCTATTATTACTCCACTGGCCTTCATTAACCCTTAATCTGAACCATGGGATGCTTGAGACTCATCATTGTCCATTTCAGCAGCTCATGTTCACCCTGCTTGCCTCACCCCGGCTCAACCAGTGTGGTCAAGGAGATCATCCAAGCATTAATTGTTGAGGACAGTTTTAATCACACAGTGAGGTCATTATGTAGCAGTGGTCACTGCAGGAGCACACAGTATGACTGAAGTCTCCTTCACTGGAATTGTCCACAAAAATACAATTAGCAGCCCCCTCGCAGACAAGGTTGTGCCTTTGCCTAATTATATGAGGGTCCGGTGGGGTCATTTTTGTTCAACATTGGCATTTAAAACAGAATATATTGCATTTATAGTCTCTGCGAAATGGCTTAGTGAGCGCAGCTTTTCTTTTATACACGGTTCTGAACAAGAAGTCAGGGCAAAACATATCGAAGAGCTTGTATCTTTATTTGAAAACAGTCAATAGTGTTTTGTTTACTTCATAGCCCATATCCTCCATAGCGCTTAAAAATACAGCGTTCTGTGTAGAATATGAATTGGTTGAATTCTTTTTGTGGCTCACATTGACTTGAGCATGGAGCACGCTATAGGGTTTCTCAAGCTTTTCGACTCCTCATGTTCTGGGACCGTGAAAACTGCACCGCAGAGCAAAAAGGACAAGACTGACCAATTTTACAATTGCTATGAAATAAAGTCTCTGCTTTCATTTTTTTTCATTTTGTAAGAAATTCAAACAAAGCAATACAGTGTTGTAGCTCTTTTATGTGTCATGCAAGATCGCTGTAGTGCCTTAGCTTTCTACTAGTTACAGCACCAAATAAACATAAATGAACATCAGACAATGTGTGGTTTCAGCCACGGAAAAACGTCAATGTGCATGATTCTTCAAATTTATTCTAAATTTGATGCTAACCCTGCTACAAACGTTTCTCTACTTGTGATTAAGCAAGGTTTAGAATGACAATAAGCCGGGGTTAAACTTAATTTGTCCCGCTTGAAAAAAAATTATACTGGAGGAATCATTCATTCATCTTTACATGGTGCACATTGACCTTACAGAAAATAGTAATGTGTGTGTGTGTGTCTTTATATAGGTGTTGCAGGTGTTGTAATGCGAATTTTGGAGCACACTAGCTTATAGATACATTTAAGGCAGACATATTCATACTGTAAGCCACAAAACTTATGGAGTTTAAATGACATTGAAGGATCACAAATGTTATTCTATGTTTGATTTGAATTCACGTCCTGACTAAGAGGTGTCGGGCAAGGCAAAGGTGCTTGAGATTGTTTCCTGACCATTTGGGCTTGGGACAGCTGTGCCTTTTGTCAATGAGATCAATGACTACTGAGAGATTGAACCTTTATTCTGCAAATGACTTTGTCCTGGCCAGATGTGGATTCGTTAGGTTTATTGCCCTCAGCTTTGATGTTTTGACTCAACCTAAAAAAAAGTCCCTCCTCCAATCCTGACTATAAAGATACCCTGTAAAAATGACTTAAGATGAGATCTTCGATGACTGCAGATAACAACACATGTCATAGAATAAAGAAATTCTGCTGACAATCCAATCCGAAGTCTCCTGGTCTTCTCTTCTGAGTTTCTACACTTTAGAAGAACAGAGTTTTCAACAGATGCTGCCGTGACCCGGATAGAGTTCCAGCTTCCTCACCTAAAAAACTTCAAGCTCAAACAAAGATCTGCATCTTTTGGAATCCAGCGAAACTTCAAGCTCAACAAGGATTCCCAGACTGAATTTTTCTCTCAAACCAAGTGTGGTGAGTGGCTGTTCTCTAATCCAAAAGAACCTAAGACCAGTGTATCCTCTGTGCCGTCAGAGAAGAGTTAACATACATCTGTAGGGTTTTGTTTAACTAAAAGTTATCCTCTGTTCAGGCAGGGAAGGTTAGCATTTCATGCTAATAATTTTGTTTTATCCTCTGTTTTCAGACAGGGAAGAGTTTATCCTCTGTTCTTGTAGGCAGGGAAGGTTATCCTCTGTTTTCAGGCAGGGAAGGTTGGCATTACGTGCTAATTTTTGGTTTATCCTCTGTTCTTTCAGGCAGGGAAGGTTAGCATTACGTGCTAATTTTTGGTTTATCCTCTGTTCTTTCAGGCAGGGAAGGTTAGCATTACGTGCTAATTTTGGTTTATCCTCTGTTCTTTCAGGCAGGGAAGGTTAGCATTACGTGCTAATTTTTGGTTTATCCTCTGTTCTTTCAGGCAGGGAAGATTTTGGCATTACGTGTTAAAAACAAGTGTACCCTCTGTTGATCAGAGAAGTGTTTGTTTTGTTTGTGTGGTACAGAAGAAACTTGCAAAATGGTCAGAAGGAATGCTAGGCTGATTCCAACCACAGAAAAGAGTGGTCTTGACTCCTCTGTGGTCAGATAGTGAATTCAAAACACTGTTAGGGGAACATATGGACCTAATAGTCACTGAAAAAGTTAGACAAAAACTAACGCAGAAATATGAGATTCATCCAGACAAGACTTGGTCGGTAGATGAGTGTAAAAAAGTACTAGGAGCAAGTATTCGTAAGAACAATGTGAAAGACATTATCTGTTGTCACAGGGAATTCAGTGTAACGCTAGCGACACAACAGTCTCAGCGTAACGCAGAGCTAGAGAAACAGAACAATGAACTCCGTGCTAGAATATACACTTTGACCAAGAAATTGAACCTCAAGAAAGAGGCAAAAACTGATGCAGAAGTAAGTCAGCCTGATAACATTTACCCTGATTTACAAGCGTTCTTTGAAACAGATGTAGCTCTCCAATCAGTAACTGATGTGCCTGTAAATTCAGTCAATGTGTGTGGTGCGAGGAGAAGATCTCAGGGGATTGAGGAAACTGATAGTGTTCCTCCCAATTCTTCTGTGGTGCAAATACAAACTGTTGCCAAAGCTTTAGGTCCTAAAGATATAGAGAGACTATCTCAAAGTTTACCGTCAGCACGCACACATTTTTCTGAATTTAGAAGAACATTGATCAGTAAAATGCGTCTTTATGACATGTCGTTGACAGAAGTCACGCAGTTGATGTCACAAATTTTAACTGAATCTGAATTCAACAGTTTTGAATCTGCTGTTACTTCTGAACTGCGAAATGCCAGTAAGGGTGATTTAAGAGAAGGTATTTTGAAAATCCTAAAAATATCTTAGGACCCAAAATAGATTGGTCTAGAATTACTGCCTGTGTGCAAAGGAAAGAAGAAACTGTGAGTGAATATACTGAGAGATTTTGTCAGTCAGCTGTAATTTACAGTGGAATTGTTGATGACCCTGAAAGGTGTTCTGATGACAAGGGACCCTGGTTCGTATCTGGTCAGATGGCCTTGTAGCCGAATACAGAAAAGCTTTACCATTCTTAGATCTAACTTGGTCTAACAGAACTCTCAGAAGTAACCTAGACAGGTTAGCTACATGGGAAAGAGATGCTGATGTCAAGGCAAAAGTAAGAGTAGCAGCAGCTACGTTTAACACAACGAAACAAGACAATAGATGGTCTAAAAGAGAAATGCAAATACTGTGCAAAATTAGGACATTGGGAGAAAGAGTGTAGGAAGAAGTTGCAAGATAGTAAAAGAAATGCTATGCATAATTCTGCTCCTTCTCAGCCTGCACACAACCCTGAAGTAGTTCCGCCAGTGACCACTGAAACTATAGGTCAGCTAGTTCAGGCTCTTCTAAGAGCACAACAAGACCAGGAAAAACTAATTATTGGGGCTGTGAGTAGCTACCTTTCCCCTGTAATCCAACACAATGATCAAAGAATTTTTGTGAAAGGTAGCATAAAAAGAAAGAGATTGATTTTTGCTTGATACAGGTGCAGAAATTACAGTAATTCCTACAAAATTGGCACAAGGTTTAAACATCCCATACAAGAAAACCAAACTTTGTTTAACTGGTGTAATAGGTGAAGATTCTGTTTTGTATGAAACTCCGCCCATAGAGGTACAATTTGGCCCAAAACTCTGACTACAAAATTGCTATGCGCTCCATTAAATACAGGTGCAATTTTAGGCATGGATCTTCTGAGACAAATAAATCTAACTTTAGACATGTCCTCAGAATCTACTAGCATAAAAATTTCCTCAGCACAGATTTCTACCAATAATGCAACCTCCTCCAGTATGCTTTCTTACAGAATCATCCAATTTGGGCTAAAGACAAGGATGATTGTGGGTTGTTGACAGGTGTAGAACCAGTTAAATTGACAGGAACTCCACCTCCGGTCACCAAACAATATCCGATTAATAAGGAAGCTATACAGGGAATCAAACTTATTGTAGAAAATTTGCTGACACAAGGAGTGCTAGTTAAAACCAACAGTCCATGTAATTCACCCATATGGCCCATCAAGAAATCTAATGGGACATGGAGACTGACAATAGACTACAGAGCAGCCAATAAACATATTGAAAAAATCACCCCCCTAGTGGCAGATCCATCTACAATTTGTAATGGCTTACCATTAGATTGTAAGATTTTTCAGTAATTGATATGTCTAATGGATTCTTTTCTGTACCGTTGCACTCTGACAGCCAGCCATGGTTAGCTTTCACAGTTGACTATGAACAATACCAGTGGACACGATTGCCACAGGGATTTCAAAACTCCCCAACCATATATCATCAGGCTGTCAGGCGTGATTTGTGTGACCCAGAATGTCCGGTAAAACAGTCCACTATGATCCAATATGTTGATGATATTTTGATTGCCTCAACAGATCATGAGGTACATCAAACTGAATTGGCATCATTGTTGGACTATTTGCATAAAAGGACACAAATGCAGCTTTCACAAAGCTCAAGTTGCTAAAAAGCAAGTCACATTTCTGGGTCAAACAATTGGTGCAGGAAATAGATCCATTACACAGGATCGAGCGGCTTCAGTCAAAGCCATACCTCCGCCTAATACCATTAAAACACTCCGCTCATTTTAGGAACAACAGGTTATTGTAGACCTTGGATTGAAGACTATGCCTCGATTGCTCAGCCTCTCTATGATTTGTTGAAAGGCCATGGTAAAGATTCAGATACTGTTTGTATGGAAGAACTTCATCTCAAAGCTTTTAATGATTTGAAGAGAGCACTATGTCAAGCACCAGCATTAGGAATTGCCCAATCTGATAGACCCTTTGTGCTTTATGTCCATGAACACTTAGGCTTTATGACTGCATGTCTAATGCAAGATCATGGGGGCAGCTTACGCCCAATTCATTACTATTCAGGTAAACTTGACATAGTCGCTCAAGGTATGGGCCCATGCCTCAGAGCAGTACAGGCAGTTCATCTAGCGCTTCAGGCTTCATCAGGAATGGTGTTAGGTCAGACTGTAAATGTAAAATGCCCTCACACAGTGTCCGCACTAATGAATCAAGCAAAAGTCACTTCTGTCACCTCCTCCCGTTGGGGAAATTGGTTAGCAACTCTCACAGCCCCGAATATTGTTATACAGCGTGCACCAGTCACGAACCCATCCTCATGTATGATGTCTGCAATGACTGAATTTGTGTTAGAGGATGAAGGCGAAATGACTCATGATTGTGTCACGCTTACATATGCAGCGACAAGTGAAATAGCAGAAACTCCCATAGAGAACGCAGAATTGGAGTTGTTTGTTGATGGTTCAGCTACTCATGTGTCACCGTGTAAGGTTGTTCCTCCCCCTGCAGGGATAGGATAGGGCAGACACAAGAACCAGTGAGGAGCCCAGGGAAGAACCGAAAGCAACAGGCTTCGGGGGCCAACCCTGAGGTGAAGATTTCCTCATAGGCCTTTCCTCCATTAGTCCATCCTTTCCTCACTGTTCTTTAGGTGTCGCAGGAATTGAGAAATAGGGAAAGAAGGAACAACCATAGCAGACTATATTTTGAACAGAGGATACAACCCTAATGTTTGCAGACTCTACAAATACTGCTCTGTGCCGTTGTTCTCTCTTGTTTGTGTTTCTTTCTTCCTCTGTGCAGATACCATTTGATGGCTGTCCTGAGATCCATATGCACCACCCTTCTCACCTGCGGATAAAGCCACAACCTCTAGAAAACAACTAGACCCATTACCGAGCCAACTATCACACAAGAAAGAGAAAAGAAAGAAGAAGAAAAAGAATAAAAATACACAACGCAGAGACTCACATACGGGAACTTCAGTCATCCATCAACATGATCAAGATTTTCGCTATTAACCATCATGGACATCACGCAAAGTGTAGACCCCAGAAACAACATATTCAGAGCTGATGAATATGTCAAGAAATGCCTTGTTTGCTGGAAAGAATGTTTGCATGCCGCACGCACCTTCAGTAGGAGCAGGAATCCCATGGGTGGCACACCCTATCTCCAAATGTGACACGTGTACCTTATTCGATCATCATACCAGTGGATTACACAACAAGGATACATGTCACAACGTAACAATTCCTCCAGCTTCGTCGTGTTGCATTCCTGGACTACCATCCTGCAACCTAACTTCAGCTACTCCCATCATGACAGATCTACTCATGCCAAGGATGTTCTATTGGTGCATGGAAAATCATGCTCCAGCATCGACTACACTGGGTGAAATTCTCGTGAACGTTGCAGCTTTGTGATTGAAAGAAGAACCGAATTCGATGTAATGCGTTACTACATCAGATACGAAGAGGAGAATGAATTAAAGAGTGTCTCTACGGGAACCCATCCCTACCGAAACTTTTTGCCATAAATCAGTGGTGTATGATTCCTCCACCGACTGGCACTTTGTGGTTATGTGGGACTTCTGTCTACAGCATCCTACCCAGCCAATTCAATGGCAGGTGCACCCTGGTTTATGTCCTACCAGCCATCAGAGAAAATACACACTCCACCTCAAGTTCTCCACATCTACAAAATTCAGCTTCTACCAACAAAGATGGCTGCATTCCAGGACTCACTTGTGTACAAACGTGGTGGTCAAGAACTCTTGGAGCATTAATCCCATCGTATGGTGTCATGCAGGCTCGATCAAGTCAGAAGCCTGTCGGATTCTGTACAGAAATTGGCCAATGATACGGTTTTGGCCCTGGGCAACATCAAGGACACTCTTGCCTCGCACAAGATGATGATCTTACAGAACAGAGTGGCCTTGGATTACATTCTTGCAACACAAGGGAGCCTGTACCATTATCGGTCCTGAATGCTGCACGGGTTAATGGATCCAACAGAGAACTTGAACAAAATCCAACAAGACATTCTTGGTCTTTCAGAAAAATTACGCCAGATGACTGAAGATAATTCTTCATGGTTCGGAAACTTGTTAGGTAAACCCTGGCTGTGGATCAAGGAAATAGCAATTCTGCTGTTGTTTCTCCTACTTGCGTACTCATCTATGCATCCACAGTATCAAGTGTTTCTGTCAGCAAATGACGCCCGCCTCTCACAAGGAAATGACAGTTCCAACCAGAAAAGATTATTACCCGTAAAATCTTCACGGACCCTAATTGCATGTTTTGTTTCTGTGTCAGCATGCAATTACATATAAGCAACACAGAACATGTACAATGTGCCTGTAACGATTACAAGTTACAAGAATTAACTTTTAAGTGTCTAAATTTGTATTTTGTGAGAGTTATTAGAACTCTCAAAGAGGGGATTGAAGGATCACAAATGTTATTCTATGTTTGATTTGAATTCACGTCCTGACTAAGAGGTGTCGGGCAAGGCAAAGGTGCTTGAGATTGTTTCCTGACCATTTGGGCTTGGGACAGCTGTGCCTTTTGTCAATGAGATCAATGACTACTGAGAGATTGAACCTTTATTCTGCAAATGACTTTGTCCTGGCCAGATGTGGATTCGTTAGGTTTATTGCCCTCAGCTTTGATGTTTTGACTCAACCTAAAAAAAAGTCCCTCCTCCAATCCTGACTATAAAGATACCCTGTAAAAATGACTTAAGATGAGATCTTCGATGACTGCAGATAACAACACATGTCATAGAATAAAGAAATTCTGCTGACGATCGAATCCGAAGTCTCCTGGTCTTCTCTTCTGAGTTTTCTACTTTAGAAGAACAGAGTTTTCAACAACATGCTCTTCCCGAGCAGAGCCCACCATGACTTCATAAGCATTCCTGTCAGTCATCTTTAGGAGTGGCACTTTTGAAATATTGCTCTTGAAAACAAGTCATTTTTTACATGATGCTTTTAAATTGATTGCATGCTTCTGTCCTGCCTCAGTGATTAGGTAATTAAATCTTTTTAATGGGCCAATCTCATTTAGCTGATTGATATTGTGACCGGAAACCACGGCTCCTGAGGGGCCAGCATGATCTATGCGCTCACCTTACAATTAAACGTGCTTATGAATGCACATTGAAACAATAACAATTAGCACAGCCAATTATTGAGGCAATCATTTTTTTCTGTTCTTTTTTTGGTATACTAATAATATGAAGTAATTAATGCTAGATCTGTGGTTATGATTTGTTTACATGAATGAGCAATTTTAACTAGATTGAGGCAGGATAAATGTTTATCAGTGTTTATAAGAGAAGCTTGACAGGAATGTGCCATTGGTGTTTTTTGGTTGGTGTGACACTGTATCATGGAAATACTTCATATTTTATGTACTATAAACTTTATGAGAAAATAAAATCTTTCTTTTAATAATACTAAAACATTTTGAGGCAGTAACTGTAGATTTATGTAGTCACAGAATCTGTTCTCATTATCTTGAAAAGCATTCCATAGTAAGAAATGAAAATATTAATGGATATATCTGTGATTTGTGTTTGTTTTACCTCATGAATTAGTTCTGTCTATCACCAGACAAGTCTAGTTAATGAGTTTATGCAGCAGGGACATCCACATTGTTGTGGGAATGAATGTGTTTATTGTTGTCTTAAAAAAGATGAAATCTCAAGGGTTTGGTTGGGTTCTTACTGGAGAAAAGTTTAATTACAACTTAATGCCCATGTTAATTTCTCACTGAATTGAAATATTTAATTTCCTCACTGAATGGAGGATCAGCTGTTGTTTGAATATAGTTCTATTGAAATCTAGCTGAATATGGTAGGTCTAAGATGAAGTTTGGCTAATTTTTTTGTAACCTATAATGAGGAAGGGAGAGAAGAAATAGTCTTTGAAATATATTTTCAACTCTTCCACCTAATAGAAATGTTGAATAAAGGTCTAAATGCAACTAGGCAATTCACAAGCTGCTCTATAGAGAGCTATACATGGGCATCAAGTTACACCTGCCATTAAATATTTTTTCTCTTTTTGCAACCAGGTGGTGCTAATTTGCCTTACAAAAGTGGTTTTGAATGTGGAGTGGGGTCTCTATTCTAAGTGGAGTCTCTATTTTAACCTGAAATACTGCATTAATTAAAAAATAATTGTAAAAAAGACAAAACTAATTTTAAAGGCAAAAAAAATGATATTAATTACTGCATAACTAGTAATTATTACCACAAACCCTCTCAAAATGCAAAAGAAAAAAATATTATTAAACAAAAATTAATTAGAATGATTGTACTGAAAAAATAAGAGGTTACGTTATAGGCGTCCGGTCACTTTTGACCGTGAAGAGCACAAGTGTGACTCTGAAATGAGGAGCACTATGGAGGGTTAATGGTGTTTTAAAGCGTAACAACTCCAGTCCTCATATTGGCAAATATATACATTTTTGTGCTCCACAAAACAAATACACTTTGAATCAACATGATTGTGAATAAATGGCATTTTGTTTATTTTTTATTTCAACTTTTCCTTTAAGAATCAGACAGTTTATCATCCGCTTAGGAGGTTTGACCCTTGCTTGATGCTGTCTTCTTCCTTTCTTTTCCTGTTTTCTGTGCTTTCTCACTCTTTCTTGTCCTTCCACCCCCCTCACTCGTTCTGTGTTTCTCTGTCTCTGGCTCAGTATGTGTTCTGGCACATGAGTAAACCTGCCATTAGCTGCAGGTGTGCAGGAGTTCAGGTCTGCTGTTGGCAGGTTCCTGTATCTGAATTCACTCAGAGGACAAGTCGGACGAGTCCAGGTTCATGAAAACCAATGAAATGAAGTTCAGTGGAATATTGTGTATAACTGAAATTAATGTATAACCGTTTTATATTAGTCTTGCCTGAAAATAGACAAAAAAATAATAATAATAAAGCCCTTGCAGAACTAGTTCTGGAAATGGGCTTTAATTTGTGCATTCAGTGCACATACCAGTCCTCGACCTTAAAAAGACATTTTCTCAAGAGTTGCGATCCACACACTTCTCTTGAGAATGGCTATAGGCATTCCAACCGAAAAATAAATAGAATAATATTTTATTTTGCTCGGTTTCTCTTTTTCATCTTCACTGAATAGGTGGATTAGAAATCACAAAAGTGTTCTGAATTATGATCTTCCTGCATATTTCATGGTGCATCATTTCCGTAAATAAGCTCTCTCAATGCTCTTTATCTTCGTAATGGGACCTGAACCGGTTTTTGTTCATTGTCACCACAGTGCAAAGATTATCTGTCCGTTTCAGTTCACATCCCATCGTACAGAATCTTATCATAAAATTGTTTTGCATATCTGCATATACCCATTAATATTTCTCTCCATTGCAATATAAATGTCCAAGCATGTCAAGGGGACAGAATGAATGTGAAAAGTCCTACTGTTAATAATGAAAGAAAGCCGAAATCCCTTCAGCATCTGTGTTCATTTGCACGAGGTTTCATTCCTGTAGCACCCCGCTGTCTTTCTCCTCCCACTCTGATAAATCAACGCATTGACAGAGATGCATCTTGGCTTGTCACATGCACATTTTCTAATCATTGACGGCAGTAAGTGATTTTCTCTCCCTGTACCTGTGAGATCTGGCCCCGTGGCTCATTTCATTATTCTGTTATGTTATTGGTGTGATGTGCTCTCAGAGGTATTACAGGTATACCATTGTATGAGGACATAAACAATACCTCTGTTGTTCACTAGCCAAGCTTTCCTTCAGTTTGCAATTAGACATCCATGCTCCTGCATCACTGCCTTGTGCAAATACACATCATGTTTGTGCAATAGAATATTTTGATATTTTATACATTTCAGGCCTGACTGTGTGCTGCAGGCCTCTAGAATGCCAGTTGCCATGGTTACTGTTGCCCGTGGAAGTTGGATGATTGTTGCAGCAGCAGCTCAGATGACTGTAAACGTTCTCAACACATGCACACATATACCTTATCAAATGGATGAGAATGAGAAGCTTTGGAAGCGTGTCGACAGATACTCAGCGACTTAAGTAGATGCAAAGTATCAGTGGTGAACTTGTGCACTAACATTCATGTATAGAGTCTAATATGCCAAACATATGTCTAATATGTATAATATGCCAAATTTAAACTGACATAATAGCTGACCTTGAAAATTTCCGTAAGCTGAAATATGTTGGATATTAATTGGTCACAAAATATTTATTTGAGTTTAACACAATATGCAGTGAGGTCGGTACAAACATGTTTCTCTTCTTTGCATGCAAATTAATCTTTAACATCATATTTTCTTTTACCTTGCGTGGATTTGTTCATGGTTAGCATCTGGCTTTTTGACTAGCTTTGCTAAACAACAGATGAATATGCGCTCTATGATAATGTGATGTGTCCTTGGGGTGTGAGCAACATGTTTTTTCTCGATGAAAAGCCTGCTATTAGTAATTAATAACATTGTATTTTTTGCATTTAGCTTTGTTTTTCCTGTTGTCAATCGGAACAGACCTGTAACCCATTTTTAACCTCTACATGTTTTTCCTATTATGTTTTTATTAAAGGTAGCGTGTCGTGACAGAACTCTGTTGTTATAGTTCTTCTCAAGCGATACAGAACCATGAGTGTGCAAGGAAGTGTAAATGGCTGTGCTCCTGTGTATGTGTGTGTGTGAATGTGCATGCATAAATTGCATTTTTATGATCTGAAGAGTACAATTTTAAAACTACACAGAGCTCTGAGCTTGAAGCTTTCAGCGGAGAGTCAGTTTGGAGAGAGGGATTTGCGCTGGATGGTGAAGACGGGCGAGAGTGAGAGAGGGAAAGCTGGAGCCTGCAACAGACACTAAGCTGACAGGCGGTATGGGGGGTGAGGGGGGGTCACTGTTCTAAACACATGCTGTGAGTAGCAGAGAGACCCACATCATCTTAACCATCATAAACCCCTCCGTTACAGAGAGAGAGTTTGAGCAACTGTGCGTTAGAGAACTGAACGCTGAGACTTTGGATCAGCCTGATTCAATAATGATTGCATTTCAACACCAGGGATTTTTTCATAGAATATTTTTTTTATTTGTTCTCTTCCACTCTAGCTGTCGCTTGGCCTGAGATGCATAATAAATATGATATTCTGAGCGTTATACAAGATACAGGTCAGCAACATCTTTTGTTTTTACTCTTTATTCATTGCTGCTCAGTGGTCTGTAATGTTGTTGTCTGTCCCATACATCTGTGCTGCTCCTATTCCCATCCAACCTTCTCTCCTGGGCAAGATTTGGCCCCAGGGGGATAAGATGACAAACCTAGAAAGAGAAGATAATACATAAATGATCTGAAACAACTGCACTGGGGCATCACATCTCTGGCCCGCTGTGTCTATCTGTGCAGAAATGGTTTGAGATTAATACACTCTAATCAAATCAATTATGTGATACACTCTGCACTTCCATATTTGGATAATGAGGGCAGTAGTTATTTAAAGGTCCAGAAGTATACAACATTATAGAGGGGAAACGAAAACTGGAGAAAGGGATTGAAACAACGGTGCTCTAACCAAAGCCGTGGGCATTTTGTCATGTCTAACAGTTGTATAAAATGTTAACATGTCACTGGGAATGGGGGTGGAATTTGCCCTTGCACATGCAATAACAAGGTCCAGTGCTTTAAACGGATGGTTCAACCAAAATGAAAAAAATCACAGTATTTTCATTTGGGTGAACTATCCTTTTAAGAAAGGATTAAAGGAATATTCTTGGTTTAAGTTTATTCAGCAACATTTGTTGATTGATGAATGTTGATCATTACAAAAAAGGGGATTTGTATTTATTTATTTGGTCACAGGTTACAGTGAGGCACTTGCAGTCAGGATAAGGATTTAAAAGCCAAAACTTAAAAGCACTAACAGAATTATTCTGTTAAAATGTGTATCTTTGAGCTGGAGAGCTGTTTAAATTTACATTCAAAGGCAAGTCTTTGGCTTGAGTTGCAGAAGGCATGGGAAAACATTAGTGTTGGCGTTCTCAGGAAATATATGGACACTATGCCATGATATGTGCTGCTGTAATTGCTGCAAATGGTGGACATACCAAATTGTAAAGTTAAAAGTGGATTGAAAACAGTACGACTCACTTGTTGTGCTCAGAGCAATCATCTGCGTGTTTTAATGAAATCTATGTAAATCTTATTTTGGAGGCAAGAAAGGTCAATATTGTCAGATCTGTCAGGTGTTCTAATAATTTTGTCCACCTCAGTATGAGTGTATATACACTAGGTACACCTTGCTTGTACGGGGTTGGATTCCCTTTTGCCTTCAGAAATGCCGTAATTTTTTGTGCCATAGATTCAACAAGGTGTTGGAAACATTCCTCAGAGATTGTGGTCCATATTGCCATGATAGCATCACGCAGTTCCTGCAGATTTGTCGGCTACACATCCATGATGTGAATCTCCCGTTCCACCACATCCCAAAGGTGCTCTATTGGATTGAGATCTGGTGACTGTGAAGGCCATTTGAGTAAAGCGAACTCATTGTCATGTTCAAGAAACCAGTCTGAGATGAGTTGAGCTTTGTGACATGGTGCATTATCCTGCTGGAAGTAGCATCAGAAGATGGTACACTGTATTCATAAAGGGATAGACATGGTCAACAACATTACTCCAGTAGGCTGTGGTGTTTAAACGAAGATCATTTGGTACTAAGATGCCCAAAGTGTGCCAAGAAAATATCCCCCACACCATTACACCACCACCACCACCACCAGCCTGAACCGTTGAGACAAATTCTGACCCTACCATCTGAATGTCGCAGCAGAAATCAAGACTCATCAGACCAGGCAACTTTTTCCTAATCTTCTATTGTCCAATTTTGGTGAGCCTGTGTGAATTGTAGCCTCAGTTTCCTGTTCTTAGCTGACAGCAGCGGCACCCGGTGTGGTCTTCTGCTGCTGGAGCCCATCTGCTTCAGGGTTCGACGTGTTGTGTGTTCAGAGATGGTATTCTGCATAACTTGGTTGTAATGAGGGATTATTTGAGTTACTGTTGCCTTTCTATCATCTCTAACCAGTCTAACCATTCTCCTCTGACCTCTGACATCAACGAGGCATTTTCATCCACACAACTGCCGCTCACTGGATATTTTTTCGTTTTTGGACCGTTCTCTGTAAACCCTAGAGATGGTTGTGTGTGAAAATCCCAGTAGATCAGCAGTTTTTGAAATACTCAGACCAGCCCGTCTGGCACCAACAACCATTCCACGTTCAAAGTCACTTAAATCCCCTTTTTTCCCCATTCTGATGCTCGTCTTCACCACATCTAGATGCCTAAATGTTGCTGCCATGTGATTGGCTGATTAGCAATTTGTGTTACCAAGCAATTGAACAGGTGTACCTAATAAAGTGGCCGGTGAGTGTATGTATATTACGGAATCATATTCAGAAAATTATTTTAGTAATACATTACTAATTTTTCTTAAAAAATTATTTATTTCCTTTTACAGTAAAATCACATTAACACATATTGTTTATGTATATTGTGGCTATATTGAAACCAATATTTTACATTTACAGTTTGGCACCATTGACATCTGTTGTGCTTTGCTGCAACCCAGCCATTTTCTTTTTTATAGAAAAGGAGGATCTAGCAGAATTTTTTTTTGTGGTAATCAACATAATGCTATGTCGACTGAGCTTAACTTGTACTGAACCTGGTGCATTCTTCTCAGGTAAGGAGAGTATTATTGAGTAGATAGTTAGAGGCCAGCTTGCTCTGGGCTTTTTCTCAATTTGTTCAGCCAGCAGCAGGCTTTGAAAACCAGCTTGAACAAAACTCATTACCTCATCTGGAATCATGTCAGCTTTCCCTTACTTTCTTTTTTCACAACTATCTTTTAAGGCACTGTGACTTACACAGAGGCAAAGTTATCAAATAGATTCTTCACTCGAAAGAAAACTAAACAGTACAGTGTGTCAGATAGAATCTAATAGCTTCATGTATTAATAATCATTCGTCCTTCCATACAGTGTGTTACTTTTTGTTTGTTGTTATTCAGTTCTTTTCTCCAGCATACTTGAATTGAAGTGGCAAAGTCCATTTTCCTCCTTGGGTGTGACAGCATGCTGTTAGAAGCAGCGTTTTCATCTCTGAACAGCTTAGCTGTGCTCATTTTCTTAACATAATGGCTGGATTTGTAACTAAACAGCATCTTTCAAGACTTAAATTGTTCTCTCTTGTAATGGACCAGAACTTCTCTGCTGGTGAGGAAGGAGTAATCAGCTGTCTATTCTGCACAAAAACATGCACCGTCATCTCAAGAAGTTCTGCAATTACCGTTATAATTCAAGCAAGTTTAACACTGCAAATACAAGAACCCGTTTTAACTATTGCCAATTCGGTAATTTCCTTTCAAGTGCTCCTGAACTAGACATGTCCAAAGAAGAACTGACAGTTGAGGTCATAAGCAATTACAAAAGACTCTAATTGCATATTTAGCCACTCCATTCAGTCGCCTGCAGGTATCTGCTGCCCTGCAGGTCAAGTCTGGATTAATTACACTGCATATCACCATTGATCAAGCCTTCCTGCACGCTCTGTTTGACCAGGCTCCAGACAATACGACAGTAACTTTGTGATTACTCCAATTCCTTTAACACAATAGCTCATCTGATTCACTGAATGCATAATAAGCCATCATATAAACAACAAGTGAAGAAATTAGCTTTCACCTTCTGAGATCAATATTGATTGATCTCAAAAAAATGCATTTTCAAGATGTGTGGCTTCGGTAAAAAATTGCTGTGATCATCTTGGAGACCCTAAGAAAGTGTGCATTGGGATTTTGTTCTTTTTTACCCTTTAAATGTCAAGGAAAAACACAAACAAAATTGAACGCAGCTTTCAATTCACATACCCATTAGGCTGCTCAATGAAGTGAGACCTCCTATTTGTTTTTCAATGTTTAGACCCTCACGTCACATGTTCTATTTGAGTTCAGACCAAAACCTGCTGTGGCCGAAGGCTGCACAGGTCATAACAGAAGAAAATAATGTTTGGGACTATATGATGTGTATGTCAGAAAATAACAATGAGCAATCGGTCCGATCCTAGTAGTAGTCGCCATCTAGTACAATTTCCCCAAAGATAATCTTCTTAGAGCGACTTTAAATTAATTGTTTGCTCAAGGATACAATGGTTTATTGCCCATAAGGCCCTTTATGTTAGAAGCCTCTTGCTAGTCAAACTGCAAAGTGACACTGGGCACACAGTAAAAAAAATATATATATTCTTAATATAAATAAATCTAATAGGTGAGCATAACATTTGTCTTTTGCAAAAACAAAATCTTACAGACTCCAACATTTTTTATACTAGTGTACGTGAATGCAGACTCTATGTGATATATAGAGATGGAAATGCTTTTTCATTTCGATGAGCTGTATATTTACTGGCACCGAGTTTAAGTGAGGAACTCGACTGGGTGGGAGGGTTTAGGTAGGAGCTCAGAGTACTAGTGGGAGACATTCGCTGTGTCTGAGCGGAAACATTCGACCTAACTCTCAGATTGGCACTGAGAGCAATGATCACGACAGCTATATTAATCACATCAATCATCCTCTGCACCATGGCGACCGCTGGGAACCCTAATCGCCTTTCACAGTGCCACCCATTTCTCACCTTCAGCTGTCTCACGCCTCCACATTACAGTAGCTGTAAGTGCTGTGAGCAAATATGTGCTCAGTTCCAGTGGGTAAGGATGGGCAACTATGCCCAAAGAAGATTTGGGATTATTTTTTTTGTGTGTTTTTTTTGCAGTTCTAAGTTCTGTAACTTTCATTGAAAGAAATCACCAGGATGTCATGAGGAGATGGGTAATGAATTTATTCTACATAATTCATACAACAGAGTTTGGCTTTTGAACTCGAACTCGAAATGTACATATGTTTACATTTTGTACCTAACACAACATTTCCAAAGCGTTTTATCTTGCTTGATTTAAACTGCAACCAATGTGCAGTGTTGTGAAAAAAACATGCATTTTGCACTTGCTGTGTTTAATTTGTCAAATCCATCCAGAAGAATTCCACAGTAACCCTGACAACTGGAAACCAAGATGTTTTGATCCGGCCTGTTGAAATCCTGGTGCAGCATATCATACATGTCGCCTGATGTTTCTGGGAAATAAAGCAAATGTATTAAACATCACAGAACAGGGATTTCTTATGGAACTTTTTCTTTCAAAAAGTTTGGTAGTTCACGTATATTGAAATATGTGTTTTTTTATTACAAGAATCAAATGATTTTTCCTTTTTTTATTACATGGGATTGAGATAGGAAGCAGTGGGAATGTAGATAAGTACAACTCATAACTACCTAATGTCTAATCTAATCATGTTTGCTAATGATTATTTTAATAAATGATCATTTTGAAGTTACTCAGACCCTTAAAGACCCCAATATACTTCAAAATTGAAATTGAACAAAAAATGTCACTGTGAACAAAATATGGCCAAAATTAATTTTCTGAAAAACTTCAGGATAATATACATTTCTTCCTCTTGTCAAGGTCAGACACAAGTGAAAATATGAATACACTGGAGAGCTGTTTTAGGAAACTGAAGTTGTAATTATAATATAAATTATGATTCTTGAAGAAAGTAAGAAATACTGAAGAAAGTAAGTCCGCATGAGGGTGTTTAAATGACGACAGAATAAAATTTTTTGGGGGTAGAGTATCACTTTAACTGCTCTTTTATCATTTTTGTCATATTTTGGAGGCATAGTGTGCAACACATATTTACATATTCATCTAAACACAGCTTCCAGCAGCATGTGCGCCATTGAAATGTTCACATACAGTATAACTTTACTCAGCTATTTCAAACTTCTGTTTAACCCCTAGTGAAGAATGAGGAAAAAACTTTGCAGAGAGTATATCAGGGCCTTCAGTCTTAAACGCTGTCGACACACAACTTTTAAAAGCACTAAAATTGCACACACAAAAAAACAGCTCTAAAGGAGGCTGTGGTGGATTCAGTGTTTTGTCCTGCAGAAGCAGCTGGGGTATTGTATAGTGAGTGGAAATGAGACTCTGAATCACAGAACAGATCCATATGTTTGGCTGAACAGTAATTACCTCTCAGCATTATGGACTATTATGATAATGCATCTCAAAGAGGATGATGTTCTTCTGTGCAGCTGAATTAATTTGAGAATCCCCCCCCAAACTAAATTTCAGTGCACTTATAAGGAAGGAAAAGCACTAAGATCCCTAAAAATGCTTTAATTTCCCAGAAGCCCTGCCGAATGGTCAAGTCCTTATTTTGTGTGTGTGTGTGTGTGTGTGTGTGTGTGTGTGTGTGTGTTCAGTGGGACAGCATCGGGTGCACTGGAAACATCTGCCTGTCTCAAGGGATGAACAGAGAAATCTGTCACTTGTATCCGAAGGAACTTTGTTTTTGTTGGATGGTTTGGGGTGGAATGGAGTATAATTGGGGGAGAAAGGATACCTAGGGAGATTTAAATTAAACATTTATTTGATTTTTGTCTGAAAAAAAATAAAACTTCCTCAAACCTTTCCAGGGGTTTTGTTCAAACATCGCTTGTCTCAGTCTCGCAATAACAGTGCCTTGCATCAGCCCTGTGGGTCTGTAACAACATCTGGCTAATCTCAGCCCCGTAAACGCATGGATCCAACAAACACGTGGAAATAGAAGTTGGTCTTGCGAATTTATTGATTGATGGAATGCTGTGGTACAAACTACCTCATCTGGTTGTCTGGATCACAGCATATGTAAAGTTTAGACAGTCAGTGCACAGGAGCATAAACGTCTGTGTAGTGATTTAAAACCAGCTGTGGCGAGAGTCCACAGACGTGAGGCACAGGCCACAGTCCACAAGCACTTTTTCCCCATTCCCCTTAAATTGGCCATATGTTCATTATCTTTCCGAGCACGCATCCTCTTCTGGAAACGGTCCATCTGTGATCATGAAATGTCACTCTGATTCCCATCTAAATGAGCACAGTGTCATTTGCTGGAACTTTGTGGCTCCGGTCATCCTCTTCTTTCCCATCTATCAATGTCCTCAAATACAAGTATCATTTTCAGTTTGCTGAAACCTTGAACATCACTATTTCACTTCACAGGCTTAATATGTCATCACATAGTAGTCGTCTGACTCCTATAACATGTCCTGTTCATTGTGGGATAGTAATAGTTATCATGTCCGCAGCCAAACTGAGGTCCACCCAGAGAGAAGAAGAAACGCGCCATTATGACAGCATTGTATGGAGCGGGGATGTCATGTACTCTTCAGGCTGTTTTTTAATGGGGTGCTCTCTCCTCATTTGTTGGAGATAGGAAGGATTCTAATAACGGACTTATCTCTTTGTGGCGGCAATTTGTCTTCGTCCCTTTCCCTGCGGGCTCTTGGCCGCTATCTGGCGACAAGCTTTGTCCAATTTGACACAGGCAACTGACAGTGGCTAATGAAGGTTAGGAGGCCAGTCTCTCCTCTTCTAGCTAATTCACACAAGACCGCAGTTCCCCACCAGTCTTTTTAATGGAGGAGCAAACTCTTCCTCTCATTCTTATTTCCACCTTAATTCTGCCAGCGGGCTACTTAAATTTAGCATCTAAGCTGAAAGTAATTATAGCTGACAAGACTTTCTGCATATTGACTGGCTTTACTTAAGTCACTTGTTTTATTTACTTAAAACAAAGAATCAAAATGTTTAAAAGTGATGTGTCTTTAGCACAAGAAACATTCCAGACAAGAATGACAATTATTTCATTATTTACTCACCATCATGTTGTTTCAAACCTGTGTTTGTTTGATTTTCTGTAGAACACAAATGTAGACATTTTTGAAGGTGATTTTATTCACACGATGACAGTTATTCATAGACATAAACAAGCACATATGACATAGCACTAAATGTAACTGCAACAGCACCATGAAAAAGGCACAATAAACGTGTCTTATGAGCAGTCCATACTGCTCGTGTGAAATATTCAAAGTCTTCTAAATCCATGCAAGCCATATAACTCATAAAATATTACTTATAACATTCTTCAACACGATATCTAGTTCGAAAAGACTTCAAAAGATTATTTTAGAAAGTCTGCTTGGGTTCTACAAAAATAAATTATAATAATAATATTGGAATTTTTTGTGAACTGTTTATTTAAAAACATATGCACAACAGATGATAATAAGAAATTTTCTTAAGCACTAAATCAGCATATTAGAATGATATCTGAAAGATCTTGAGACTTAAACCGCAGTAATGGTCGCTGGAAATTCATCTTTGCGTCACAGGAATAAAACATATTAGGATGGAAAACAGTGATTTAAATTTGTTATAATATTTAACAGTGTTACAGTTTTTACTGTATTTTAATCAGATAAATGCTTTGTCTTTGACATTTAAAATCCAGACTTTAAAGGTTTGAACAGTAGTGTAGGTTAAGATAAGCTACAAAAACGTACACACATGAATGTACATGCAAGGCAGGTGTAGCAATGGAAAGGTTTCTAAATAATATGTAACCATAGTCAATGGTTAAGTGCTTTGCTCATGGTCCTAACCTTTATAGCAAGACTTCTGGCATTTTGCTCATTTCACTTGAGAGCCAGAGGTCAAACCATTAGCTTTTTGGTTACAGCCATGTATTTTGATTTGTAATGTCTCTGCTGCCCCTTTGTAGGGCAATTGTGGTGGATAGAGGCGGGTGACTCGGTGAGCAGGAACATCGGGCCAAATCCTCAAGAGCCACTTCTTCTGTGCTTTGAGCAAAACACTTAACCTCAGGCTATGAACCTTCCCTTCACCATTTCATCACAAGTATTAGGCAAAGGACGAGATGTCTTTTGAGATACCAGTATGTATGTTTACTCTAAATAAACAAAATCAATAATTTGATCTAATCTGATTAAGCTATGCATTTTCTTAAACTATGCATTAGTGTTTCTACGTCTGCCAGCTCCTGCATTTAAAACTCTGACTCGCTCTTTTAAAATTCAGTAGCCTATCAAAGCATACACACTCTATTTCCATATATTCATAACTGATGAAGTTTATTTTAGATTTGCTGCAAGGAAGTTATTCAGATTGCTTTGCCATCTCATTAAAGGCTCTCCTTCACAGCGAGTTTATAACCACTTTTGCTGGGCTAATGTGATCTGATTGCTAATAATTAATTCTTCATGGTGAAAATGTAGCATAGCCTTCCAGTTCCATTAATTATTGTAATACAGATAAAAATGCTGATTAACAATGCTAATTAGGCTTTGTTGCAGTAATGACTTGTCAAGAGTGCTGCAGAACAGGCTGTTATGTCTACAGGATGTTTAAAGTTTCGGTCAAAATTGGATTTCCTATTAACATTTGTTTGACCTTTTCCATCCCCGGTGGATGACGGAGCTTTTTAACAGGAGAAGAAGCCAGAAGGTCTGTAGGGTATGATTGCAGATGTATCTCCAAGTATCATTTTATTGTCAAATTTTTGTTTAGACGAGAACAAAGTGAGCCATGCTCTTAGGGGAAAACTCAATGGCTTTGCTGCCCCTGAGATTTGATTACTTTTTCAAAGCAGTTTCCATTTCCCAAGAGGTCCTCCCGGGAAAGAATTATGAAACAAAAGATACTAAACCTTTTTCAGATGCTGTTTAATGCCAGAATTCAGTGATTTAAGATTTTTTTTAAGCTTCAAGCTTAAACTGTAGAGTGACATATGCATGGATCAAATATATATGCTTCAATGCGATGCAGCGAAATGATGTTTATTACTTCGCTGAAGAAAAAGAGAATTTTAGTCCTTTCATATACACTCTCCTGCGTGAGACATCAAAGACTGACAGAATATGAACCCTCTGCTGTGGAAAGAGAAAAAATATATTAGCTAAACAAATCAATAGTGCATTAAGACCCGAGGAAGCTCCCTGAGGGAGAGCGATGCTGAGACCGAGCCAGCCTGAAGCTCTGGCCAGCACCAGCCTCCCCTCACCCTCTCAATCAGATGAAGTCTGGAGGTGATCCATTACATACTGATGGGAAACCTTATTACCACAGAGAGACGAGGAAGATAGGCTACACTCAGCTGCTGTATGAGGCTCCACACTGACAGGCTTCTGTGCTCACATACAGAGCGAACAGATCTCAAATCCACTGAGCACAACTACACAGCACTCTTTGTCAGCACGACGTTGTTCGCAGGATGTGTACTTTTTTTTAGATGGCTGTTAAAGGGATGGTTCAAACTAAAATTTCTGTCAGTGTTCCTCACCATCATGTCTCAGACCTGTACGTTTTGTGGAACACAAATGTTGACATTTGTGAAGAATCTAAGATGATTTTTTTTCACATGATGACAGTGTACGTTGAGATGCCAGTGTTTTTCCCCTATAGCACTTGAAACACAGGAGTCTCTTTAATTAGTGTTTTATTAATGAGATTTTGCATTTCATTGAGCACACAAGAAGCACTTGTACTGTAACTGAACAATAACAATTCTTTATTTCTTTATACCTTTCTTTCATTCACATTCACATAGGAAATAGTGTAAAATTTAAAAAGGTTAATAAATATATATTACGGTAGTCCTAATAGTGTAACATATGTGTGCGTGTGCGTGTCTGAGCAGTAAAACTAGCATGAATTGAATTTTACTGTAAAGTAAAATTTTTAAATTTTAGAAAATTTCATTTTAAACTGAAAAGTATTGATTTACTGTTTGTACTCTGTGCTTAGCAGTAACTTCAAATGACAGCTCAAAGCATTTTAAAAGCATTTTAGGATTGTTACCATTTAAATTATTTGAACATTTTCTTTAAACAAATAAAGTAAGAAAGACCACGAGACATTAATCAAAACTGTGAAAGGTAATACATATTAAATCAGTGTTTTTGACTACTTGACCTTACAAAAAATACAAAATAATAATAATTTTAGCTTTGAGGATATAATTTTTTATTTAAAGTCATTTTTATAGTTTTACTCTTTTTTACTCATTTTTACTCTCTCTCTCTCTCTCTCTCTCTCTCTCTCTCTCTCTCGACCTCTGTTGTTATTATAACTTAATCTATAAATCAACCAAAATGACAGCTTATAGCAATATACAGTAATAAAACAAATACTTTTATATTACTGAATCAAACTGATGTTTCACCAACAAAAGGAATCTTCTAAATATAAACATATTTCACTTTTTAAAGTGCATCTTTACCTCTGATTGTAATGAGGCTAGAGAAAGTCTACCAGAGTGCTTGACATCCCATCAGAGGAGATTTCATCCCATTTACCATGAACTCACGACTCTCAGATTAAAGAAACAAATGAATAGTAATCATTAATTAATTAGCGCAGAGTTAAATAATGTCAATGATGAGGTGTGGGGGTCATTCCCACTTCCTGCCTGCTGCTGGACTATCTGAAGTAATCTCTCTTGAAATCAAGAAGAAGGGCTTTAGATGGAGAGAAAATCAATCAAATGAGCTTCACTTTTCATTGGTTTAAGGTTTAACTTTATAAACTGCTTCGGCCAGGGAGTTTGATGGATTTTATATTTTACTTCTTAGTAGAAGTGCATGACTGTGGCATATTTTAAATTAAATTATATAGTATATTATGTAATTTATCAATTAAACAAGATAATAATATAAGGGTGAATAATTATACTGAATAAGAATTTAGAAAAGATGAAAAAACGTTCTGCAGTGGTAGGTCATTGAACATACAGTAAGTGTGAAGTGTATTGTATGTGTAATCTACAGCCGCTGTGGACTGTACAGTGGAAACGCCTCCTCTACATTTTCATTAGGATCTCATTTGTTCTTGGTTTTCTAGGCTCTCTCTGGAGAACACTTTCTCTAGTGTAAAAGGGAATTAATTTTGGGTTGCTGCTTTGGGCAGAATGACATTAAAACCAGCTCTCATAGATTCCAGTGATAGGTTTTGGAGAGAAAAGGGGAAAATGATTATTCCTAGTACAATCACAGCTTCATAAGTCATTTTCTTGACATTTTTATGTAACTGGTACATATTGTTTAATGCTGGTATATACTGTAAATTGGGGCTAGTTGCTATTCTTTTTACTTTATGTGACTTTATTGCATTTATTTGTATTTGTTGTATTTATTTTTAATATATTCATATTGTTATATAACCTGAAGTCAAAAAGAAATATTCTTCAGATATTATGAAAAATAGAGATAATTTAAAATATTAATATGTTGTGACAACATACCCCAAAGCATTTTAGGATTGTCACATTTCAAATTGTATTAACATTTCAATGATTAAATGTGAAAAGTAAAAATGTGAAAGTTAATGTACAAATGTGTATTTTAAATCAGTGTTTTGGACTACTTGACCTCATACAATAATATGAATTTTAGCTTGGAGGACAGTTTTTCTATTTAATTTAAGTCAATTATTATAGTACTAAAAGCCCCAAAAATCCATATGTGACAACTTGCCCCAACTTACCATATACGGTCGTATAAGCCATATATTAACTTTTAACCTTTGCTGTTATTATAACTTAATCTATAAATCACCCGGTACACAATCTCATGCGTAGCAAATGACATGGTTGTCTGTAAGGTCAAGTATGTTTTGACATTTTCATCACGTGAGCACTGAGAAGGCTTTATTTCCCTTCCTTTAATGAAACATGGTTTGATCTTAATATAAGGTTTTCAGCATTCCTCTGTGTCTTAGTCAGAAGAACAAAAGCAGCACAACCTTATTGTGTTCAGATCTCCAGTGCTGATGGTTTGCTAAGCTGCAGAACCCCCCGATGTAATTACATTCATGTGAGAAGAACAGCATGCGCATTATTCCATTAGCCTGCACGAGACCGGGGAAACCTACTCGACCTTTCATGAAATATTTACCTGGATGATTTACATTCAGAGCAGGCTGGATGTACCTGTGAGAGAGACAAACCGAACGCCTCTAAAACACCCCTCAAGTCTGTGTAATCTTTTTTACTCTTTCATGAATATTATATAAAGACAAAGTGTAAAACCACACTTAGCTGCCTCCCTCACCAAACACATATACACATGCTGACTACAAATCACAAGCAAGCAATAAATATGGTGATATATGCATCTGTATTTGAGCATGAGTTCAAGTTATTGTGAATAAACAACTCTCTTGTTTGAGCTTTGGCTCTCATATGCATAAAGCGTGTTTGAGGCATTTTTCTGTTTCTCTTTCTAGCCGTAATCTGGTTTTTATTTTATGTTATTTTTTTGACTCAGTGAGTTAAAAAGTATTGTGATTGTACTATTTATGATGGACAAATGATAATACAGATGATTACCATATTTATATAAGATTGTATTATCCAGTGTACTTAAAATAATTGTTTTAACTATTGAGATAATACATTACCAAAATATACGGTAATTCTGTTATAATATGATAATTGTACTCTATATTCATATTTCTTATTGGTAATGTGTATTTGACTGCATAATCATAATTGTATTATTCTATACACTGCCTTTCACAAGTGTTGGGCTGGTACATTTTTTTAATGTTTCTGAAGGAAACATAGGCAGCATTTATTATATTTCAAAAACAGTAAAAATTGTCATATTATGAAATTTTACACATTTCTATATCTCTATTCTATTTTAATATGTTTTTAAATCTAAAGTATTCCTGTGATGCCAAAGCCATTACTCCAGTCTTCAGTGTCACATGATCCTTTAGAAATTATTTTAATATGCTGATTTGGTGCCCTGTTAAAAACAGTTGTGGTGCTTAGCTGTTGCTGTTGTTGTTGTTTTTTGGGGTTGTTGTTTTTGAAAACCATGCAGCAGGACTGTCCATACTCGGTCCTGGAGGGCCGGTGTCCTGCAGAGTTTAGCTCTAACCTGCCTCAACACACCCTTGGAAGCTTCTAGAATGCCTAGTAAGAGCTTGATTAGCTGCTTCTGGTGTGTTTAATTAGGGTTGGAGCTAAACTCTGCAAGACACCGGCCCTCCAGGACCAAGTTTGAACAGCCCGGCCATAATGCATTTTTACAGGATTCTTTGAATAATATAATTTTTATAAAAAATGCTTTTATTTTTACTTATTTATTTATTTTTGTATATTTTTTATAAATTAATATTAGACAGACCTATTATGCTCCTTTTTACAAGATGTAAAACAAGTCTCTGAAATCCCCAGAGTGTGTATGTGAAGTTTTAGCTCAAAATACCGACAGATACTTATTTTATAGCTTGTTAAAATTGCCACTTTTAAGGTATGACCCAAAATGCCCTGTATTGGAGTATGTTGCTTTAATGAAAATGAGCTGGTGCTCCCGGAGACGAGGGCGGAGCTTCAAGAGCTCAGCTCACACATTAGCAGTGCTAGCCTTTGCAAATAAACATTCCACTATTAGTACAAGACAGTTATCTTTACAGAAAACGTACTGTCAGTCATCTGATTGGACTTTGTGTAATAAATTAGCATTTATGAATTGCACAGACAGGGAGCACAGCGCTATGAAAATAACAACATAGCTGATCTCATGGTGCATGGCATGCTATCACAAACTTTATAATCCCACACGTGATTATGAGCTCAACAAACTCAAGCGATCGACTCACATCGCTTTCATATGCAACTTTTAAGTACTACATTCCTATTCACGATCACTCATGAAGACAGCACCAGTGAAAACAGACAGAGATGATGGTAGCTTTAGCATCATTATCCTCACAGATTGCCAATACGTTTTTGGTTGTTTTCACACACTGCGGCCACACAACTGTGTTCAAGCACCTTATAAAGGTGATTTTTGCATAATAGGTCCCCTTTAAACAGTGGTGTAAATAAATAAAAACATACACATTGTCATTAATTCGTCCTCATATTCTTCTTGTATTCAGTTTTAGTAATTATTCAGGTTTGCCACCTCCCAATGACTCATCTTGAGTTTATGTGCTGGTACAGAGAGGAAATATCAAACTTGTTTATTTTAGTATTAGAGGTCTTGTTATTCAGAACACAGTATTTTTGCTCATGCTTTATATGTCTCTGTTCTTATTTTTCCCTCCTGAATCTTAATGCGTTTCTGGGGAAGTGGAAACCTGGCATGATCAAAAGGATGTTCATGTGTATTTCTGCCTGTTACCAGTTTTTGCTTACCACTGTATGTGATTAACTTGCCTCCTGCTTAATGGGGATGGTGGAGCACATAATTACACCATCAGGCTCCAATCAGAGGCCTTTGCTAATGGCGAGCTGCCTGAATGAAGACCAGGTCTCTTTGGAGATCAACACCTGTGCAGGTACCTCTCTCCATAATTTAAGGGAATTAAAGCAATGTGGAGCGTTTTAATGAGCAAACTGTCCATCTCTCCCTATTCTCACACCCCCATGGAGTGCACAGAGACCTGCAAAGTCTTGCGTAAATAATCGAGCATCTGTTTGTAGCACTAATATTCTGCCCATGCTCAGCACTTGTATTACACCTGATTGAACATTATAAATGTTTCTACTTTTATTCATTTAAAAAAAAAAATAGCTTCTACTAATAATATGTATTCTTGTGTGGGATCTGTCTCTGTACAGTGTATTTGGGGGAGTGGCCATTGGTTCTTGCTCATGAATTATTAATTAAGGAAGGAACAGATGCTTAAAGGGGCTGTAAATTGTTGTTGTTGGAAATTATTAGAGGTTATATGTGTATTTGCAGTTATGTTTTGAACTTATAGGGAATTTGATCAAACCTATTCACACTGAGATATTGTCTCTTTTATTAAGCAAAAGTGCTTGAGCACATTTATTAGCTTACCATTTATTCAGAGGAGGCTGCTCAACAAAGCTGGCTGCTCTTTTTTTGCATATAATCAGTCTTCTATATCTACATCCTATAATTAAGTGCAAGAACAATAATATGAGTAATCAGATACCAGGTTTACTCAGAAATGTTCATTTGTTGCCTCATTTTGCCTACCTGTAACAAATATGATTAGATGTGATTGAATTTGCTCGCTTTGCTTAAGCTGATTTAACTAAAAAAATAATGAATATGTTACGCAATAAATGTGATATATGTCAAATGTAGATGAACAATAGTGGAAATACTTATTAGACATTTTTATCAAGCAGAGACATCATTTCAGTTTTGTAAGAATTACAGTAATTATACTGTAGTGAATAAAATTGACAGATTTTTTTTATTTTGGCATTTTACGAGTACTATTTTTATTTTTATTTTATTCAGTTGATTTAGTTCAGTGTGGTTCGGTACTTATGTCAAACTGTGATTTTACATATGGCAGATGTTGCATCATAGTTTTTATATAGTGAATATAGTGTTTTTTTATATAGTGCATATAGTGTTTGTGCAAATATTGCTGTATACTTCTTGGCTGGGATGTTTGGTGTTTGTTTACTGCCTTTTAATATCCGTTTGCTAAACACACCAAGAGCTTTCTCCATCAGTACTACTCCAAGTGGCCAAGTTTCAATGCTCAGAGACCGTAAAGTCCTGACCCCTCTCAAACATGCACACACAATGAGCACAGGACTCTATATTTCATTACTGCTTCTGCGTCTGTGTTTTACTCCACACTTTTGTATTGCTTTTTGTTTTGTTGGCATCTGACCCGGTGTTTTCACCAGCCACTGAGTGGGTCAAAGAGGTTACGATGTTCACTACACAGAGCTATGATTCATATTGTTGTGTCTGAAGCTTGTATGTTGTTTCATTGGTGCTTCTGTGGTTTGATACTAATGTCATGCTGTGGACTATTCAGTGGTTTCAGAACGAACTTCAGATCACCGCGAACACCCTCTATAACAGTTTTAATTTGCGAGGACATTTCAGACAAGTCAATTAGCTGACTGGATTTCATGGGTCTCGTTGAATGCTTATTAGGATAATAACACAATGATTATCACCATTAGTCCTGGCTTAATTAAGAGACTGCCCTAATTAAAAAGGTGTTCATGGAAAAATGCTCTTTACATTGGCTGTTCAATAAATATCGGTGGCAAATAGTGGGGGAACAAATCTGTCACTTTTTGTTTATTATATTATTTATTACCGTATTAGTACTTTTTTTTCTTTGTTAGTGCTAATCAGACTTTAAATCTCATTACCTGAATGTGTGGACCAAATCAAGGTAGAAAGAACAATGTCTTCCCCAGACATCTCAGAGCTGCTCAGTGTCTGACAGTTCAGGATAGTCTGTGAAATGATCTATGTAGAGTAAAGCACCAAATCTCAGATAACACTCAGTCCCTCATAAATCAAGAGCCTAGTGTCAATATTCTTAATTCGGAAAGGGTTTTAACTCTGTTGACTTGATTTGACTCTCATCATTCTTCCCAAGCCTTTAATCAGACAATTGCACTCAACTTTTCTAGTAAACTCCAGACTTGTTTTAAAATGACTCTTTTATAAAACACACTTGCTGGCTTCATATGTAACCAAGCAGAAGATGGAGTGATTGCAACGGTGGAGGTCAGAGATAATTTTGTACTGACATTATGAGTTGCAATATGAGAAAATAACTTGCAAGGTGATAGAGGAAGAGGAAGACTAGGGGACAGAAATGGAAAATGAGAAATATACATCATTATCGAATTGTTAGACAGCCAGGCTGGGCAGAGAACTATATGACTCATATCCCTCACTCTTGAAATAAAATGGGCACAGCTCAAAACACACACAAACACTCATACACGATGCCCATCTTGAGAGGTGACATACATGGTAGTCATGCCACAAACGGGTATAAAAAAAAACTTGCATATCTGACTTTTTGAATGTCTATTCCTGGTTATGGACTGTAGAAAAAGTTCAAACCTAAAATATATCCTTACAAACATAGTCTATTACTGTCCGAATGTTTGAGGTTCCTAAATTTTTTTAAAAAGTTCATCAAGGCTGCATCTATTTGATCATAATTACAGTCAAATCTGTAACATTGTGACTTTTTTTTACAATTTAAAGTAACTGCTTTCCATTTTAATATATTTGTATGTCTTCCTGTGAAGTAAACGCTTACATTTAAGCACCCCCAACTGCTCCCCGGGCGCCCACTGGCTTCCCATTGCTCCCGGTGTGTGTTCACGGGGTGTGTGTGTGTTTGTTCACTTCTCACTTCTGTGTGTGTACACTTGAATGGGTTAAATGCAGAGCATAAATTCCAAGTATGGAACACATCATACGTCACATCCTTTCCGTTCCTTTTTTTATGTATACAGAAATATTGTATTTAACCAGTTACACCCCTGTGTAGCCATACCCTGTGATTTTAATGCCTCCGTTTAAGGTCAGTTTAATTTAATCCAGAGTACAGTGGATTTTTATAGCAAAAATATTTCCAGCAGCAACCCAAGTAGGAGGTGTTTTGATCAGTCCCGCATTAATTTCAGTAAACAGTGGGATTGGAAGACTGCTGGCTATCTTGGAACGTAATTGTCTTTTCCTCAGCTAAAGCTTGTATTTGTAAAATGTTTGATATTCTGTCTAAAACAAACCTGAGGGAGCAGCACATTATCCATAATTCCACTGAGGAGGATTTTGTTAAAAGGCCTCAAGTTCAAGCTGAGTAAAATGGTGGTTCAGTTATCATGGTCTTAGTATGTAGGACAAGAGTCCCGAGAGTATTTTCATGCTGACACATATGCTGAGCTAAGGGCTTCACGTTTGGCACGAGCTGCTGACCCACAGCAGACACCCCTGGAGCAAACAGCAGTGGTTCCCAGATGCAGCGCCCCAGGCAGCTGACGGGACCAGCCCCCTGCTCGTCTCTCCCAGCCAAAACCAGAGGAACATGATCCATCATGCTTATGTGATTATCATAACAAATACTCTCATTCTCTCTACTTTCTCCAGAAGTGTATCTCCCTCTCCTTCACACTTCATTGGCTCCTCACAGCTAGCCGGAGCTCAGAATTTAAAGAAAATAAAAGAGCGGGACACAACGAGCCTTGACCGGCAAAGTGGCTCTCCAGAGGGTTAAATATGATACACTGCATATGCATAATCTGTTGCACCTTTGCACATCTATCTGCTGCTCAACCAACCAATCTGCTGTTAATTTATAATCTGTTGCACCTCACATTATTACTATGCATAGACTACATTATGTATAGATACTGTACATAATGCAGATGTGCCCATACGGTGTATAATGTGTCGTTGATAATTAAGTATGTCTTTATAGTACACTAAGTGTACTGAGTATATGTATGTGTATTTTGCACATTGTCTTCTGTACAGTCTGTAAATATGTACTGTCCATATGTAAATTGCTGTTGCTTTTTTGCACTGTCTGTCCATATGTAAATTGCTGTTGTTGTTGTTTTTTTTGCACTGTCTGGAGCACTGTAAATGCTCCAGTGCAGTTTTTTGCACTGTCTGTCCATATGTAAATTGTCTGTTGTTTTTTTTGCACTGTCTGTCCATAGGTAAATTGTCTGTTGTTTTTCTGCACTGTCTGGAGCACGCTCATAAGAATTTCACTCACCAAGGCACTTGTGCTGTGGTGATGTGACAATAAAAGTGATTTGATTTGATTTGACTTGTTTTAAAATGACTCTTTTTATAAAACACACTTGCTGGCTTCATATGTAACCAAGCAGAAGATGGAGTGATTGCAACGGTGGAGGTCAGAGATAATTTTGTACTGACATTATGAGTTGTAATATGAGAAAATAACTCGCAAGTTGATAGAGAAAGAGGAAGACTAGGGGACAGAAATGGAAAATGAGAAATATACATCATTATCGAATTGCTAGACAGCCAGGCTGGGTAGAGAACTATATGACTCATATCCCTCACTCTTGAAATAAAATGGGCACAGCTCAAAACACACACAAACACTCATACACGATGCCCATCTTGAGAGGTGACATACATGGTAGTCATGCCACAAACGGGTATAAAAAAAAACTTGCATATCTGACTTTTTGAATGTCTATTCCTGGTTATACACTGTAGAAAAAGTTCAAAACTAAAAAATATCCTTACAAACATAGTCTTTTACTGTCCGAATGTTTGAGGTTCCTAAAAAATTGTAAAAAGTTCATCAAGGCTGCATCTATTTGATCATAATTACAGTCAAATCTGTAATATTGTGACTTTTTTTAACAATTTACAGTAACTGCTTTCCATTGTAATATATTTGTATGTTTTCCTGTGAAGTAAATGCTTACATTTATACACCCCCAACTGCTCCCCGGGCGCCCACTGGCTTCCCATTGCTCCCGGTGTGTGTTCACGGGGTGTGTGTGTGTGTTTGTTCACTTCTCACTTCTGTGTGTGTACACTTGAATGGGTTAAATGCAGAGCATAAATTCCAAGTATGGAACACGTCACACGTCACATCCTTTCCTTTCCTTTTTGTATGTATACAGAAATATTGTATTTAACCAGTTACACCCCTACTGTGTAGCCATACCCTGTGATTTTAATGCCTCCGTTTAAGGTCAGTTTAATTTAATCCAGAGTACAGTGGATTTTATAGCAAAAATATTTCCAGCAGCAACCCAAGTAGGAGGTGTTTTGATCTGTCCCGCATTAACTTCAGTAATCAGTGGGATTGGAAGACTGCTGGCTATCTTGGAACATAATTGTCTTTTCCTCAGCTAAAGCTTGTATTTGTAAAATGTTTGATATTCTGTCTAAAACAAACCTGAGAGAGCAGCACATTATCCATAATTCCACTGAGGAGGATTTTGTTAAAAGGCCTCAAGTTCAAGCTGAGTAAAATGGTGGTTCAGTTATCATGGTCTTAGTATGTAGGACAAGAGTCCTGAGAGTATTTTCATGCTGACACATATGCTGAGCTAAGGGCTTCACGTTTGGCACGAGCTGCTGACCCACAGCAGACACCCCTGGAGCAAACAGCAGTGGTTCCCAGATGCAGCGCCCCAGGCAGCTGACGGGACCAGCCCCCTGCTCGTCTCTCCCAGCCAAAACCAGAGGAACATGATCCATCATGCTTATGTGATTATCATAACAAATACTCTCATTCTCTCTACTTT